>CM077933.1:7304726-7591256 GCA_039797435.1 Crotalus adamanteus | reverse complement strand
AGCAAAAACGGCCTCCATGCGGCCCAAAAGCAGATTATACAAAGCGGCAGAGAAATTAAAATCATAGCCGATTCCCCCGTAATAAAGAAAGAAGCCGCTGGTGGCAGTTTCCCACTTGGCTTCCCTCGGTTGATTTTTTTTTTTTTTTTTTTGTATTTTTTGGGTACGGAGAAAAAAGCCATTAGCCCTTAAAGATTTTGATTAAAGCCAGCCAACGTGGCCTCCGCGCTTTTCATTACTCTAAAGACAGAGACGAGAAATCTGTCAACGTTGATCAAGGACGTTCAGTTATGGTAATCCCTTACTGGAAAAAGAAAGAAAGGGAAGAGAAGAAGAAGAAGAAGAGAAGAAGAAGAAGAAGAAGAAGAAGAAGAAGAAGAAGAAGAAGAAGAAGAAGAAGAAGAAGAAGAAGAAGAAGAAGAAGAAGAAGAAGAAGAAGAAGAAGAAGAAGAAGAAGAAGAAGAAGAAGAAGAAGAAGAAGAGGAGGAGGAGGAGGAGGAGGAGGAGGAGGAGGAGGAGGAGGAGGAGGAGGAGGAGGAGGAAGGAAGGAAGGGGAAGGGGAAGGAAGGGTATCAGTTATGGTAATTCCTTACTGGAAAAAGAAAGGAAAGAGAAGAAAGAAGAAGAAAGAAGGAAGGAGAAGGAGAAGGAGAAGGAGAAGAAGAAGAAGAAGAAGAAGAAGAAGAAGAAGAAGAAGAAGAAGAAGAAGAAGAAGAAGAAGAAAGAAGAAGAAGAGAAGAAGAAGAGGAGGAGGAGGGAGGAGGAGGAGGAGGAGGAGGGAGGAGGAAGGGGAAGGGGAAGGGGAAGGGGAAGGGGAAGGAAGGGTATCAGTTATGGTAATTCCTTACTGGAAAAAGAAAGAAAGGAAAGAGAAGAAAGAAGAAGGAAGAAGGAAGGAGAAGAAGAAGAAGAAGAAGAAGAAGAAGAAGAAGAAGAAGAAGAAGAAGAAGAAGAAGAAGAAGAAGAAGAAGAAGAAGAAGAAGAAGAAGAAGAAGAAGAAAGACCAACTTCTTCTCAAGACCAACAAGAAGGAGAAGGAGGAGGAGGAGGAGGAGGAGGAGGAGGAGAAGAAGAAGAAGAAGAAGAAGAAGAAGAAGAAGAAGAAGAAGAAGAAGAAGAAGAAGAAGAAGAAGAAGAAGAAGAAGAAGAAGAAGAAGAAGAAGAAGAAGAAGAAGAAGAAGAAGAAGAAGAAGAAGAAGAAGAAGAAGAAGAAAACCTGCCTGCTGAGCTTAGTTAGCAGAGCCCTTCAACTCCACCCAGAGATTAGGAAGGAAGGCATGAAAGCAAAGGATTCGGTTAGAATATTATCCAGCACCAAAAAAACCTCAACATTTTAAAAAAAGATTTTATCAGTGTTGACTCCATTTAAAATCAACGCAAAAGGGGAGATCCGGAGATGGTCAATTTTGGGGAGTTAAAAAACAGAAGGAGGATTATTCACCTGCTAAGCCACAGACCGAAATTCTTACCTTCAGAGCAGAGCCTACTGGTCTCGTTGGCTTAACCGTGGCTTATCAAATAAACCCAGTTGGCTGGTATCACACCAAGTTCTGACCATCCTCAAATAGGTGGATGGTTACCATGGTTAGACTGGTCCAACAGACCAAGCTCCGAACGAGCTGACAGCCTCTCTTAGGATTGAACTGACCATCACGCTCCTTTCTGTAATCAAACCAGCTTTATCTGATTTACGCACATCATAACCCTGCAAGGTAGGCTAAAGAGACAGCACTGAAGCAAAGCCACCCACTGAGTTTGCAATTAAAGCAGGCTCTCCTTGATGTGGTATCTAGATCCATCTAGATTTTTCAAAGAATCTCGATCTAGGTTCCCCCCCCCCCAAGAGATCTAGAAAATCTCCTTGCTTGGCTGACAAAAAAAAAAACAGCATTTTTTCCCGAGATGGAACTCCAATTGATGGGGGGGGGGGAAATATTATCTCTCTCCTGCAGCATCTTGCCGAGCAATGAAGCGACTATTTTTTCCTCACCTCTTTTAGAACAGATCCTAAAAATAACAGTCCCATTTTGCAATCTAATGAACCTTTATGCACTAATGAAGACTATTCAATTTGCTTTGTAAAACCAGCACGGGTTATGCGGTTGCAAGCTGGAAAAGCTGCAGATTGCTTAGAGACACCCATGAAGGGGTGTAAAAATGTTACAAATATATTCATAAATAAAAGCTTAAGTACCCAGAGACACAAACATCCTCTTCCCCAAAATGACTGCAGCTGATCAAAACTCGAGCTGATCAAAGCCTGAACACTGATAAGAGAAAAAGGACAGCCAGTCCTAGAATAGGAGAGTCTTTGACTACATTGAATCAGTTGCTCTCAGGATCTCAAGATGTTATCCAGAGATGAACTTACTGTCACATCTCTGCATGAATCTTGAAACAAAGAAGGCCAGACCAGATATCAACCAGTAGATAAATCCCACCACAACTGTGCATTCAGCATCACTCAAAGCATTGGGTTTATGCCAGTGGACAACTGTAGAAGAAGAGGAGAAGTGATCACCAATGTGGCTCTAGAATCATGTGGATCTCAGCTCCTTGGACACAAAGGAGTTAGGAAACCCATGCAATGGACCTCCGAAGGACAGCAAAACCATCTAGAAGCTTTATGGCTGCTCTGTTCTAGATCACCAACGTGGTTATGGAACCCATATGGACCTCCGAAGGACAGCAAAACCATCTAGAAGCATTATGGCTGCTCTGTTCTAGATCACCAAGGAGGTTATGGAACCCATGCAATGGACCTCCGAAGGACAGCAAAAACCATGTAGAAGCTTTATGGCTGCTCTGTTTCTAGATCACCAAGGTGGTTATGAAACCCATGCAATGGACCTCCGAAGGACAGCAAAACCATCTAGAAGCTTTATGGCTGCTCTGTTCTAGATCACCAAGGAGGTTATGGAACCTATACAATGGACCTCCGAAGGACAGCAAAACCATCTAGAAGCTTTATGGCTGCTCTGTTCTAGATCAGCCTCCTTGCAGATGTGTTGACCTTTGCGCCAGAGTTCCCAAAGAGATCTAAGGGTATGATTGGGTCTACTGGCAACCCCTTCCTACGGGATGGAGGAAACTTTTCCATGTTAAGAGTCTCTCAGAAATCATTCTTCGATTTTGCCTTGAAAAAGAATTGACCTATGGCTGGTCAAAATGTATCAGTAACTCCAATACAGACAGATGTGGGAGGTTTGAGGGCTTTTTAAACCAGAATAGAATAGAATAGAATAGAATAGAATAGAATAGAATAGAATAGAATAGAATAGAATAGAATAGAATAGAATAGAATGGGACCTTGGAGGTCTTCTAGTCCAGCTCCCTGCTCAAGCAGGAGAACCTATATCATTTCAGACAAGTGACTGTCCAGTCTCTTCTTAAAGTCTCCAGTGATGGAGCGCCCACAATTTCTGAAGGCAATTTCTGTTCCACTGGTTGATTGTCCTCACTGTTAGGAACTTTCTCCTTAATTCCAGGTTAAATAATAACACAACTGGCACGGGCTCTCACAATGGCAAGCAACTCAAAGTTAGCTTACCCTGATTCCAACTTCCATCCTTTATTGGAACAATCAGCTTCCATCTTCTACCACCTGGAAGCCAACATCTAAGAACCCAATTCAGCAGCTAGGAGAGCAGGGACACCAAAGTCCAGGGCAAAATTGAGCAGATCTTAGCAACGTTCTAGCCAAGAACATTGTTTAGAGAGAGGCAGAGATAGAAAACAACTCAGAAAGCAAAGCTATCCCTTTGTAGCTTCCATACCTTCTTCTCAAATACGTTTCTGAGTTCTCCATCAGGAAATATCAGCTCATCATGGTTACAGCATGCGATTTATTCAGCTTCAAGCACAATGGATGAAGGAATATTTTAACATAGCATCTGCCGAGAAATATGCAAGTAGTCCTTGGCTTACAACCACAACTGAGTCCAAAATTTTGGCTGCCAGCGAGACAGTTGTTAAGTGAGTTTTGCTGCCGTTTTACGACCTCTTTTTGCCACAGGTGTTAAGGGAATCCCCGCAGTTGTTAAGTTAGTAACACAGTTGTTAAATGAATCTGGCTTCCCCTTTGACTTGGCTAGTCAGGTCACAAAAGGTGACTACATGGCCCCAGGACAAGCCAACCATCATAAATATGAAGCAGTTGCCAAGCTTCACACATGATCATATGACCGCGGGGGGTGCTGCAACGGTCGTAAGTGTGAAAAACGGTCCTAAGTCACTTTTTTCACTGCCATTGTCACATCAAACAGTCACTAAATGAACTATTGTAACTTGGGGGACTACCTGTATCCGCAGTTATTTTTGACTTAACGTGCACAAGATCGAGCAGTCTCAACAGTTTAGACTGACCTGCCTAGCCTGTGATACCGCTGGTCAGCCTCGGTTTTTCCCTTCTGCAAAATGGGAGCATGCTTTGGGCAGCATGCTTTTGAAACGGACTGGGCTTGCAGCCAAAAGCCAACAAGGGCAGGCCAGAATGCTCTTGGTTGGAAAAAAGCCGAACCATGACACTGTTTGTGCCTTCGGCATCCACGTTCCGTTCCTTCTGCAACGCGAATTCCTCAGCATGAAAAGAGTGCAACTTAAAAGGATTGCTTTAAAAAAAAAAAACCTTCCTTTTCATGACCAGTGGCCAAACAGAAAAACAGACTTCCCCCCCCCCCCAGCTTGCTAATAAGAAATAACAGCCAGGTGACTCAAGAGTGCTATACCTGGTGAATTGCTCCCCATCCTGTTTAAAGGCATTCACCCTACAAATCAAGCAGCAACCTTGGGGAGGTAGGATCAAGCTCGGATCACAGCAATCCGCTCATGGGCAAAGAAAGGGAAGTCCAGAATCTGACTCAGTCCAAATTTAAAGTTCCCGTAATTTGCAACTACGCCACTGATCAAATATCATGTAGCATAGTACTGTTATAGCAAAATGAGTCCCGCCTGAAGAAAAGAACATTTGAACTAGAGCATCAAGAGGACAAGAGAAGGAGGAGGAAGGAAGGAAAGAAGGGAAAAAAGGAAGGAAGGGGGAGGGGAGCGAAGGAAGGGAAAGGGGAGAAGGAAGGAAGGAAGGGAGGGAGGAAGGAAGGAAGGGAGGGAGGAAGGGGGAGGGAAGGGAAGGGAAAGGGGAGGAGGAGGAAGGAGGGAAGGAAGGAAGAGGGAGGGGAGGGAAGGGAAAGGGGAGGAGGAGGAAGGAAGGAACGAAGGAATGAAGGAAGGGAGGAACGAAAGGACAGGGAAGGGAAGGGAAGGGGAAAGGGGAGAAGGAAGGAAGAAAGAGAAAGGAGGAGGAAGGAAGGAAGGAAGGAAGGAACGAAGGAACGAACGAAGGAACGAAGGGAAGGGAAGGGAAGGGAAGGGAAAGGGGAGAAGGAAGGAAGGAAAGAGAAGGGAGGAGGATGGAAGGAAGGAAGGAACGAAGGGAAGGGAAGGGAAGGGAAGGGAAGGGAAAGGGGAGAAGGAAGGAAGGAAAGAGAAAGGAGGAGGATGGAAGGAAGGAAGGAAAGAGAAAGGAGGATGGAAGGAAGAAAGGAAAGAAGGAACGAAAGAAAGGAGGAGGAAGGAAGGAAGGAAGGAAGGAAGGAAGGAAGGGGAGAGAGGAGGAGAAAGAAGCAGAAGAAGAAGAAAGAAGAAACTTGAAGCTTCAGCGCCCAACTTCGCAGCCTTACCTCCACCGAGCACGGCCAGCAGCAGCACCGCCGAAGGCGCAGGCTTCCGCTGAGGCTGGTCCCGGCCGGAGACGAAACCATGGCGCTGCCCCCTTCTCTTTGCCCCATCCTCCAAAGCCCCGCGCCCCTCAAATTCAGGGCCAAACAGGGCGGGCAGCGAGCCCTGCGCGGGCAGCGGGGGGGCTCCGAGCGCCACCGCCAGCTCTCCGCCCGGCCAGGCTCTCGGCTGGCCCCCCTCCGGGCACCGTGCCCAGGAGTTCCCTTCCCGGCCGGGCCGGGGGCTGCCCAAACAGACCGAAGTGGCGGCGGCGGCGGGGTCGGCGGGCCGGGCGCCAGCAGGAGAGCAGGCAGGTGGGCGTCGCATCACCTCGCCCCTCGCCAGCAGCTGGTTCGGAAGGAGAATTTGGGGAGGGGGGGAGAGGCTGTGTTTTCCTCCCAGACAGACAGACAGACAGACAGCCCCCCCTCCCTGATTTTATGCCAGACTCAAAAAAAAAAAAAGCCCCCCCCCCAGGCAGGGTTGGCGTCTTAACACTCTCGCAGCCCCCTCCCCGCTTCGCCCACCCCCTCGCAATGGCACCGAAGCTTCGCAACGGCGCTCAGAGTAATGGGGAGGGGGGGTCGTTCCTGGGCTCAGGGAGGGGGGGGAGGGAGGGGGAGAGCTTAAGAGGGGCGCGGGGGGGCGCTCAGCCCCCCCCCCCTTCCGGCTGCTGAGCCCGGGCGCCGAGGCTGCTACCCTCTTCGTGGAGGCGGTGGCGTCGCCTTCCGTGCCGGTCCCATCGCAAGCCAGGCGCGCCCCCGCGCGCTCGCGGGGAGGACGGGGGGGGGCAAGGGGGTGGGCAGTGCCGGGGGCGGGGGGAGGAAGGGATGCGCGGGGGGAGGCGGGGGGAGGAAGCGTCGGAATCCGAGATGCTCCAGTCTGGGTGGGCTCCCAGCAAAGGCGCGCCGAAGAAGTGATGGGAGAAGGAAGAGAGGAAGAGAAAAAGCGGTGGGGGGAGGGGGGGAGGGAGCGCCCCGTTTCTTCTTCTTCTTCTGGCGCAAACTCCGTGCTCAAGACGGAATGGGGGGGGGACGAGGAGGAGGAAGAGGAGGAGGAGGAGGAGGAGGAAGAGCGGCGATTGACAAACTCTGGCAGCCAATCCCTTCGGGGGAGGGGGCGCAGGATGGAGAGGGGGGCAGCTAGCCTTGGAGAAGGAGGGGGGGCCCTCCCCGTCTGCCTTTCGTTCTCTCTCTCTATCTATCTTCTCTCTCTCTTTCTCTCTCTCTCTCCTCTTTCTCTCTTTCTCCTCTCTATCTCTTCTCTCCCCCCCTCTCTTTCTCTCCTTTCTCTCTTTTCTCCCTTTCTCTCTTTCTCTTTCTCCTCTCTGTCTCTTCTCTTTCTCTCCTCTCTCTCTCTCTTTCTCTTTCTCTTTCTCCTGTCTATCTCTTCTCCCCCTCTCTTTCTCTCCTCTCTCTCGCTCTCTCTTTTCTCTCTCTTTCTCTTTCTCCTATCTCTTCTCCCCCCCCTCTCTCTCTCTCTCTCGCTCTCTCTTTTTTCTCTCTCTTTCTCTTTCTCCTATCTATCTCTTCTTCCCCCACCCCCTCTCTCTGCCCTGTTCCCCTCGCTCCTTTACACAAAAAAAAAACCATCTTTTTTTCTTCCTTTTTTAAAAAAGCAAAAGTGGCCGGGATTATGAAATCAAACCGGGAGGGACAAGAGAAGAGTTCGCTTCCTCTTTAGGGATCGCGTCGCGGGGGTCGTGGGGAACGAGAGCGGGGGGGGGGGCGGAAGACTGGGGAAAACCAGGATGGTTAGAGCTGCCTCCGCAGCGGCCGGCGTTGGTCCTGGGGCTAAGGCACCGACTTGATTAATGGTCGTTGGCTGCCAGAGCCGCCTGGGTTCGTACCCCCAGACGGAGCTATAAATCACGATTTGCAGTCTGCTGGACTCCCCCCACCCACCCCTCCGTTCTGAGCCACAAACGAGCGAGGTGTAATAATTGGGCTCAGCACCACTCACTCCGGTTCTGTTCCGGAGTCTCGTTTTAACCATGGTTTGCCAGCTGAGCGAAACACAGCCAGGTTCACTTGTGGCGCTAACCCGGAAGAGAGCCGGTTTTTTAGGCTGTTTTATCCACTACCAGGAGGAGAACAAACCTTGTTTTAGCAGCAGGAATGAATGCAGCCTGGGTGAAAAATTAAGAAAATTAAGAGCAAGGAATTTAACTCCCCCCCCCCACCACCACCACCGGATCCAATACAGCCTTGGACTCTAACAGATGCTCCGTTGTGCAGAGAGTCCAACTATGACATAAGCAAAAGGTGCCATAGAGCATGTGCAGAGTGTTGCCTTCAGCATGGAGAGAGACCCTCTCCTCAAGAGGTTGGATGCCCACCGTGCATTTTTTAAAAGTGACTGATGTATAAAAATAGGAAACCAAGGGAATGATGCCCAATGTTGAACGTTATAGGTACAAAATACTTTAGGATGGAAGTTACTCCCCCCACAGTGCACATGGATATAGATAGGTGTCGTATTAATTTGGGGATTAATTCTTCCCCATGAACCTCCAGAAAGATGCGTGTTTATCGACATGAGCTTGTATCAGTTCCTGTGGGTCATGGTTTAAAGGCTTGGCGGGCATTAACATTTTATAGACCCACCCTCCCAAGCTGAAGCTATTTAGGAAGGGCTCATTAAGAATAGATAAATGGCTTTTTGGTCTCTCTCTCTCTCTCTCTCTCTCTCTCTCTCTCTCTCTCTCTCTCTCTCTCTCTCTCTCTCTCTCTCTCTCTCTCTCCCTTCACAGGACCCGTGAACGGCTAAGGAGGAGAGAACTAGAAACGGTGCCGAAGCAGGAAAGGAAGGTCCAAGAGTGGGCTAACCACAAGAGTGGCGAAAATCTGTAGCTCAGATGGAGGATGAGGATGGAGATTCACTCTACAAGCTTGTGGGGCTGCTTTCCAAACGTGTTACCAGGCTAGGTAACATCTTCAGCAGAGTTTAGAGCAGGGGTCCCCAACTCCTGGTCTGTGGACCGGTACCAGGCCGTGGCATGCCAGCAACCGGTCCGCACAAACAAGCAAAACCCCATCCTTGAGATGCAGGCAGCACACAAAACCACGCACCCTCCGGTCTGCGGAAAAACCTCTCTCCACGGAACCGGTCCCTGGTGCCCAAAAGGTTGGGGACCTCTGTCCTAGACCAGGGGTAGGCCACCTTGGCTCTTTTATGACTGGTGGACTTCAACTCCTAGAATTCCTGAGCCAGCCATGTTGAGGGGAAAGGGAGAGGTTTCCAAGCTGAGCCATGCTGGCTCAGGAATTCTGGGAGTTGAAGCCCACGAGTCATAAAAGAGCCAAGGTTCCCTACCCCTGGTTTAAGGGATGTCAGTGTTGGTGTTCTGTTTATAAGGGCTTCACGTATGAGTGTGAAGTGAGGGTCTTGTGATGGGGAAGTTACATCAGGTCAGGACCATTGGGAGGTGAACTGCTGGTGGAAGGGAAGGGGCTTGCGTGGACTGGTTGAGGGTCAGTGCTGTCTCTGGTTGGCTCTGTGGTTGATTTGGATCCTGACAGGTTCGTAGGCTGGTTGTGGGTCAATGTGTCTGTTGATGGAATTCCTTGTGGAGTGCCAGCCTTCGACGAACTCAGGAGCGTGGCGGGTGGTAGCGTGGCCAATGATCCTTGTGTTGCTCCAATCAAACTGGTGCTGTTTGGTGTCAGTGTGTGTAGAGATTAGAAGAGCACCGCTGAAGAAGTTACCTAGCCTAGTAACAAAACATTGGGAAACCAACCCACAAGCTCGGAGAACGGACCTCCACCCTCACTGGGCTGACTCTTGAGGAAAGAAAAGGACTGGGGAAGACAGGAGAAACGAGGGCCTGGAAAGTCAAGGGAAGAATTTTTGGTTTGATTGAGGAATTTGTAGGACTTTTGGGGAGCGCTTGACCTCAGGGTTTGATGATTGTGGTCTAGCAAAGAAAATTTCCTAAGGTTTCACCAGTGACTCTGGTTGGCATCTTCAGTGAAAATTTCCTGAGGTTTCACCAGTGACTCTGGCTGGCATCTTCAGTGAAAATTTCCTGAGGTTTCACCAGTGACGCTGGCTGGCATCTTCAGTGAAAATTTCCTGAGGTTTTTACCAGTGACTCTGGCTGGCATCTTCAGTGAAAATTTCCTGAGGTTTCACCAGTGACTCTGGCTGGCACCTTCAGTGAAAATTTCCTGAGGTTTCACCAGTGACTCTGGCTGGCATCTTCAGTGAAAATTTCCTGAGGTTTCACCAGTGACGCTGGCTGGCATCTTCAGTGAAAATTTCCTGAGGTTTCACCAGTGACTCTGGCTGGCACCTTCAGTGAAAATTTCCTGAGGTTTCACCAGTGATTCTGGCTGGCATCTTCAGTGAAAATTTCCTGAGGTTTCACCAGTGACGCTGGCTGGCACCTTCAGTGAAAATTTCCTGAGGTTTCACCAGTGACTCTGGCTGGCATCTTCAGTGAAAATTTCCTGAGGTTTCACCAGTGACGCTGGCTGGCACCTTCAGTGAAAATTTCCTGAGGTTTCACCAGTGACTCTGGCTGGCATCTTCAGTGAAAATTTCCTGAGGTTTCACCAGTGACTCTGGCTGGCATCTTCAGTGAAAATTTCCTGAGGTTTCACCAGTGATTCTGGCTGGCATCTTCAGTGAAAATTTCCTGAGGTTTCACCAGTGACTCTGGCTGGCATCTTCAGTGAAAATTTCCTGAGATTTCATCAGTGATGCTGACTGGCATCTTCGGTGAAAATTTCCTGAGGTTTCACCAGTGACGCTGGCTGGCATCTTCGGTGAAAATTTCCTGAGGTTTCACCAGTGACTCTGGCTGGCACTTTCAGTGAAAATTTCCTGAGGTTTCACCAGTGACTCTGGCTGGCACCTTCAGACCACAGGCAACTGAACCGGGGCTGACTGGGTTCCTGTCTTTATAGCCAGATGTGCTGATTTCTGATTGCTCTTTAGCCGAGCTAGTTTCCGATTGGTGCAGGTTGGTGAGGTCTCCCCTCTGATTGGTTCTTTGTTCAAATGTAGGACTGTTGGCCAAATCTAAGCCAAGATCTTTAAAAGTCTTAGCTTCGCTTACAATGTTAACATTCAACTTTTCAGGCTGAATTCAGTCCTTATTGAAGAGATCCATAATGTTTTTCTGGGCTGGGAAAATGTCTGGCATTTACGTTTTTTCCAGGATTGATTGGTTGATTGGATTTTTAAGGCCACCTAATTGCAAAGAACTCTGGGCAGCTTCCATATATTTCAGATACATAACTGAAAAATATGTGTTCTAACAAGAAAGGAAGAAGAAGAAGAGAAGATGTACAAGGTACTTCAGTACAAGCCTGCATGCAACTTTATCTTTATTTTTATTTATTAGATTGTTATCCTGTCTTTATTACTTTATTAGTAGCTCAAGGTGGCAAATATACCTAATACCCCTTCCTCCTTCAATTTTTCCCACAACAAGCCTATGAGGCAGGTTGGGCTGAGAGAGGGAGGCTGGTTCAAGGTCAACCAACTGACTTTGCTGGCTAAAGCAGGACTAGAACTCACCATCTCCTGGTGATTGGTCCAAAGTCACCCAGCTGGCTTTCATTATCTAAGGAAGGACTAGAACTCACTGACTCCTGGTGATTGGCCCAAAGTCACCCAGGCAGCTTTCATGCCTAAGGCGGGACTAGAACTCACAGTCTCCTGGTGATTGGCTCAAAGTCACCCAGTCGGCTTTCATGCCTAAGGCGGGACTAGAACTCACCGACTCCTGGTGATTGGCTCAAAGTCACCCAGCCGGCTTTCATGCCTAAGGCGGGACTAGAACTCACAGTCTCTTGGTGATTGGCCCAAAGTCACCCAGCCAGCTTTCATTGTCTAAGGAAGGACTAGAACTCACCGACTCCTGGTGATTGGCTCAAAGTCACCCAGCCGGCTTTCATTGTCTAAGGAAGGACTAGAACTCACCGACTCCTGGTGATTGGCTCAAAGTCATCCAGCCGGCTTTCATGCCTAAGGCGGGACTAGAACTCACAGTCTCCTGGTGATTGGCCCAAAGTCACCCAGCCAGTTTTCATGCTTAAGGCGGGACTAGAACTCACAGTCTCCTGGTGATTGGCCCAAAGTCACCCAGCCGGTTTTCATTGTCTAAGGCGGGACTAGAACTCACCGCCTCCTGGTTTCTAGGCCAGCATCTTAACCATTACATCAAGCTGCCTCTTCAAAATTCGGGGAGGGCGGGGCAGGTAGAGCAGAAAAACAACATTGCCAAACTGGATGCTATTAACATCTAAAGGGGGAGAGGGGGCAGAACCCCTTCCAAGCCTCAAGCACCCTACTAGATCTTTGATGCCCAGAGTTGGCACCAGCTCAGGCCAAAGTGCTGTGTGAACGGAGACCTGGACACAGACGGGGGCATTCCAGAGTGCTTGGAATCTAAAATCCGGAGCAGAATCTGGACAAGCAGGCAGGAAATTGAAAGAGGAAAAACCCTGCTGATGAGGCTGATTCGAGAGGCAGCGAGAGGCAGCGAGGAGACGGTTTCATTATATGTCACCGCTTCTCAAAGAGGGCTGATCAAGTGGCATCAATATGATGCAGACACACAGGGAGAATCGAAGCATTCTCAGCCTGCGCTCCTGCTGTTTCCGAATTGTCCTTCTCTGCTGGGAAGATGACTTCCAGAGATCCGGAATGCAAGCTTCCATCTATCAGCCATTTTTTTTTTCCTCCCCTTAATGCTTTTCCCTTTCGCGAATTCTTAATATGCTCCGTGGATGTCACATTTTGTACAGAGTTCCGAACGAGAGGCTGAATCACTTTGCAGGACTGGAGGGCTGATTAGCATCTCTGCTCTTTCCTCATGGAGAAATATTTGGGGGGGGGGTTTACGCCTGATGATGCGAGGCACACAGGAAATCAAACACTGCAGCGTGTTGTATTTCTTTTCCCCCCCCTCTTCTTGATGGGCTATTTTTTTTTTTACTTGCAGGGAGGTTTGGCGGTCCAGAAGCCTTGTTTTTAAATGCTGCATTCGGAAAGCATTGAAACGTGTGGCGTGGGTTCGCCATCGCTGGCTATGCCAGGAATGGGGATAAAGAAAGGCAGAGAGGAAGAGAAACTGCAGAGAAGAGCAACAAAGATGAGTAGGGGATGGGAGGCACAAACATATGAAGAACAGTTGCAGGAACTGGGTCTGTCTAGTCCCGTGGTGGCGAAGCTATGGCACGGGTGCCAGAGGCGGCACACAGAACCCGTCGCCCCAGTCCTAGGCCTTCAGCTGGGTTTTATAAAATCTTTTCGCTTTAGGCCTCCGCCGCCGTGCGCAAAAAAAAAAAAAAGTTTCAATCAATTTCAACTTCTCGTGGGAAAAAAAAGATCTTCCAAAGTTGGAATTGATTGAATGTTTTAGTTCCACCCAGTCTGCCGTTACCACCGCAGCCACACCCACCCAATGGGCCACACCTACCCGGCACCCGACGATACATAAATGGGTTTTGGGTTGCAGTTTGGGCACTTGGTCTCTAAAAGGTTCGTCATCACTGGTCTAGCCTAACAAAAAGAAGGACGAGGGATGAAATGATAGCAGCGGGCTGCCCCAAAGAAGAGGGGGTCAAGCTATTCTCCAAAGCACCTGAAGGCAGTACAAGAAGCAACGGATGGAAACTAACCAAGGAGAGAAGCAACCTGGAACTAGGGAGGAAGGAAGGAAGGAAGGAAGGAAGGAAGGAAGGAAAGGCAACGGATGGAAGCTAACCAAGGAGAGAAACAACCTGGAACTAGGAAGGAAGGAAGGAAGGAAGGAAGGAAGGAAGGAAGGAAGGAAGGAAGGAAGGAAGGAAGGAAGGAAGGAAGGAAGGAAGGAAGGACAACGGATGGAAGCTAACGAAGGAGAGAAGCAAGCTGGAACTAGGAAGGAAGGAAGGAAGGAAGGAAGGACAACGGATGGAAGCTAACGAAGGAGAGAATCAACCTGGAACTAGGGAGGGAGGGAGGAAAGAAAGGAAGGAAGGAAGGAAGGAAGGAAGGAAGGAAGGAAGGAAGGAAGGAAGGAAGGAAGGAAGGAAGGAAGGAAGGAAAGGCAACGGATGGAAGCTAACCAAGGAGAGAAACAACCTGGAACTAGGAAGGAAGGAAGGAAGGAAGGAAGGAAGGAAGGAAGGAAGGAAGGAAGGAAGGAAGGAAGGAAGGAAGGAAGGAAGGAAGGAAGCTAACGAAGGAGAGAAGCAAGCTGGAACTAGGAAGGAAGGAAGGAAGGAAGGAAGGAAGGAAGAAAGAAAGGAAGGAAGGAAGGAAGGAAGGACAACGGATGGAAGCTAACGAAGGAGAGAATCAACCTGGAACTAGGGAGGGAGGGAGGAAAGAAAGGAAGGAAGGAAGGAAGGAAGGAAGGAGGGAAGGAAGGAAGGAAAAGGACTATTAGAGCTTCTTCTCTCCCTCCCTTCTTGCAAATTTTTTCAGCCTTTAACCCGGGGGGGGGGCAAAAATGACAATCTGTGTGTGTGTCTCTGAATGCACACAGCTTGGTGCCTATCTGCAGCTGGGAAGAACATGTAACAAGAATTTTTGAAAAAAAAAAAATCCCGCTGTGAAAACACCATTTCAGGAGAAGAAAAAAGCTTTTTGGCCTCCACCTCTGCTCTGAAAAAAAAAAAAGATTTTTTTTTTCCTGAAAAGTGCCACGACCTGGAAAAGCTTCTCTTGCAGCGGCAACTGCCGCTGAGACACGGAGTTTGTCTACCGTGAATATAACGTGTGGCTGTCCCAGCACTTGGGAAAGTGCCAGCCATAAATCTGCGTTCGCTTTGCTGGATTTTGCTGTTTTGATGGATGTGGTTTCATTGAATATAAGTAGCCCTGGACTTACCACCTCAGCTGAACCCAAAGTTTCTGTGGCTAAGCAAGAACATGTATTAAGTGAGTTTTGCACTTAATTTAGCTTTACCAAGCATCTGAATTTTGATCATGTGACCACAGGGATGCTACAATGATCGTAAGTGGGAAAAACGGTCCTCAGTTATTTTTTGAGTGCCACTGTAATTTCAAACGATCGCTAAATGAAGTGTTGTAAGGGGTGGGGGGGGCTAGTTTATTTACTTATTTATTTATTTATGAGACTTATATACCGCTTTAAGTGCAAGCACTCTCTAAGCGGTGTACACCAGTAAGCAATGTATATATATATATATATATATATATATATATATAGTTGTGTTATAAAACAGGGACAAGAAGGATTATGATCCAGGACAGCTCCTCCAACGTATCCTAAAGATTCATTTACTTTATATCAGGAATCCCTGATTATTGAAGAATTTTGGGGTTGCGGTAGAGAAAAAGGTTTCAGATCTAATCTCCCGTTCCTTCCAGGTCTGTCCTGATATGTCAATCAATCAATCGATCGATCAGAATAGAGCTGGAAGGGACCTTGGAGGTCTTCTAGTCCATCCCCCTGCTCAAGCAATGGGCCACACCCACCCGGCACTCGACGATGCATAAGTGGGTTTGGGGTTGCAGTTTGGCCACTCGGTCTCTAAAAGGCCTTGGGCATGGGGCTGGGCTAGAAGATCTCCAAGGTCCCTTCCAGCTCTAGGATTCTACGAACTCCCAGAATTCCCCAGTTCACTCAATGCAAGCTGGGACGACCTCTTGCCTCAACCCTTGGAGAACAGCTGCCTGTTTGAGGATGCTGATTTAAACAGACCGACCCTCATTCAGCAGAAGGCAACCATCTCCTACATCGTATACATTTAATAAATAAAAATAAAATAAAAACATGGGTGGTTATGGGGAGATTCACCCTTGCACCCCTTTGGCAGTGCTTGGAAAAGGCGGCTTTCATCGGAGTGCCCCTATTTTTAAAACCATGGCATCAAATGAAATCGACTCGCTTTTAAAATATTCTCTGCCCAGTCAGAAAAAAAGGGGGTTTTGTTTGTTTGTTTGGCATCATCTATCACAGGTACAGTATATCAGTTTAGTTGATTTAATTTCATTTTATTTTTTTTAGTCTTCCGAAAGCGCAACTTATTGACAAAACAATAGCAAGACTGCCCTCTAGTGGTTACATCGGGCAGAGGGAAAACTGTCATCCCGGGGTGGGAAAATGTAGTTTATAGCTCCACCAATATTTGATGACAGCTGTTTGTCGAAGGCATCGCACAATATGGCAAATAACATTTCCGATCTTGACCGTTGGCTCTAATGGGTTTTAATTTCAGGATAAATAGAACACATCCTTCAAAGGAATGAGGATTTAACAGACTGGATAATGCGAGAATGCTATAAAAGACTCATTTGAATCTCTTTTATCCGTGCAGGGGGTTTTTTTGGGTGGTTTTTTTTTGTGTGTGTGAACAAGACTGGCAGGGCCTTTTAAATATTTGCAAGATGTGGTGCCTAATTACCTGTCCTCGTTTGCCTTCAGGGAGCGTAGCCCTCAGCCACGTTGCACAGAAAGGATTTAACATGGTTTTAACAAGCCAGCTTATTTTTACTCTCCGTGCCAGCCCTGCAGATTCACAATTGACTCATTCTATCCATCTGTCGGATTTAGTTGCCTGGGGTTGTGATCACATCCAAGGGTTCGAAAGACAAAGTTATGCTTTTGAGATGTGATCCCAGATAAATGGTTGCCCGATCTCCGGGGATGAGGTACCCACAATTCTACGAAGCAAGTTTGGCCTCCACGCTACTAAAAAGCTGTCGAGACTCTAGAAAGAGTGCAGAGAAGAGCAACAGATGATTAGAGGCCTGGAGGCTAAAACATATGAAGAACGGTTGCTGGACATGGCTGGTCTAGTGAAGAGAAGGACCAGGGGAGACATGATAGCAGTGTTCCAATATTTGAGGGGCTGCCACAGAACACCTGAAGGCCAGACAAGGATTAACGGATGGAAACTGATCAAGGAGAGATTCAGCCTAGAAATAAGGAGAAATTTCCTGACAGTGGGAACAATCAACCAGTGGAACAGAAGTTGCCTTCAGAAGTTGTGGGAGCTTCATCACAAGAAGAAGCTGAACTGCCATCTGTCAGAAAACCTGTTGGAGAAGTATAGGGTCTCCTGCTTGAGCAAGGGGCTGGACTAGAAGACCTCCAAGGTTCATTCCAACTCTGTTATTCTGTTCTTCCATCTCTGTTCCAGTCAGCTTCTCTGCCATCTTGTTTGTCTGCTTAACTGCTCCTCCAATTGCCGTAAATGTTTAAATTCTTAGACCACCCCTCCCTTGGTTTTGAGACTCACACACCCATTTCTGGTCCTGTTTTCCTTAAGGGGAAAGATGTAACATTACCCAATTGTGGGTGATATATTTGCAGCGAAGCGAAGCTCGTTCAGGGGGCACCAGGCAGACAACAGGAAAGGAACCAGGGTTGGGGGAATTGCTGGTGGTTTTACATTTCCTTAAGGAAACCCAAGATTAATTAACAACCATCAAGATCACCTTATGTTTTTTCATCTTTTTGTGCACGCTACCCTACAATAACGTCACGGTGCATTTAGCAGCTAACTGAGCTCTAATGAGCAAAAGTAAGTTTAATTATCTATAATATCCACCATTCAACAGCCCCCTTTTTCTTTTGCAAAGGGAAGAAAGAACGAGGTGTTCCTAATAATTAATCAAATGTTAAGAAGAACCTTTAGTTACAGATCCCAGATACTGTAATGAAGAACATTGAGCTGGAATGCAGTTAAGAGCTAAGCACAGGAAGCTAAGCACAGAAATGCCCATGTTTATCAGATTTCTATTTTGCTTGCCCCTTCAAAAGTGGTTTTCAAGGAGTTAACCAGAAAGAGAGAGACCAAACTACAAATAAGATCCAAGCCGTTGGCCATTAGACAGAAATAACTGCAACCAATCAGTTACGTGTTAGGAGTAGCAAGACCAAATCTGAATAGCTGAACATTGGCAGGCTCCATTATTTATTTTAAGGGTTTTGCTAGTTGCAAACTTTTACCCTTTATGGATGGATTGGCACCCCATGAAAGGTGTTGCGAGGATAGAGGGATAAATGCAGTTATCTTCCCAAACTTTCTTCCTTTTGAAAGCAGAGGTGGGCAACTAAGGCCCCTTTATAACCTCTGGACTTCAACTCCCAGAATTCCTGAATCAGCCAATGCCCTGGTGAGGTTATCTAGTTGGTCATGAAATGTCTACAAGAAAACCACCAAGCTCAGAGTGCGCCAAAGATCCTACAATCCTTCTCCTCTCCCTCCCTCCCTTCTTCCTCCTCCCATCTCTGCCTTCACTCTGTAAACCCCACTTCCTTCTAGCACTGATAATGTTACCTAGCTGGGTCATGAAATGTCTACAAGAAAACCACAAAGCTCAGAGCGCCAAAGATCCTACAGTCCTCCTCCTCCCTCCCTCTCTTCCTCCTCCTCCTCTTCCTCCTCCTCCCATCTCCCCCTCCACTCTATAAACCCCACTCCCTTCTAGCACTGATAATGTTACCTGGCTGGGTCATGAAACGTCTACAAGAAAACCACAAAGCTCAGAGCGCGCCAAAGATCCTATAGTCCTCCTCCTCCCTCCCTCTCTTCCTCCTCCTCCTCTTCCTCCTCCTCCCATCTCCCCTCCACTCTGTAAACCCCACTCCGTTCTAGCACTGATAATGTTACCTAGCTGGGTCATGAAACGTCTACAAGAAAACCACAAAGCTCAGAAAGAGCCAAAGATCCTACAGTCCTCCTCCTCCCTCCCTCCCTCCCTCCCTCCCTCCCTCTCTTCCTCCTCCTCCCATCTCCCCCTCCACTCTGTAAACCCCACTCCCTTCTAGCACTGATAATGTTACCTAGCTGGGTCATGAAACGTCTACAAGAAAACCACAAAGCTCAGAGAGCGCCAAAGACCCCACAGTTCAACCCTGAGCTACACAGATTCTCTTCTCTTGATAAGACATGGATTCCCACCTTCTTCAATGTCTCAGCACACTCTTGCCTACTTCAAAGCAGGAAACGTTGGGGGGACCCAAAGTTCAAACTGGAAAAGGGCCCATCAAAACATTCCCGTGACTTCTTGAGGAAAGATAAAGCAAAGCACACCACTCCCTGCTAAACATCAGCCATGAAAAGCAAGCCATCATTTGGTGACAGCTCTCAGCAGGCACCAAGGATGTAGCTATGGCTGGAGAGCATCCGTCAGTAAATCAAGTGAAAATCCTGTCTTTCAGATGTCAGAAAGCACAGAGGGGGCTGAGCGACACGTCCATTTTACGTCTGGAAAGGTCATGGACAGTGAGACCTCTTGGTCAGCACCACGGAGGCCGAATAAATGCCAGCGGTGAACCTGTCTGATTCAGCCACTATTTGGGAATTAAGAGGCAAGGAACAAGTGGAGGAGAAGACTTTGATGATGCTCAGCAACGCACATCTCCTGCTCAATCTCCAAAACACCTGACATCTTGTTCATCATTTGAATACATGCTCCAATCACCATGCAGGGGGAAAAATCCTTGACCACGGATCGCAGAATTTGGAGGGAGAGTCCCTCACCGGAGCAGTTGGCAATTAGCTCTATTTACACTTAAAATATAATAAACTAATGCTCTGCTTTTTTTCAGGTTATCCCCACTTCCTCGTGTTCAGATTTCGGCATGCCACTCAAAGGGGCATCAGCTCAAAGAGGGCAACACGCACGGAATGAATTAAGTTAATTAAAGAGAGACCCAACCTAGAAGTAAGGAGAAATGTCCTGACAGTGAAAACAAATAATCAGTGGAATGCTTTGCCTCCTAGAGTTATGGGTGCTCCATCAATGGAGAGGTTCAAAAATAGACGGGACAATCATTTGACCATGATGGCTCCTGCCTTTAACAAGGGATTAGACTAGAAGACCTCTGAGATCCCTTTTAGGCCTATGTTTCTATGTTCAAACTGAGGGAGATGAGCAGTTCAAGAATGTGAAAAAATAAATAAATGTTTGTTTACCCCCAAAACTAAAAGAACTTGAGTTTCACATATCAACCTAAAAACAGGATGGGTCTCTTTTGTCTAGTTCAGTGGTTCTCAACCTTTTTAATGCTGGGACCCCCCCCCAACCGGTCGTAAATTGAGGACTACTCAACCGGTCGTAAGTCAAGGACTACTCAACTGGTGCAGCACCGTTTGCAGGATGGGACTTTTGGCGGGTTCAGCAGGGCAGAGACAGCCTGGACAATTCCTATTGGCTTTTGAAAGCCAATAGAATTAGACTCTATTCAAGAGAGTCTATTCTATTGGCTTTCAAAAGCCAATAGAATAAAAGGGAGTAGCACAGCTAAGGAAAAGGGGGAAAAAAATGGCGGACTGCGTTGTTTGGCGACCCCCGTGAAATGGTCGTTCGACCCCAAATGGGGTCCCGACCCACAGGTTGAGAACCACTGGCCTAGTTCATTCCCACCATTAATTGTAGGCTCTGTCCTCAGGTAGAGGAGCTCTAATAAAGGGCTATGATTCAATCCAGATGTTCTTCTGCTCATTATTAAGAATTAGCTGGCAATCATTGGGATGCTGAGCGATCGGTAAGGAGGTTCGCATGCCATCTGGAAGAGTTGCTTGCCACAGCCCGGGGAAGCAGATGGAGGTAGCTTTGGGGAAATTAAACTCATAGCATTTTCTCCTCCCGATTTTTGGAAAACAAACAAACAAAAAATGGAGATGTTAATTATGATCTCGGCTTTCATTGCTGCATGCGAGGAGTGGAAAGGATGGACAGATATAACGTCTTGGTTTGTGCCACTGGACACATGTCTCAGAGTTTGAAATGGGCAGCCATATGAAATGGATGGATGGATGGATGGATGGATGGATGGATGGATGGATGGATGGATGGATAGAGAGATAGATAGATAGATAGATAGATAGATAGATAGATAGATAGATAGATAGATAAATAGATAGATGATAGATAGATAGATAGATAGATAGATAGATAGATAGATAGATAGATAGATGTAGGTAGGTGGATGGATAGATAGATAGATAGATAGATAGATAGATAGATAGATAGATAGATAGATAGATAGATAGATAGATAGATAGATAGAGTCAAGTTTGAAGCACATTTTTGCTGGTCTGACAATTGTTGTTTCTCAGCTTGCCAATGAAAGCAGACCGTGAGAACCAAGGACAGGTCACCAGGTGTCTGGCCATACCGAGATACACTTTCTCATAACAATATTTTTCTACCTAATTGGGCAATGTGACCTGACCAAGAAGGAGGAGTGGGAATTGTATACTTTTACTATATGGGATTGAGTGGGGTTTTGCCAGAGCTGGTGTTGTTTGCATGCATGCCAAAATGATGTACTCAATAAAGTTTTACGTTAAGACTTTGGAAAGCCTTGAAGGTGTTTGCTTGGTTGGTTTCATCGGTCAGGACATTGACAGATAGACAGATAAGAGAGAGAGAGAGAAATAGACTAGCATAAACCATGATAAAGTAGGCAATGCTGAAGCTACATCTTCTCCCACAGCTCTGTGGGCATCTAAGTCCCTGATAAAGCAGATGCTGTTCAACCTCTGCATGAAGACATCATTATGCATTAAAAGTGGTTTGGGGATAGACCCATCAACGCTGAAAGATGGTTAACTCCTCTGTGCCCAAGCAAAGGTGAATCACCATCTGCCAAGGATGCTTCAAGTTAGATTCCTCACAAAGAGGGCAGGACAAGAAGCAATGGCTGGAAACTGATCAAAGAGAGATGCAATTAAGGAGAAAGTTCCTAACAATGAGGACAATTAACCAGTGGAACAGCTTGCCTCCAGAAATTGTGGGCGCCCCATCATTGGAGGTTTTTAAGAAGAGACTGGACAGTCACCTGTCTGAGATGGTATAGGTCCTCCTACTTGAGCTCTGTTCTACTCTAATCTTCTAAATGATGAATTCAGTGATCTCAACAGACCCTTTGGACTATACAGTTCCACCTCCAATAAAGAAACATACCTATTATACAGGTATTACACATACCTATTATACGCTGGGGTTTGAATATCCAGTGGGAATTCATCAGTCTGGATTCCTTGGCTTTGTAGTTGCTTTATGCATGTTCTTCCTCTGTACTCTGGACATCTTAGGGCCAAGGTCATCTTCAGGAAGACCATCTTGGCTTTCATCCATCTTTGGACCAGAAAAGAGAGGAGAGGGCCCCTCCCACGAGGATTTGGCAGAAAAATAGTTTTTGAACCACTCTGTGTGTGTTTATCATCTCTCCAATCTGCCACCTATTTCCCTCTCCCGTCAACAAGAATTCCTGAAGAACTGAAAGAGCACACCAATGGAGTAGACCAGCAGGAAGTTTGTTGACAACTTATCAGTCCAACTGAGGGATATCTCAGAGGAAGATGCTTGAGATGGAGAAGAAACGAAGGAGGCACCAAACTGCAAACTTGCAGGAACCATTCGGTTCAGTTCTGCCCCGGGTCTGAAATCAAAATGGCAGCACAGGGAGAATGATCACATCTTCATGGGTGACTTGATCAGGAGCATCTCATCATTGGCTTTCCGGGTGCGTCCTTCCACATTTCTTGATCCTGGTCCAGACCAGGTTTGTCTTTAGATTTTTCTTGGCATAGAGCTGAAGGAAGCACCAGCCACCATGAGTGGTTCAAATCCCACCAGGATTGCTCAGGAGGCTTGTTAGAAAGCTTCCACAGAGCCACTTAATTCTAAGGCAAAATGATTAATTTCCTTGATTCAAGTGGAACAAGGCAATTATGCTGCTTTTTAATTAGTGGACTGTGTCATTTCTGTGGCACGTACAGGCCACGCACAAGCTCTGGTAGTCTCAAAGTGAAGTGCTCAGGTGAGGCAAATCAGTGCCATCTTGGTTGCTGGCATTCCCCGTTGACAAGAGAAGGCAACTGCCATCTTCTTGCATGCTTTGGAAGTGCCCAGGTGAGGCAAAACAATAAGAACATCCTGTGGAAAAGCTGGACCGATTTGCCTGCCATGAAATGCCCACTAAAGCTGCTATTTTGTGCCAAGCCAAGCCGCCATTTTGTGCCAAGTTCTCTCTTCAGGAGAGCCTTCCAAATACTCTCACAAAATGGTGGCAGGGTTGCCACAGGCAACCAAAGGTGGAGGAGTCCAGCCTATCCATTACCAACATTCCATTTCTGAATAGCCAATCCGATGCTCGGGCCCCTGAGGATTCTGGGAGATGCAGTCCCCATCAGGCAGCTGTTTTGTATTTATGGATGGAAGCTAGCTCCATCTTTGTTTGCGTTTTTTAAGAAAAACTTAAAATTTCTCTCTTTTTTTTTTTTCCCCGCTCCTGCACCGGCTTGATAATTTAGCTGGTTAAATATTACCTTTTTTTTTTTTTTTCAATTTAATTTGTTTTAGTTGAACTGCTGCACTGAGCCAGGCGGTGTTTCTAGATTTCTAATGTTATTTTTATAATTGTAATGAGATTGTTTTAGCTCCATTTTATTATTTTAATGGGATGCAAAGCTGCCTCGAGATGCTTTTTGCCTTGAAGAGCGCCTTCTAAATGCTGGAAGCCAAATCTGTATCTCGAAAAATGACTTTAAACACTCGGAGATGGTTTCAGTCTGCTTAGCTTTTCATCCATGTGTTTAAATCTCACTTTGCCATTATGCGATAGACACATTGCTTTAATCGGTCTTAAGCAAGGACACAATTGCACACGCACAGCATCAATTTGAGGATAAATCCTAAACAATGCTAAGTGTGACCGACTTGGCAGAACTTTTAAAAATAACTTTTTGCTGCTAAACAAGGCCAAGCCCTAAATTCACCTTGTTTAGATTTTTTTTTCCTCAGTCAAGGTGGCATAGCCAGTCTTAAACTCATACAGGTAGTCCTCAACGTACGACCACAATTGAGCTCAACATTTCTGTTGCTAAGTGAGACATTCGTTAAGTGACCTTTGCCCCATTTTATGACATTTTTTCCAGAGTGGTTAAGTGAATCCCTGCAGTTGTTTAGTTAGCAACATGGTTGTTAAGTAAATCTGGCTTTTTCCCCGTTTAGTTTGCTCGTCAGAAGGAGATACCGTGACCCTGGGACACAGCAACGGTCATAACTATGAGTCAGTTGCCAAGCATGTGAGTTTTGATCATGTGACCACGGGGATGCTGCAACAGTCGCAAGTGCGAAAAATGGTCCTAAGTCACTTTTTCCAGTGCCGTTGTAGCTTTGAATGGTCACTAAATGAAAACGGCTGTAAGTCGCAGACTACCTGTACTGCAGTGAAATTGAAATATCAATGGAGAGAACACATCATAACGGAGAACCGAAGTGGCCCGTCCCTGTATCTCTAGACTTTTAACCACAATGCACCATTCCAATATCTCAGGGGCTGCCCCAAAGAAGAGGGAGTCAAGCTATTCTCCAAAGTGCCTGAAGGCAGGACAAGAAGCAACGGATGGAAACGAATCAAGGAGAGAAGCAACCTGGAACTAAGGAGAAACTTCCTGACAGTCAGAACAATTAACCAGTGGAACAACCTGCCTCCAGAAGTGGTGAATGCTCCAACACTGGAGGTTTTTAAGAAGAAACTGGACAGCCATTTGCCCGAAATGGTATAGGGTTTCCTGCCTGAGCAGGGGTTGGACTAGATGACCTCCAAGGTCCCTTCCAACTTTATTATTATTATGGATCATCGCACAGTCAGCCAGATGTTCAGACTGGATTTGGCATTTTGTCTACCTATCGAGTCCTTACCCAGGACGTGGGATAGGCAGATGTGGATGTTTGATGGTATTACAGATATCATCGCAGGATGGATGATGATGATGATGATGATGATGATGATTATTATTATTATTTCCCAAGAGTGGCATAGAAAGGAAGACCTGGTTTGTTCTAAACCCAAGATGGTTTGTTTGAAACCTCACGGAGCACCCCTTAGGACAGTGGTTCTCAACCTGTGGGTTGGGACCCCATTTGGGGTCGAACGACCATTTCACGGGGGTCGCCAAACAACGCAGTCCGCCATTTTTCCCCCCTTTTCCTTAGCTGTGCTACTCCCTTTTATTCTATTGGCTTTTGAAAGCCAATAGAATAGACTCTCTTGAATAGAGTTTAATTCTATTGGCTTTCAAAAGCCAATAGGAATTGTCCAGGCTGTCTCTGCCCTGCTGAGCCCGCCAAAAGTCCCATTCCGCAAACGGTGCTGCACCAGTTGACCGATGACCCTTTTTTCATACAACCGTTGTAGCACCCCTGTGATCATGTGATTTACATTCGGATGCTTGACAGACAGTTCATATTTTGACGGTTGCAGTGTCCCCGGGTCACGTGATCACCCTTTTCGTCTTTCTGACCAGCAAAGTTAAGGGGGAAAAGCCAGATTTATTTAACAGCCCTGTTACTAACTGAACACTGCAGGGATTCACTTAACCACTGTGGCCAGAAAAAAAATTATAAAATCAGCCCAAACTCACTTAACAAAGGTCTCGCTTAACGACAGAAACTTTCGGCTCAGCTGTGGTCCTAAATTGAGGACCACCATTTCTTCAATCAGGATTCCTTCTCTTCGCCCTATGGATGCACCCTCCAAACTGTTGGTTTTTTTAAAATTTTGTGAATAAAAGAAAAAGGCAAAGCCATGTTTAATTTTTAATGAAAGGGTGGGAAAGTTCTCTCGGGGGAGTCTATTTTTATATTCAGCTGGAAAATTAGCAAAATAAAGGAGTCAATTCTACTCAGGCAGACATGCTTGAGGCGTTTCGATTGCGGAGTCTATTGTTCTCTGTTCTCCGCTTTGCTTGGAGGGATTTTTTATTATTGTTATTATTAAAAAAATAACTGGAAGAAGAGCGACGAAGAGATATTTTTGGTAACCCATCATCAGAGGTTCATTGCCCTAAGAGCGAACTAACAGTCAGCCTCGTTTCCTGATTGGCAATTTATTACACTAATTGAACAATCGAAGAAGGTAAAGAACAGTTATAATGAAGTTTATAATTACCTGTCCGGAAAGGAATCTTGCACAGAGATATTATGGGGTGCTTGAGAACAGGAGGAAAGAAAGAAACTCTAAAAATGTAGTCCACGGTGGTTTTAAATCAAGTCATTTTTCAACTTTGTCATGTAGGCCTGGATGGCGTTTAGACTGGCAAGAGATGAGTTTGACACGTTGCTTAGCGTCCAACTTTCAAATTAAGAACATTGAAATGCTGTCAGCTTGCCATGCTCTTTGATGATGCAGTTGCCGCCAACATTGTTGTTGTTAGTTGCAAAGTCGTGTCCGACTCATCGCGACCCCATGGACAACATTCCTCCAGGCCTTCCTGTCCTCTACCATCTTCTGGAGTCCATTTAAGTTCACGCCTACGGCTTCAGTGACTCCATCCAGCCACCTCATTCTCTGTCGTCCCCTTCTTCTCTTGACCTCCATCTTTCCCAGCATCAGGCTCTTCTCCAGTGAGTCCTTCCTTCTCATTAGGTGGCCAAAGTACTTGAGTTTCAACTTCAGGATCTGGCCTTCTCAAGAGCAGTCGGGGTTGATCTCCTCCAGGACTGACCGGTTGGATTGCCTTGCAGTCCAGGGAACCCGCAGGAGTTTTCTCCAGCACCAGAGTTCAAAGGCCTCCATTCTTTATCGCTCAGCCTTTCTTATGGTCCAACTTTCACAGCCATCCATTGCAAGTGGGAAAACCATGGCCTTGACTATACGCACTTTTGTTGGCAGGGTGATGTCTCTGCTTTTGAGTATGCTGTCTAGGTTTACCATAGATTTGCTTCCATCTTACAAGTCCCAAATATGTTTTTTTCCAAAAAGCAACTGGACTTTCTGGGTGTTTTCTTTGAAAAGTTTCACTTCTCATCCAAGAAGCTTCTTCAGAAGAAACTTCTTGGAAGAGAAGCGAAACGTTTTCAGAGAAAACACGCAGAAAGTCCAGTTGCTTTTTTCGGGGGTGGGTGGGTGAAAATGAACATATTTGGGGACAACCATCTCCATGCCCTCCATCTTTCCCAGAATTGCCTCCAACATTACACAGACACAGTTATAGATAGTCCTCGGCTTACAACATTTCACTGAGTGACCATTTGAAATTACAACTGCACTGAAAAAGTGGCACGTCCATTTTTCACACCAATGGCCTTTGCAGCATCCCCGTGGTCAAAATTCAGACGCTTGGTAACCGACTCCTATTTAGGACAGTTGCAGTGTCCCTGGGTCATTGTGATCCCCTTCTGTGACTCTCTGACCAGCAAAGCAGGTTCACTTAACAACTATGTTACTAACTTAACAATGGCAATGATTTGCTTAACAACTGTGGCAAGGAAGGTCGTAAAATGGGGCAAAACCCACTTAACAACTGTCTCGCTTAGCAACATAAACGTTGGGCTCAGCTGTGGTCGTACGTCGAGGACTTTAAGACGGGACTGGACAGCCACTTGTCTGAAATGGTATAGGGTCTCCTGCTTGAGCAGGGGGCTGGACTAGAAGACCTCCAAGGTCCCTTCCAGCTCTATTCTGATTGATTGATTGATTGATTGATTGATTGAAATGGTATAGGGTCTCCTGCTTGAGCAGGGGGCTGGACTAGAAGACCTCCAAGGTCCCCTCCAGCTCTACTCTGACTGCTTGCTTGCTTGATTGAAATGGTATAGGGTCTCCTGCTTGAGCAGGGGACTGGACTAGAAGACCTCCAAGGTCCCTTCCAGCTCTACTTTGATTGATTGATTGATTGACTACCTGTAGTTGATCAAATCAAAGTATAGTTCTGATCCTCTTGTTGTTGTTGTTGTTAATTGCAAAATCGTGTCCGACCCATCGCGACCCCATGGACAATGTTCCTCCAGGTCTTCCTGTCCTCTACCATCTTCTGGAGTCCATTTAAGTTCACACCTACTGCTTCAGTGACTCCATCCAGCCATCTCATTCTCTGTCGTCCCCTTCTTCTATTGCCCTCAATCTTTCCCAGCATTCTGATCCTTAGTGTTGCGTAATATTACGCGTCAGAAATCTTCCCGTAACTCCCAAACGTTTCTAATGTTTGCACCCGCTCCAACTATTCAGCAATTCAGCATCCAGCATCCACAAGTTTCTTGTTCCCAGGGGGTGATCACTGAACGTTATCCATGCTGATGGAAGCGCTCACAGCGTCTTGACAAGCCAATTTATCACTTGTGGAGCTGCTACTACATTTTTGCCTCCAGGACCCAGAAAGGGGAGGCACCAACTTCGCTGGATTTTTAAATGCAACACGGTACCGCTGGTTGATTCACAAAGCATAAGAGCAACTGGGACGCAAGGTGTCCTTGCCTGAAGGAGCTGATGGCTTGCTAAGGGCAAGGGTCGTTCTGTAGATCTGTTCAATCCACTGCAAAGCGCTGCGGATCCTCGCTCATTTGAATTTCTGGGGTTTCCAAGTTACAACTGTTGGAGAGCAACCGTCCTAGTCAGGAGAAAGGATCAGACAGGGAATTGGTCTGGAGTCATGATGTGAGGCTGAGCGCCAAAGAATGGAGGCCTTTGAACTCTGGTGCTGGAGAAGACTCCTGTGAGTCCCCTGGACAGCAAGGCGATCAAACCAGTCAGTCCTGGAGGAGATCAACCCCGACTGCTCTTTAGAAGGCCAGATCCTGAAGTTGAAACTCAAGTTCTTTGGCCACCTAATGAGAAGGAAGGACTCCCTGGAGAAGAGCCTAATGCTGGGAAAGATGGAGGTCAAGAGAAGAAGGGGACGACGGAGAAGGAGGTGGCTGGATGGAGTCACCGAAGCAGGAGGCGTGAGCTTCAATGGACTCCAGAAGATGGTAGAGGACAGGAAGGCCTGGAGGAACGTTGTCCATGGGGTCGCGATGGGTCGGACACGACTTCACAACTAACAACAACAACATGATGTGAACACAAGAGGGCAAGGTCTGACCTAACAGAATAAGTGGAAAGGGACCTTGGAGGTCTTCTATTCCAACCCTCTACTCAAGCAGAAAACTCTATATCAGTGATGGCGAACCTATGGCACGCTTGCCAGAGGTGGCACTCAAAGCTCTCTCTGTGGGCACACCAGCCGCCACTGCCAGCTCACGCAGGTCCATTCGGCCACTGCTGGTGCCCAGAGCGGCAGCCCAACCCAACACAAAGGAGGTGAAGCAGCTGGCTAGCAAGCCCTTTCCTTCCTTCCTTCCTTCCTTCCTTCCTTCCTTCCTTCCTTCCTTCCTTCCTTCCTTCCTGCACAGTGGTTAGAATGCGGTATTGCAGGCTAATTCTGCCGACCGCCAGCAGTTCGATCCTGACCAGCTCAAGGTTGACCCAGCCTTCCATCCTTCCGAGGTCGGTAAAATGAGGACCCAGATTCTTGGGGGCAACAGGCTGATTCTATAAACCGCTTAGAGAGGGCTGTCAAGCACGGTGAAGCGGTATATAAGTCTACGTCCAATTGCTATTGCTTCCCTAGACCCACCACCACCACCCTTTCTATATTCCCATCTCCAGTCTCACTGAGAGCACGTCAACGAGCCATCTCCCTCCGAGGTTTATAAATTAAAGCTTAACCAGGCAGGTCCTGTGGAAATTTCAATTAGGCTTCTCAGCTCCCGCAAGCTTAGCCGTTCCATGCGCAGAGTGCAGATCGATTCTCCTCCCCTTAAACCTAATCACAGGGAAGAACCTGCAGAGATGAGAAACCCTCCATCGACAGAGATTTCAAGGCGGCATGTGGCAATCAATACCGGCCATTATCTGGCAGGCTGGAGAGAGGGGGGGGTCTCCTTTGTCCTCTATGGGCCCCCTCCCTCTTCTCCCGCTATTAGGTCAGCCTCTCCTCGCAAGAATTGCGCCATTCAAAGCAGGGAGAGCCACTGAGGGTTGTGGGTTCAGCCTGGATGTGGGTGTCCCTGGAGGCCTCTGCACACACACACACACCCAAGAACACAACTGTGGACACGACAGCTTAGTCAGGCTAACACATCTATTTATTTCTCGCACTTTGTTGTTTTTACAAATAACTCAAGGCGGTGGTCCTCTCCAGCCCACTTCGTTCCTCCTGTTTGCCCCACAACGACCACCGTGCAAGGCAGAGCAAAAGAGTTGTAGAGGGAGTCACACCCAATGACCTACTTTGCCACAGTTATTAATTATTGCAGACGTTAAGTGAATCCAGCTCCACCCCCCGCGTTGATTTTGCTTGTCGGAAACCAGCTGGGAAGGGCGCAAATGGCGATCGTGTGACCCCAGGACGCTGCAACTGTCCCAAATCCATGCCAAGTGCCAAGCACCCAAATTTTGATCATGTGATGATGGGGATGCTGCCACGGCTGTTAAGCACGGGAGGGGGGGCAGTTCTCCCTTTTTTCCAGTGCTGTCTATTCCAGGGGTGAATAGAATAGAATAGAATAGAATAGAATGGAATGGAATGGAATGGAATGGAATGGAATGGAATGGAATGGAATAGAATAGAATAGAATAGAATAGAATAGAATAGAATAGAATAGAATAGAATAGAATAGAATAGAATAGAATAGAATAGAATAGAATAGAATAGAATAGAGAAAATATGGAATAGAATAGAATAGAATAGAATAGAATAGAATAGAATAGAATAGAATAGAATAGAATAGAATAGAATAGAATAGAATAGAATAGAATAGAATAGAATAGAGAAAATATGGAATAGAGAAAATATGGAATAGAATAGAATAGAATAGAATAGAATAGAATAGAATAGAATAGAATAGAATAGAATAGAGAAAATATGGAATAGAATAGAATAGAATAGAATAGAATAGAATAGAATAGAATAGAATAGAATAGAATAGGAGAAAATATGGAATAGAATAGAACAGAACAGAACAGAACAGAACAGAACAGAACAGAATAGAATAGAATAGAATAGAATAACAGACCTGGAAGGGACTTTGGAGGTCTTCTAGTCCAACCTCCTGCTCAAGCAGGAGAACCTATACCATTTCAGACAAATGGTTGTCTAATCTCTTCTTAAAAACCTCCAGTGACGGAGCATTCACAACTTCTGGAGGTAAGTTGTTCCACTGATTAATTGTTCTGTCAGGAAATTTCTCCTTAGTTCTAGGTTGCTCCTCTCTTTGGTTAGTTTCCATCCGTTGCTTCTTGTCCTGCCTTCAAGTGCTTTTGAGAATAGCTTGACTGCCTCTTCTTTGTGGCAGCCCCTGAGATATTGGAAGACTGCCATCATGTCCCCCCTTGTCCTTCTCTTTGTTAAACTAGACATACCCAATTCCAGCAGCCTTTCCTTATATGCTTTAGCCTCCAGTCCCCTGATCATCTTTGTTGCTCTTCTCTGCACTCTTTCTAGAGTCTCAACATTTTTTTTTTTACATTGTGGTGACCAAAACTGGATGCCATATTCCAAGTGTGGCCTTTCCAAGGCATTGTAAAGTGGTATTAATACTTCACATGATCTTGATTCTATCCCTCTGTTAATGCAGCCCAGCACTGTGTTGGCTTTTTTGGCAGCTGCAGCACATGGCTGGCTCGTATTTAAGCAATTATCCACCAGGACTCCGAGATCCCTCTCACAGTTGCTAATATTGAGCCAGGTGCCACCTATACTGCACCTGTGCATTTGATACTGTTCACTGTTGAATTTTGTTGAGTTTGCCGCAATCTGAAGAACCACGCCATAAATTTGTAAACATGGTTGATAGCTCAGCTCTGCCTTTTAAAGGCATCCAGCAATCTTAAGATCCTGCTTGCTCTGTCCACGTGGCTTGCCAACACGTAAGTCAATGCCAGATAATCGTGAGGTCACTCCTGCCCACAGAGTTAAGAGTCTGTAATCCACCCTTACTATCTTAACACCTTTGTTGAGCCTGGGATATGTCAGTGACATCATCCCGAGCATGCAAAGCAACGGACTAAGACTTGAAGATGTCTGACAAACAGGTCATTTGAGGCTTCCTGTGTTTGCACTAGATGGATTAGTCTCCTCTAAGCAGCTCTCTCTGGGTTTGGGGTAGCTTTATCTTCTACATGAATTCATGAAATGTCAGCTTTCAAAATACATCTTGCTAGGCACAAAAAAATGAGAGAGGGAGGGAGGGAGAGAGAGAGAGAGAGAGAGAGAGAGAGACACGGCTACACACAGCTTTGCAAGTGGCTGGTAAAATCTGGCATGGTGCAAAGCAAAAAGCAAAACCCACATTTTTTAAAAAAAAAATGTTTTCATGTTAAAACCAAAACAACTGCAATCCACCAGTGGCCATTCTGTTTCCCTGTTTAGGTAAGGAAATATCTTAAAAAGAATGAGATACAGTTTGTCTGGGAGTTTTCCAAAGTGATTTTTAACACTGTGAACAAAAGGTTGAAGTGACCTTGAGATGATAAATATCGAGACATTTATGGCTATCTAGAATTCCCTGTTTTCAAGTGAGGATTCTTTGATGAAAGAAGGTTGGCGAGAGTAACTTAGAAACTTACGATGCCTCTCCTTCAATCCAACTATGGGATTTCGGGCCCAAATATTTAGGGCTAGAAAGAACAGCTGTCGCCAGAACATTAGGCAAGATATTTTCAAGCTTGAAAAGGAAGGAACTGGATCTGGATTTAGGTCCATCTCTACGCAAAAGCCAACAGTTGGCCTCCAGGTTTCATGTTTGGTTCCTTCACAAAACCCAACAAGAGGAACATCAAATCATTGGAAAACAATATTCTTGAGTCAAGATCCTGTGAAGTATTAATACCACTTTACAAGGCCTTGGTAAGGCCACACTTGGAATACTGCATCCAGTTTTGGTCACCACGATGTAAAAAAGATGTTGAGACTCTAGAAAGAGTGCAGAGAAGAGCAACAAAGATGATCAGGGGACTGGAGGCTAAAACATATAAGGAACGGCTGCTGGAATTGGGTATGTCTAATTTAACGAAGAGAAGGACAAGGGGGGACATGATAGCAGCGTTCCAATATTTCAGGGGTTGCCACAAAAAAGAGGGGGTCAAACTATTTTCCAAAGCGCCTGAAGGCAGGACAAGAAGCAACGGATGGAAACTAACCAAAGAGAGAAGCAACCTAGAACTAAGGAGAAACTTCCTGACAGTTAGAACAATTAACCAGTGGAACAACCTGCCTCCAGAAACGGTGAAGGCTCCAACACTGGAAGTTTTTAAAAAGAGACTGGACAGCCATTTGTCTGAAATGGTATAGGATTTCCTGCCTGAGCAGAGGGGTTGGACTAGATGACCTCCAAGGTCCCTTCCAACATTATATTATTATTGATCATCGCACAGTCAGCCAGATGTTCAAATTATTATTATATTATTATTATTAATTATTATTATTATTATACAATCAACATACAGGAATTTGAGTTCTTTACCTTTAAATCATGGCCAACATTCATAGCTCCTAGGCGTGCGAGGACCTTTTTTGAACCACTACTTCAGGGATGATTATTGCACAAGCAACTTGGGACTTCCCAACATCCCTGCGTGGACCATCAACAAATATTCTGAAGACTCACCTAGGGACTAGCTGATAGAAATTGCTAGAGGCTGTTTTGCATAGCTGATGCTTTCCATTTTTGCTCTCTGGTCACGTCCAGCAAGATGTTGATTAGCTCCTGACTGGAATTTAAACAAGGGCTCCAAGTCCCCAACTATGCCAAAAATCAGTGCGCTCTTCAAATCTCAACGGCTGCCATGTTGTTCTCAACCATGTCTTCAGTGCAGGAGGGGGGGGGGGAGGGAAGACCTATAAACGTGCTAATTGCTCATTTACAGACAGCCCTGCTGAGAAAGGGGAAGAGGGAGAGAGGGCAATGTTGTCCTTGCCACTGCTTGCCCTTTTTCTCTGTTTGCAGAGAGAGAGAGAGAAAAGAGAGGGGGGGGGTTTGAACTTTGAACGTCAGAACTTTGCAAAGTCAAAATGAAGAACGAGCAGATAAAACAAGAGCGGAAGGTACCTCTTGCAAAAATCAAGCGCTAGATCCATTCAGCTTTCTCCAGCAGCTAGAGAGCAATGAACTTAACAATTAGTTGTGGGAACCACAAATCAGTGGGACGGCTTTCCTCCAGGAGTTGTGGGTGCTCCATCACTGGAGATTTTTAAGAAGGGATTGGACAACCATTTGTCTGAAACGGCATAGGGCAGCGATGGTGAACCTTTTAGAGACCGAGTGCCCAAACTGCAACCCAAAACCCACTTACGCATTGTCGGGTGCTGAGTGGTGTGGCCCATTGGCTGGGCGTGGGTGCGGTGGTAACGGCAGACTGGGTGGGACTAAAAAGTTCCATCAATCAATTCCAACTTTGCAAGATTTTTTTTCCCGTGAGAAGTTGAAATTGACTGATTGAACCTTTTTTTTTTTTTTTTTTTTGCACACGGCGGCGGAAGCCTAAAACGAAAAGGTTTTATAAAACCCAGCTGAAGGCCTAGGACTGGGGTGACGGTGCGCGTGCCCACAGAGAGGGCTCTGAGTGCCGCCTCTGGCACCCGTGCCATAGGTTCGCCACCACTGGTATAGGGCCTCTTTTTTGGGTAATGGGTTGGACTGGAGAATCTCCGGGGGTCCCTTAAAACTCTATTATTCTGTTTGATTATTTTGTTATTCTTCTACGGCCCCATCAAGCCCAAAGAAAGTCTGGAATGATATACGATCTCCTGCCATGGACAGAGGGCTGGATTAGAAGATCTCCGAGCTCTCTTTCAACTCTATTTTTCTATGCTCTAGTCCAGTGGTTCTCAACCTTTTTAATGCCGCGACCCCCAACCGGTTGTAAGTCGAGGACTACTCAACCGGTCGTAAGTCGAGGACTACTCAACTGGTCCAGCACCATTTGCAGAATGGGACTTTTGGCGGGCTCAGCAGGGCAGAGACAGCCTGGACAATTCCTATTGGCTTTTGAAAGCCAATAGAATTAGACTCTATTCAAGAGAGTCTATTCTATTGGCTTTCAAAAGCCAATAGAATAAAAAGGAGTAGTACAGCTAAGGAAAAGGGGGGGGGGAAATGGCAGACTGCGTTGTTTGGCGACCCCCGTGAAATGGTCATTCGACCCCAAATGGGGTCCCGACCCACAGGTTGAGAACCACTGCTCTAGTCAACACAAGCCAACTGCCACCTGTCTAAACAAGTTAGCACCAATCAACTACTCTAAATTTCCTTATTAATGCTGATCAGAGCACTTAGTCTACCCCAACCAGTTTGCAAGCGTTAAAGCCGTGTGTCTCAGCCTCAGCAACTTTAAGCTATGAGGCTCTGATGTGAAGAAAAGTGGAAGGAAAGAGAATAGGAAGATCAGAGTGGACTCATTTACAGCGGTGAGGCTGTCAATGCTGTCACCATTGGACGATAGAATAACAGAGTTTGGAAGGGACTTTGGAGATCATCTAGTCCAACCCCCTGCTCAGACAGAATATCCTGCACCATTTCAGACAAATGGTTGTCCAATCTCTTGTTTAAAATTTCTGGAGGTAGGTTATAAAGAGAGTCCACCCCCCCGTGGCTAGTTCCCACAGCACTGTCTTATGTCTTAAGGATATTTTACCCATGCAGTAGGGCTGTATTACTGTTTTCCTTCTCATCCTTTCTACTACCAATTGGTATCTTATATTACTTTGTTGTTTGTATGTACAATGAGAACTTCTGCGCAGGGGACAACTTCCTTGTGTGCCCAATCACACTTGGCCAATAAAGAGTATTCTATTCTATGTGGTGGCTAAAAAAATTGACAACAATTTGACGGCCCATAAAACTGTCGCCTTTGGCCAAATGCAATCACGACCACAACTGAGTGAATTTTGTTCCATTTTACAATTTTTCTTGCACAATTAAGTGAATCTGCCTTCCTCATTGCCTTCGCTTGTTGGGTCACAAAATTGGATCACATGACCCCCAGGAGCACCACAACCGTCATAAATGTGAGTCAGTTGCCAAGTGTCTCAATTTTGATCACGTGATTATGGGGATGGTGCGACAGTGGTAAGTCCCTTTTTTCAGCGGTGTTATAACTTTGAACGGTCACCAAATGAACTGTTAAGTCAAGACTACCTATAAAAATCTACAATGTCACAAAATCCATCGTGTTCATAAAAATATACAGACAAATAAGTTCCTTGCGTAAGTTCTCCGTACAGTTTCTCACCAACCACCCGTCTATTAGACTGAGGCATATTTCAATCTTCTTCTTCTTCTTCTGCCATATCCGTTATCCGACGTTGGTGATCACGTTGGCGATCCTGTTTTTAATCAGCAGCCGCACGAAAAAGGGCTGCTGACTTTTGTCCAAACCAGTCCCTTAGATTTTGAAGCCACAATGTTCTTCTTCTGCCTGGACTTCGTTTGCCTTCCATCTTTCCCTGGAGGATTAAATATTTCAATAGAGGTTCTCAGGTTCTATCAATTTGGTGTCAATACTGCTAACATCGGATGTTTGTGCATTGACAACAGATGGAGATGCAGCCATTTTTTTCTTTTTGCTTTTAGAGTTAGATGATGTGGGGAGGGGGAATGTGCATGCGAGTCTAGCTGGACATAACAACACTGAACCTAGCGTGAGAACCAAGGTTGTTGAAATAAGAGATGATAAAAAATTGGTGGGCTGGAGCGCTGGAGAGGAAGCCCGCACTTCAAGCTAATTGGGGAATGTGATTTATGACTGTTAATTGGAAGAGGGAATTGTGCTTTGATAGGATGTGCTCAGGGGAGGGGAATTCAGTTTTTGGCTTCTATTATGCAGTGCCGATGCTTTGCTACTCAAATAAAGATTCTGTAAGGCAAACAATGCCTTGAAGTTCTTTCGAAGAGTTTCATCTGTCGGACACCTGGATTGTATGCGGCGTTCACGTACCAACACAAAAACCAAAACAGGTGAGAATTTAGTGTTTTATTAAGTTTCAATCCAGTAAAACATTACAGAGCACCCTCAATATCTTGATTTTTTTTCTTAAAAAAAAAGGAAAAACTCCAGAAAGAAAATTTACCCACTTAATTCCATATTTTTCCCCCCATTTTTCTCCCTTTCGTGTGTAATTAACTGGCATCTTTCCGTATGCTTGTAACCATTTATTAGGGGGAAGAAAACACTTATTTACAAACCAAGATAGTTATAAAGCATCCTGACCAGATTTTTAGTCCTTTTATGCCCTTAAAAATTTCATTTAATAATAATAATAATAATAATAAAGTAAGGAATAAAAAGTGTATATATATGTTTTCTGAGGTTTTCGCGGGTGTTTGTATGTAGGTCTTTGGTTATTCAGGTTTTCTCCTGCGTCAAATTGGAAGTGTCTTGGCGACGTTTCGACGAAGTCTCATTCGTCATCTTCAGGCTGGTGTTTTCAGCTTCGTGCTTCTAGGAGCAATTTTAACTCCTAGAAGCACGAAGCCGAAAACACCAGCCTGAAGATGACGAATGAGACTTCGTTGAAACGTCGCCAAAACACTTCCAATTTGACGCGGGAGAAAACCCGAATAACCAAAGACCTACATGTATGAATGTATGTATGTATGTATGTATGTATGTGTGTATGTATGTATTAGCCACAAAGCCTCAAAGCTCATGAGGTTTCCTATCAGATTCAGGAAGAGCCCACCTCACAGAATTCTCCCTCCACCCGATATTTTTGTTTACACCCAGATTTAAACATCTTGCACAAGTGTTTTTTCACACTTGGGCGAGAAAGGATAGGGCGCTGCTGGATTCCAAACTCCTATCGGCAGGCGTGGAAGACGGATTTACCATCTAACTGCACCATGGATAAGAGTTTTCATTCCTGATCTCAAAGGGAATTATTCTGGTTTTCTCCCAGGCGTTTTAAGTGCAAATTGTTGTATGGTTCCGTAGGACTTCACAAGCATGCAACGTGTTGCTTTTGTCAGTGCCTTTGGAACTCCTGGCCACATGGAGAAAACTTGTTTAAAGTATCCTTGGCTGTTGGAAGTACCCTCAGTTAGAATCAAAGCTTCTGGGCTCAAAATCTCTGCCCGTCGAAAGATGTGACTCTAAAATCAAGGTGCTGATCACAGCCATGGAAGATCTACGATTGCACTGTAAATATCTAAGCCTTTGTGTGTCTCCACCTATGGAACGTTAAGGTACCTGCACTTCAATTCCCAGAATTCCCCTCCATAGGCTTGGCTGGGGAAAACTGGGAAATGGATCCCAGACACCTTAATGTCGCCATGGCTGAGAAACATTGGTATAGGCCCTGTTATGCTAGGAGGAACGTGTAGCTCAACCTGGAATGGGCTTCCTCAAATTTTAAAAACTTACTTTTCGCTTTTAATTCTACACTTGGGGGGGGGGAGTGAAACCCTCTCTTTTTTTCTCCTCCTTTGACCTTCAGCAAAACCAAAAACCTGCACCAAAGTGCCACTGTATCGGATTAAAAAAACATCCCACGGGCCCACAGTCCCATGGAACGGAGACGACCATCAACTAGGTGGTCCCATGAAAGGGACACCCAGTCCAGAATTACCCACCAAAAACCTCTTTGCATCTTTTTGCAAAAGACAAGTCCTTTTTTTTTAATAACAGTGATCTGAAATTGCTGTTGGTTCCCACAAAGATTTGTTTTTTTAAAAAAGTTAAATAAACTTAAAAAGTGCATCTCTCTCTCTCTCTTTTAAAGAAAAAAGTAAAACAACTGTTTCCTTCCACTAGCCAACATTTCTCAAGTGGAAACGTTGGACGTGGAGGGTTAAGGATTCAGGGGGGACCTTATTTAAAAGCTTATTTTTTTCAAGATGGCGGCTAATTCCGTAGCTTCCTACCAATCGACCTCAACCGAAAAGATGTTTTTCAAGCTTCCTGCAACCGTCCACAGTGAGATAAGCAAGGAATGTCTCTTCCAGAGGTTCCTTCTCACCTCCCCACTGAGAAACATCTGCCCAAAATATTCAGGCCACCGTTTCAAACTCCCCTTTCTCAACTAGCCAGGATCCATCCTGGTGTCGTCCCGAGACTCATCCTTGCTTTTCAAATGATAAACATTTAAATCAGGATCCCATTCTTTTAGCACAGTGGTTCTCAACCTTTCTAATGCCGCGACCCCATAATACAGTTTCCCATGTTGTGGTGACTCCCAACCACTTACACATCACCGGGTGCCAGGGGCGTGGCCAAAGAAAAGGGGGAAAAAATGGCGGAAAGCCTTGTTTGGCGACCCCCGTGAAATGGTCGTTCGACCCCAAATGGGGTCCCGACCCACAGGTTGAGAACCACTGTTTTAGCACCTAGGTTGTGAAAGCTTCTGCCCAATGGCTTCAGATTCCCATTTTTCTGAGTGGGAAGAAAAGCAAAGGCGACATTCCCAAACCCATCCAAATGATTCAGCCCTTCTTATTTCCTGAAGCACTCAGCTAAATCGGATTTTCTTCTGTCCCCCTCTGGAAGGAGGATCGCTCAAGTCAATTTCCTGGATGGAGATCATCCATGTACGTCTTATATACACCCGGCTATAACCTGACACACACGCAAACACACGCAGAGAGACACTCACACACCAAGAGACGGGAAAGAGACGAGTTCCTTCAAAACCCCTGCAGCTCAGGAATGTTAGAGTAGAGATTGAGCGTCTCTGGGTTAGAGAAGATATCCCGCTTCGCCACTTCCTTGCCGGCTATGATCTGTTTGACGGCCACCTCCACCTTCTTTCCGCTGATGGTGTACTGGGAAAGGAGGAGAAGTTGGAGAAAGCAGAAGAAAGGAGATAATGAAATGACGGTTTCCAAGGTTGGCCTCAAAGGCCATCGGTCAACATGCCCTGCGGCTGGACCGACTTAACGATCTAAACCAGGGTTTTTCCAAGCTTGGCTACTTTGAAGATGTTCAGACTGCAAATCCTAGACTTCTGCAGCCGCCATTCCTGCTGGGGAATTCTGAGCTGAAGTTCACACAAGGCAGCCAAGGTTCAAGAATTTTAAAGCCCGAGGTTACTTCCCTCCCTCGCTCCCTTCTTCTCTCTTTCTTCCTTTCTCTTACCATCCCTCGCTCCTTCCTTTTCTGTCTCTCCTTCTCTCTTCCCTCCCTCTCACCTTCTTTTCCTTCCTTTTCTCTCTCCTCCCTTATTTCTCTCCTTCTCTCCTTCCTGGTTGATTATAAAAATTGATTATTATTCCAAGGTTTTTTTTCTTTCTTTCTTTCTTTTTTTCTTTTTCTTTCTTTTCCTTCCGCTTCACCTTCCTTCCTCTTCCCTCCCTTCTTTCTTTCTCTCTTCTCTTTCTTTTTCTTCCTTCCTTCCTTCCTTCTATTCTTCATTCCTTTCTTCCTTCATCTCTCTCCCTTCCTATTTCCTTCCTTCCTTCTTTTCTTCTTTCCTTCCTTTCTTCTCTTTTTCTTCCTTCCTTTCCTTCCTTCTATTCTTCCTTCCTTTCTTCCTTCATCTCTCTCCCTTCCTACTCTTTCTTTTTCTTCCTTCCTTTCTTCCTTCATCTTTCTCCCTTCCTATTTCCTTCCTTTCCTTCTTTCTTTTCCTTCATTCTCTCTCACCTTCCCTTCTTTCCTTCCTTCCTTTTCACTCTCATTTATTTCTCCTTCTCTCCTCCGTCCATTCTCTCACCTCCCTCCCTCCCTTCTTCCTTCCTTCCTTCCATCAACATATTTCTCCTGCAGCGATCCACTTAAGCTTGAAGAAAAAAATAATGAGCACCCAGGAGAAATGGGGAAAAAAAATTGACTCCAACTGTACACAGTTTCAGCTACAAAACTGGGTTTTTGTTGTGGTGTTCAAGACTATTTTGTGCATTTCATTCCTCTTTCGATTCAGCGAATAGAACTCACTTAACAGGCAGCTGCGTTCGGATGTATCCAAAGGCAAAAATTAAACAGCCCAAAGTCCCTCTATTTGGCACCGCTAAGAACCATCCAAGCGCTTCCCTGACAAAGGTTTATAAAACCGCTACTGTTTTTTTATTATCAGGGATTTGCTATTCTTTCCTTACAGGAGGAACAAAATGAGCCTTATTGAACATGAACGATACATGGGTATGTTGCTAAGCGACATGGGTAAACTATTTATAGCTTTCCAATCTGAATTTACAAAAAACAAATTAAAAGATGGCTGAGCATGTGTGGGCACCAGAAAAATAACTGGTTGATTATAATAATTGATTATTATTCCAAAGTGGTCTTTCTTTCTTTCTTTCTTTCTTTCCTTTCCTTTCCTTTCTTTGTCTCTCTCTCTTTCTTTCGTTCTCTTTTTTCTCTTTCCTTTCTTTCTTTCTGTCTGTCTTTCTCTCTTCCCTCCTTCCTTTTGCTTCTCTCCTTCCTTCCTCCTCCCTCCCTCCCTCCCTTCTTTCTTTCCTTCCTTCCTTCTCTTTTTTTCTTCCTTCTTTCCTTTCTCTCTTCCTTCCTTCCTTTTTTTCATTCATTCATTCATTCATTCATTCATTCATTCATTCATTTAGAGGAGGGAAGGAGAAATTAAGAACGTACCGGAATCCCTTCTGTTTCCAGAATAATACTGGGCACGTGCCGAGCCGAAAGGGCCACCCGAATCGCTTCCCTGATTCGCTTCACCAGATCGGGACTGAACTCGTGGTTGGTGGCCATCTTCAAGAAGAGGACCACTCTTTCCTCACCGTCTTTGTTGTACTGTGGGACACAGAGGCTGTCGGAAACCTCCTCGAATGCTTCCACTGAAGGAGAAACAGGTGATGGGTGAAGCATCTGAATCCCGGGAACCCCAGCAGATAATTCTGAAAACCTTCGACCCCAAGAATGGATGGTCTAGCCTGGTGTTCCTCAACCTGGTGTTCTGAAGACCTCATCATGTTGGAGAAGCCCATCCATGGTGCACTGACATTGAGAAAGTCCACCTGGGGGTGTGCAATGAATGGTCTTCTCCAACGAGGTGTTCTCCAGAATTTAGGGAATTGTGTGCCCAGTGAACACTGAAGTTGAGGCAGTCCATCCATCTTGGAGTGTCTAATGGATTATCTTCTCCAATCTGCTGTTTTCCAAAGTTTTAGAAATTGGACACGCTCAGCAACCCAATACTTGGCCCTAATAGGGCAAGAATCTTAAAACAATGATTGGAAAGGCACCTTAATGCTAAGCCAACTCTTCTCTCTTCACAAAGCTATATAAGACAGGATTCTTAAAGAGAATTTTTGTTTTTTCAAGAGGCAACTGGACTTTTTTTTGTTTTTCTTTGCAGACATTTCGCTTCTCATCCAAGAAGCTTCTTCAACTCTGACTGGATGGCGGGGAATGGAAGGATTTATATCCAGGTAGAGCCTCTTGAAAAAAACACCTTTGGAACAAACCATGACCTGGATTGGCCGAGAACCTCCGTAGACATTTAGCGATTCTTAAGAGGATTTTCACAAGATATTCTTGACTTGAAACCATTCATTAGCAACAATTTGAATTAATAACAACCTCTGGGGAAAAAAAATCAGTTACAACCTAAATTTTAATTTACGACTCTGACGTGATCGCAATTCGGGAGCTGGGCAACCAGCTCGCTTTTACGACCAGTGGCAACATTCTACTCTCACATAATCACGAGTTGCAATGTTTTGGTTTTTTTTGCCAATTTCCAGCAAAAACACAGACCATTGGTTGGCCTGAATTCACACCTAGGATCGCATGACTTGACTTACGACAGCGGTAAAACGGTTATAACATCGAATCTGGTCATATAGCTGACGCTATTCATGATTGCAATGACTTACAGTAGAAATTCCACTTGCGATTGTGGTCGTAAGTCAAGGACGATTGTAAAAAATAGAATGGATGGGGGGGGGGGAAAGAAGCATTATCTTCCTTGGAAAAAGACTGAAATATTTGGAGAAGGGTCACAGGACTGAGCCATAACAACAACAACAATAATGTTGGAAGGTACCTTGGAGGTATATCTTCCTGCAATAACTCCAGCAATGCTACAAAAAACTGTGCTACTCAGAACATCTTATATTTTAAGGAGGTACCTGGTTGATACCTAGGATGCTGGCAGCAACCTGTGTCAACCATCAGCGCCAGTCAATTTGAATGTTCAGTTGACTGAGGTTCATGTCTATTCAATAATAATAATAATAATAATGAAAAGAAGAAACAGGGGAGATGAGATAGCAGTGTTCAAGTATCTGAGGGGCTGCCACAAGGCAGAGGGAATCAGGTTGTTCACCAGAGCACCAAAGGACAAGAAACAATGGTTGGAAACTAATCAAGGAGAATAGCAACCTAGAATTCAGGAGAAACTTCCTGACAGTGAGGACAATCAACCAGTGGAACAGCCTGCCTTCAGAAATCGTGCGCGCTCCATCATTGGAGATTTTTAAGAAGAGGCTAGACAATCACCTGTCTGAAATGGTATAGGTCCTCCTGCTTGAGCAGGGGGCTGGTCTAGAAGACCTCCAAGGTCCCTTCCAGCTCTATTCTATTCTATTCTATTCTATTCTATTCTATTCTATTCTAGTCTAGTCTAGTCTAGTCTAGTCTAGTCTAGTCTAGTCTAGTCTAGTCTATCCCATCACATCCCATATTCTATTCTGTTCCGTTCCGTCCCATCCCGTCCCGTCCCATCCCATCCCATATTCTATTCTATTCTATTCTATTCTATTCTATTCTATTCTATTCTATTCTACTCTACTCTATTAATAATAATAATAACAACAACAACAATAGCAACAACAGCTTCCATCTTGCAACGATATCTGTAACACCCTCAACATCCACATCTGCCTATCCCAGGTCTTTGGAAAGGACTCGATAAGTAGACAAAAATGCCAAATCCAGTCTGAACATCTGGCTGACTGTGCGATGATCAATGGTAATAATAATAATAGTAATAAAAATATCATATCTCTTGTGATCCAAATGAAGATATCCACGGAAACTGGGTTTTCATGGAAAGCAGAACCAGTGTGGTACAGCTTAACCTGCTTCTCTCTTCCAGCCCTCTTATAGGAGGGTCTTTGAGGAGGGGGGAAAGAAAGAAGACAAAAAGCTGCTTCAGGGAATTAAAAAGATGAGAAAAAAAAATCCAGAAGAGTGGGGTGGGGGGGAGGCCTTTGAAATTGCTCCCACAGAGGGGAGAATTCAAACCAAACAGTACTCTGATTCACTGGGCCACGATCCGTCCCGGCCTGCTGACAATCTCTTTGTGCCCGCCCGAGAGTTATGGCTGCAGTGCGCAGCGAAAGGACGATGCACAGTGGTCCTGTGTGGCTGGCTCTTCCTTGGGGGACAGCTCAGCACCACTTGGAGGAAAGCTCAGACTAGCTGTTCAGAGGGCTTTGTGGAAAAAAACGCAGGATGGAGCCGTTGCAATGGTGCCACTCAGACAAGGAGAGCTGCAGATCTCCAGCACGGTGAAAGCCGTGGCAGCATCCATACGGTCTGTTTTAAGTCTGTGCCCACAGCGCCCTCAGGATGAGGCCCAGCCAAGAGCTTCATCTCAGCCCAAACCCCAGACACAGGTAGACCTCAACTTACGACTTGCTAAGCCAGACAGACAGAAGAGAGAATTCTTCATTGGCCAAGTCTGATCGGACCTACGCAAGGAATTTGTCTGCGGTGCGTAAGTTCTCGTGATCAAGTGATCATCATGATCCTAAAGCCCTGCCCCCATTTTGCAACCTTCCTTGCTGAAGTTGTTAAGTGAATCACCGCTCGTTGTTAAGTTAGCAAAATGCGGTTGTTAAGTGAATCTGGCTCTCCAGGGACTTGGCTTGCCAGAAGGGGATCACTTGAACCCGGGACACTCCTACCGTCATAAATACACGCCCGTGGCCAAGCTTCCCAGTTTTGATCCCGTGACCGTGGGGATGCTACAACGGTCGTTAAGTGTGAAAAACAGGGATAAGTCATGTTTTTCAGTGCGGCTGTAACTCTGAACGGTCAGTAAGCAAATGCACATCAAGGGCTATTTGTAACCATGTCCTGATTCTGTGTAATATAACTGGGGACAAACAGAAAGCAAGATTTGGTGATTGGTTTCTAGAAAGTAACATTTCTGTATTCACTGAGAGTCACTGAGACTCAGTTGGGCAGCCCTATAAATTTTCTTAAATAAATCAATCAAAATAGAGCTGGAAGGGACCTTGGAGGTCTTCTAGTCCAGCCCCCTGCTCAAGCAGGAGAATCTATGCCATCTCAGACAAGTGACTGTCTAGCTTCTTTTTAAAAATCTCCAGTGATGGAGCACCCACGATTTCTGAAGGCAAAACTGTTCCACTGGTTAATTGTCCTCACTGTCAGGAAGTTTCTCCTTAATTCCAGTTTGCTTCTCTCCTTGATTAGTTTCCATCTGTTGCCCTTCCTTCCTTCCTTCCTTCCTTCCTTCCTTCCTTCCTTCCTTCCTTCCTTCCTTCCTTCCTTCCTTCTTTTCTTAGTTCCCCCCTAAATCCAGTTTGCTTCTCTCCTTGATTAGTTTCCATCCGTTGCCCTTCCTTCCTTCCTTCCTTCCTTCCTTCCTTCCTTCCTTCCTTCCTTCCTTCCTTCCTTTAGTTCCTCCTCCTTAATTCCAGTTTGCTTCGCTCCTTGATTAGTTTCCATCCGTTGCCCTTCCTTCCTTCCTTTCCTTCCTTCCTTCCTTCCTTTAGTTCCTCCTCAAATCCAGTTTGCTTCTCTCCTTGATTAGTTTCCATCCGTTGCCCTTCCTTCCTTCCTTCCTTCCTTCCTTCCCTTCCTTCCTTCCTCCCTCCCTAATTCCAGTTTGCTTCTCTCCTTGATTAGTTTCCATCCATTGCATCTTGTCCTGCCTTCTGATGCTTATTTGTGGCAGCCCTTCAAATACTGGAATACTGCTCTCATGTCACCCTCAGTCCTTCTATATTTTATTTATTTAGAAAATTTATACTGCCACCTACTCACACACGATATACAAATAAACACATAAACAACCCTTGTCTCCTGACCACAGAGGGCTGGCAGATACAGAAATCAAACTCCACTTACCAATGTTATAGATCTCTGAACTGCCAAACCTCACTCCACTCGGATTCAGTGTGCCATCGCTGGAAAAAAGGGGCAAGCAGAAAAGAATCATTAAAGGATCCTCAAGGTTTCACACCCTGGCAACACGGATGCCGCCCCTCTTGCTTCGCAAGAATCCCCTCGGATTAAATGTGTCCCCACAAGCCCCCAATCCTTAGGAAAAGATTTAATCGCTTTCTCCAAAATAGTTACAGGGAGTCCTCAACTGTTAAATCAGGTCATCCATTATTCTCACAAAAAAAAATATTGCAAACCACAGTCACCACTGGATGTTGAGACTCTAGAAAGAGTACAGAGAAGAGCAACAAAGATGATCAGGGGACTGGAGGCTAAAGCATATAAGGAACGGCTGCTGGAATTGGGTATGTTTAGTTTAACGAAGAGAAGGACGAGGGGGGACATGATAGCAGTCTTCCGGTATCTCAGGGGCTGCCCCAAAGAAGAGGGAGTCAAGCTATTCTCCAAAGTGCCTGAAGGCAGGACAAGAAGCAACGGATGGAAACGAATCAAGGAGAGAAGCAACCTGGAACTAAGGAGAAACTTCCTGACAGTCAGAACAATTAACCAGTGGAACAACCTGCCTCCAGAAGCGGTGAATGTTCCAACACTGGAAGTTTTTAAGAAGAGACTGGACAGCCATTTGTCTGAAATGGTGTAGGGTTACCTGCCTGAGCAGGGGATTGGACTGGATGACCTCCAAGGTCCTTCCCAACTTTTTTATTATTATTATTATCATCATCATCATCATCATCATCAATCATCACGGGACTTTACAACCGGTCATAAACGTGAGCCGAAGCGCCAAAAATGTGATCATGTGACTAGGGGAGGTGACATATTTATGATGGTCAGAAGTGCCATCATTTTGAGGTGCTTTAACCACCAAAAGGTCATTAAACAACCAGTTGTAACCTGAGGACTATCTGTATTTTATTCAGACTCACCACCCTTAGACCTCAGGTTTATACAGGTTTCAATCAGAAACAAGCTCCTACTTTGCAGAGGGCTTTTAACAGCCTTCTCTAGATCGTTCAGACTGAAAATTCAAGTTTCACCACAAAAATGAAAGCAAATGAAAGAAAGAGAAGGATGTGTATAAAGGTTATGTAAAGGTGACTAGGATGTAGATAAGCTAAAAACGTATTGATGAAAGTATCAAACAGGCCTATATGGAACGTCAGTAACAAAAATTATTAGTTTAAGCATGAGATAGCAGACCCAAAGAGGAAGAGAGAAGCATTAAATATTGAAATAAAAAGAAATTATGATCACTACTTAAAAAAAATTGAAAACTAGCAGAAAGGAAGGATACTACATTGTATTATAAATTTGTTGATATAGAGGGTGAGACGTTAAACAGATAAGATGTGTATTTTGAACATTAGATCTTGTGAGGAATGGAGATAGAGGAATTGGAGGTATATTAAAAAATCTTGGGAATGATAAATATTAAACGTTAAATTTAAAGGAGTGGAAATTAAAACTGGAAAAATTTATTAGGTCATTGATTGTCTAAAAGATTGTATGCTAAAACAACTAGAATATATATAAACTAAAAACTATCGATATATGTAAGGAAGTTATTTTTTATGTGATTGATAGAATAAAACATGTTTTAAATCTACAAATAGACAGTATATATGAAGGGAAAAAGAGAGAAAATGTTTATGGTAGCAATTTGAAATCTGTACTAATGATATTTGTATGTAATTGAATTACTACTACCCAACCGCCATGTTGCTTTTCAAATATGTAAATGTAATATTAGAAAATCAATAAAATTTGTAAAAAAGAAGAAAGGAAGGAAGGAAGGAAGGAAGGAAGGAAGGAAGGAAGGAAGGAAGGAAGGAAGGAAGGAAGGAAGAAAGAAATGTTCTAAGAGGGGGACAGCTGAAAGAAAGGAAGGAAGGAAGGAAGGAGAGGGAGGAAGGAAGGAAGGAAGGAAGGAAGGAAGGAAGGAAAGGGAGGAAGGAAGGAGAGGGAGGAAGGAAGGAAAGGAAGGAGAGGGAGGGAGGGAGGGAGGAAGGAAGGAAGGAAGGAAGGAAGGAAGAAATGTTCTAAGAGGGGGACAGCTGAAAGAAAGAAAGAAAGAAAGAAAGAAAGAAAGAAAGAAAGAAAGAAAGAAAGAAAGAAAGAAAGAAAGAAAGAAAGAAAGAAAGGAAGGAAGGAAGGAAGGAAGGAAGGAAGAAATGTTCTAAGAGGGGGACAGAAAGAAAGAAAGAAAGAAAGAAAGAAAGAAAGAAAGAAAGAAAGAAAGAAAGAAAGAAAGAAAGAAAGAGAAGGATCTATATCAATCTCCTCCGGCCACAGTATCCTGAATTGCAACTTAAGATTTTTTTTTTTCTCCAATCCCAAATTGCCAGGAATTGAACCTAGAACTTTCTGCAGGCAAAGAAGGAATCCTGTCTCCGCTCTACGACTGGTCCTTGGTCTTTCATCCTTCCTTCAACCCACCGTCAGCCAGACTGGAATCCAGATAGAAGTTTATCTATCCAGACTGTCTTAGTGGACAATCAATTAAACATGAGCCAATACTGTAAGGCGGCAGCCAAAAAAGCCAATGCAATCCTAATTTGCATTAACAGAGGGATTCAATCAATACCACTCTCTAAAGCCTCAGTAAGACCACCAATTTTGGTCTCCCCACTGTAAAAAAGATGTTGAGACCCTGGGAAAAAGGGCAGAGAAGAGCAACAAAGACGATTAAGGGACTGGAGGCTGAAACATACGAAGAACGGTTACAGGAACTGGGCATGGCTAGTCCAGTGAACAGAAGGACCAGGTGGAAACATGCTAGCAGTGTCCCAGTATTTGAGGGGCCATCACAGAGAGGAGGGGGTCAACCTATTTTCCAAAGCACCGGAAGGCCAGACAAGGAATAACAAATGGAAACTGATCAAGGAGAGATTCAACCTGGAAAGAAGGAGAAATTTCCAGACAGTGAGAACTATCAGCCGATGGAACAGCTGGCCTCCAGATGTTGTGGGAGCTTCATCACTGGAGGCTTTCAAGAAGAGACTGGACTGCCTTCTGTCAGAAATGGTGTAGGGTCTCCTGCTTCGGCGGGGGGCTGGACTAGATGACCTACAAGGTCCCTTCCAACTCTGGCTATCCTATTCTGTCCTGTTTTCCAATGGGTCACCTCTGGTGACAAACTCACCTGCGGCCCAGCATGATGATCCCACCCGTCTGAGGGTTAATTTTGCAGTAGTCTCCGTGGGCCCAAACACCTGTCCAGGAAAAAGAAACAAAACCACAAGGTGGTCAACCAAATCGCCACAAAAAAACTTTTTTTTTTAAAGCACCACCGGGTCACGGTCTTGCAGCCTTTGGAAGAAGTGCACACTCGGGTTGTGTGTGTGTCGGAAGAGACAAAAGAGGAGAGTTGTGTGGACCAGTTCGCCAGAAAAACCCACGAGACTTCCCCAGCTTTGCCTTTTGAGATGTTTGCAACCGGCAACACCATCATCACCTCTGGAGCTTCCAGCCTCTCTTTTTTTTTGCATTGCAAAATAAAACCGGCTGGAAAACAGCCGAAGCCAGAAAAGTGTAAGAGAAAGGAATGACACACACACACACACCCACCCAAAAAAAAACCCTCTCCCCGTTTGCTGGCAGAGCGAAACAAAATCAGAAAGTCAAACAAGAGACAAGGATCCAGATGCCGGTCCTATCAGATTGGCAATTCTCTTGGCAAATATTGGTCCTCGCAGCAATACTTGGTGTGCTCAAATATTAAATATTATATTTAAGGGTAAGCTTTTGAATAACTTATGTTTAAGGATGGTAATTTCTGTTTTTATGTACTGGAGTTAAAGTGTTTAAAATTTTGTTTTTTGGGATGTATGTATAATTGTTTGATGTTCATTTAAGTTCTATGTTTTTTGTTGTTTTTAACCCTGTATTCAGCTCTGAGAAGTAGGGGGGGAAGGGGTTGGGGGGTTGGGAGGGGGGAGTATTTTATTGTAAAATTTTATAAACTTTTAATAAAAAAAAAAAAAACCCTCTCCCCTTTTGCTGGCAGAGCGAAACAAAATCAGAAAGTCAAACAAGAGGCAAGGATCCAGATGCCGGTCCTATCAGATTGGCAATTCTCTTGGCAAATATTGGTCCTCGCAGCAATTCTTGGTGTGCTCAAATATTAGTTCACTGTTAACACTAGGAAGGCCAAAAGGCAAATACTCATACACATGCACGCACGCAGTCTCAACTTGAAGAGCACGGCTCTCTTGCTACATACCTGGAAACCTGGAAAAATACGCCTTTCGGTATTTGCTTCGATTTTCATCGTTCCAGAAATGTGTGGGTTGACAAGGGATAGGTTTGGTGCAAACCAGCTCACCGTTTTCTCCCCAAACGGGCTCCCCTGGTTGAAGAATCAAATAAAAGGGTTATTTCCCCCCCCCCCTCCTTAGTTTAAGTATTGCTTCACTGATTTTGTACTGCTCAGGTGACCCTAAGGCAGTGGTTCTCAACCTTTTTAATGCCATGACCCCCCCAACCGGTCGTAAGTCGAGGACTACTCAACCGGTCGTAAGTCGAGGACTACTCAATTGGTGCAGCACCGTTTGCAGAAGGGGACTTTTGGCGGGCTCAGCAGGGCAGAGACAGCCTGGACAATTCCTATTGGCTTTTGAAAGCCAATAGAATTACTCTATTCAAGAGAGTCTATTCTATTGGCTTTCAAAAGCCAATAGAATAAAAGGGAGTAGCACAGCTAAGGAAAAGGGGGGAAAAAATGGCGGACTGCGTTGTTTGGCGACCCCCGTGAACTGGTCGTTCAACCCCAAATGGGGTCCCGACCCACAGGTTGAGAACCACTGCTCTAAGGACACAGACAAACCTCTAAATCAGTGGTTCTCAACCTTTTTAATGCCGCGACCCCCAACCGGTCGTAAGTCGAGGACTACTCAACCAGTCATAAGTCGAGGACTACTCAACTGGTGCAGCACCGTTTGCAGAGTGGGACTTTTGGCAGGTTCAGCAGGGCAGAGACAGCCTGGACAATTCCTATTGGCTCTTGAAAGCCAATAGAATTAGACTCTATTCAAGAAAGCCAATAGAATAAAAGGGAGTAGCACAGCTAAGGAAAAGGGGGGGAAAAATGGCGGACTGCGTTGTTTGGCGACCCCCGTGAAATGGTCGTTCAACCCCAAATGGGGTCCCGACCCACAGATTGAGAACCACTGCTCTAAATGGCCTCAACGATTCTCTATAAGGCAAACGACCAGCTGTCTGCAAGGAATATAAATCTTTCTATTCCCCACCATCTCATCCAAGCTTCTTGGATGAGAAGTGAAACGTCTTCCAAGAAAAAAACAAGAAACTCCAGTTGCCTCCCGAAAAAGCACCTTTGGCACAACCATTCCCCTCTAGAACTGACGATGTCACCTAGCTGGGTCACGAAACGTCTGCAAGAAAACAGTCAAGAAGTGCTGATGGCCCTCAAACAGGTCCAGCTCCTGTGGACAAAACCACCAAATACAGATTGGGCGAGACCTGACTTTAAAACAGCAACTGTGAGAGGGACCTTGGAGTCCTAGTGGACGATCACTTGACTATCAGCCAGCAGCGTGCAGCAGCAGCCAAAAAAGCTAATACAATCCTGGGTTGTAAAGGCATAGAATCAAGATCACGCGAAGTATTAGTACCGCTTTATAAAACCCTAGTGAGATCACACCTGGAATGCTGCAGCCAATTTTGGTCACCCTATCACAAACAAGATGCTGAGACTTTGGAAAAAATTCAGAGAAGAGCAACTAAGATGATCAGGGGCCTGGAGACCAAAACATATGAAGAACGGCTGCGGGATTTAGGAATGGCTAGTCTAGAGAAAAGAAGAACCAGAGGTGACATGATAGCAGGGTTCCAGTATTTGAGGGGCTGCCAGAAAGAAGAGGGGGTCAACTTATTGTCCAAAGCACCAGAGGGCAGGACAAGAAACAATGGTGGGAAACTGATCAAAGAGAGCAGCAACCTGGAACTAAGGAGAAACTTCCTGACAGTGAGGACAATTTACCAGTGGAACAGCTTTGCCTTCAGAAATCGTGGGCGCCCCATCACTGGAGATTTTTAAGAAGAGACGAGATTCACCTGTCTGAGACGGTATAGGTTCTCCTGCTTGAGCAGGGGGCTGGACTAGAAGACCTCCAAGGTCCCTTCCAGCTCTATTCTATTCTATTCTATTCTATTCTATATTCTATTCTATTCTATATTCTATTCTATTCTGTTCTATATTCTATTCTATTCTATATTCTATATTCTATATTCTATTCTATTCTATTCTATATTATATTCTATATTCTATATTCTATTCTATTCTCAGCAAAATAGACAGAGCAATTCCCCATTTGAGTAATGATCCTTAGTTGTTCCTAACAATTTGTTCCACTTTCACTGTTCTGACTTGGAGCAAACCACCATGGAGATGTCCAGGAAGGTGAGGTGGCTCTAACAGACCTACCTTGCTCATTCCACGCTTCTACTGCCATTGCCAGATTCCGCGCCTGGATCTCGCCTTTGTAAACCGGAATGGTCACGTTATGACCCATGAAACACGAAATTATATCGGTGCCTCCTACAATCAGAGAGACGGAGAAAATGTTGCCAGGACAGCTCCCCAAAAGGGTCAAAATTCCTACGTTCAAGAAGCAAATTGTGGAGGAAGTCTGTGTAAATGATCCCAGGTGGACCACAAGTCATAGCTAGCTTCTACACCTTGTGTCTAAGGCAGTGGTTCTCAACCTTTTTAATGCCGCGACCCCCAACCGGTCGTAAGTCGAGGACTACTCAACCGGACGTAAGTCGAGGACTACTCAACTGGTGCAGCACCATTTGCAGAATGGGACTTTTGGCGGGCTCAGCAGGGCAGAGACAGCCTGGACAATTCCTATTGGCTTTTGAAAGCCAATAGAATTAGACTCTATTCAAGAGAGTCTATTCTATTGGCTTTCAAAAGCCAATAGAATAAAAGGGAGTAGCACAGCTAAGGAAAAGGGGGGGAAAATGGCGGACTGCGTTGTTTGGCAACCCCCGTGAAATGGTCGTTCGACCCCAAATGTGGTTCCGACCCACAGGTTGAGAACCACTGATCTAGAAAAGTCTGTGTAAATGATCCCAGGTGGCCCACAAGTCACAGCTAGCTTCTACACCTCGTGTCTAAGGACACGTCCAGCGGAGAACGTTGAGCTGATTAGAAAGCTCAACACTTAGACCAGGGGTCTTCAGACTTGGCCCTTTTATGACTTGTGGACTTCAACTCCCAGAATTCCTCAGCCAGCGTGCCTTAGACTCAAGGTGGATTCAGTGTTTACCAAGAACCTCATAACAACCAGTGGGGTGTGGGACTAAGGCTGGGGACATCCAGATTTCAGTTTATCTTCAATCGTGGAAGTCCATTTGGTGACTTTGGGCCACCTCTTCTCTCTCTCAGACAAGAACCAGTGTGGGATCATGAGGAAGGTGCTGTCCTGGTTAGGATGAGATCCTGGTTCCCTACAAGGTGATCTTGGGCCAGTCACTATCATCCAACATTGGAAGGGTCTCCAATAACTCCAGTAGCATGCTCCTATTGAATTGAGCCATGGATTAATGAATAATCCTAGCTCACCTAAGCGTCCCCAAAGGGGGAAGCATCCACTAGCCACTTTCAGATGTTGCATTGGTCTCTCCAGAGGCATCTTGGAGCCCGTCACTCACTCACTCCCAGCCTGACCTACTTCACAAGGTTGTGGGTCAAAATTAAAGGCAGACTATCAGTCTCATCTGATAAAGAAGACGGCTGAGTGTCAACTTTGAGGGAGGGGGGGTGTCATGCCTCCATCTGAGACTGAATCTGAGGAAAAAATGGAGCTGGGACGGGACCCTATGGAGGCCGAGGGAGAGGGCTCTGTGGCTTCAGAGGAACGTGGGGAAGAGCAGACCGAGGCAGGCCAGGACCCTTCAGGAGTGGGACAGGAGGAACAGGGAAGACTTCAGGTGATGAGCAAAGCCCACCCCCACCTGATCCTAGAGCACGGAGAGTGGAGAGAAGGAGGGAACAATGCAGGCAGGCTCAACTACTCGGGAGGAGAGCGCCCCTCCCCACTCCACAAGGCACACCTGGGGACTGAGATTTAAGGAGATGCTCTGGGGTGGGGCATTTGTCGGGAACAATCGCTGATTCCTTGGAGTTTTGTGTGTGTCGTTGCTGATCTCTTGTTCTGTGGCTTCTGCTTGGAAACCCGGAAACTCTGACCCTTGGACTGGCGGACAACGTTGCCTGGATGTTTATAGATCTCGGACTGTATTTTGGCTTCCCTTCTGAGACTGCTCAGGCAAGCGTGTATTCACACAGACTCCTTAGATTTTATGATGTATGTATCATTCCTTGTTATCTCCGTGGCCTTGAATAAATTCCTCTCCTAATCAGACTGTGTGTGAAACTACTTGCAGCCAGAGGCGGCTGAAGGTGTGTGTGACTTCCTTTGTTTGGAGGCTTGCCAGAAACGTGGGAGCATTTGGGGAAAATTTGGAGCAATTAAAGGGTGGTTTGAATTGCCAGCTGACTGTATTGTCTCGGTGCTGTGCCCTGGGTCATCACAGGTATGCTGGGAGCTTGATTGATTGCTGTCTTGGAAATGTTCCTTGCAAACATGCCCCTAAAAAGTTAGTTTAAATTTGAAGGGTATATTAAGGAACTAGTGTTCTTTACCTAGTGTTCTATGTGACTTCTGCTTGGAAACCTTGACTATTGGACCGGCTGACCACGTTGACTGAATGTTTTAAGACCTCCGACTGTATTTCAGATTCTCTTTTGGAAACTGCTCAGGCAAGCTTGGATTCCAAGGGACTCTGTTAAGTTTATTGTTTTCTTCCTTGTTATCTCTATGGCCTTGAGTACTTTCTTATGCTAATCAGCCTGTAGTTCAACCTACTTTCAACCAGAGTCGGCTGAAGGGATGTGTTTGTGTGATCTTTTGTTGGAGGCTTGCCAGCAAATGTGGGAGCGTTTGGGGAAAATTGGCAGCAACAAAAGAACTGTTTGAATTGCCAGCTGACTGCCTCGCCTCTGTGCTGTGCCCTGGGTCATCACAGGAAGTTGCAGGTGTTTGGCTAGTCAAAACAAACTTTCTCTCGGGCTTTCTCTGGCAACAACCAAGGTCATCCTCTGCTCCCGGGTCTGTAGGCTGGGCCTGCCAAGAAAAGCCCGCCAACAAGCTGTGTGGACAAACGTAGCTGTTTGCATAGACTTGGGGGTGGGATTTTCTACCTTTGCATTGGGGAATCGTTATGTGTCTCTTCCGTCTTGGTTTCACTTTTGAAGTGCCGATGCGTGGTAAGAACAAACACATTCTTCAAGGCATTAGCAAGCCTCGGAGTTCTGCTTCATTTGTCTTTGTCTGTCGGAACCATGACACTGAGCTAATCTAGGTAAATTCAAAGCAGGCTAGATGGCCAGGAGAGAAGGACCTTGTCCTTCTCGCTTGTGTTATTTGCACAAGTCTATCGCATGCGGCTTTTGGGGGGTACCTGAAATGGAGCCCAGGAGGACACTGCTCTTGATGTGCTGGTAGACGTACTCGTAACTTTGACTTTTGAGGGGAGACCCGGTTGACAAGATGGTGTGCAGGGTCTGAAGGTTGTGGGTTTCACCTTGAGAAGAAGACATCACAGATGTAAATCCTGGCCCACCCTCCCTCCATTTCAACAGTGTTGCGAGGCTTCAAGAGCAGCACATTTTAAGAAGAGACTGGACAGTCACTTGTCTGAGATGGTATTGGTTCTCCTGCTTGAGCAGGGGCTGGACTAGAAGACCTCCAAAGTCCCTTCCAGCTCTTGTTCTATTCTGTTCTGCTCCATTCTGTTCCACTCTATTCTATTCTACAATTATTCTATTCTATTCTATTTTATTCTACAATTATTCTATTCTATTCTGTTCTATTCTATTCTACAATTATTCTATTCTGTTCTATTCTATGCTATTCTACAATTATTCTATTCCATTCTGTTCCATTCCATTCCATTCTATTCTACAATTCTTCTATTCTGTTCTATTCTATTCTACAATTATTCTATTCTATTCTACAATTATTCTATTCTATTTCTATTCTATAATTATTCTATTCTATTCTACAATTATTCTGTTCTATTCTGTTCTATAATTATTCTATTCTATTCTATTCTATTCTACAATTATTCTATTCTATTCTACAATTATTCTGGTCTATTCTGTTCTATTCTATTCTACAATTATTCTATTCCATTCTGTTCTGTTCCATTCCATTCCATTCTATTCTACAATTGTTGTATTCTGTTCTATTGTATTCTATTTCTATTCTATTCTACAATTATTCTATTCTATTCTATTCTATTCTATTCTATTCTATTCTATTCTATTCTATTCTATTCTATTCTATTCTATTCTATTCTATTCTATTCTTTGTTGTGATGGGGCTGATCTGGGACTTCCAAGCAAAAGTCAAACACATTTGATGGACTCCAGATTTAACCAGGTGAAGTAGAATCAACAGCCATGGGGAAATTCTAAACGCAGGTCAGTAGACTGGAGGAACACGAGATGTTTCTTGCCCAAAACATTTCAAAAGAAGCTCAGGTGGTGCCCACTTTACTCCAAATGTTCCACCACCCCTTCAGCAGTTCCACGAGTGTTTCAATCAATATCTTACAAGATGGTGGGAACAGCACCACGACATTCCACCATCTCAAGTCAAGTCAACCCACCTCAAACTTCAAACCACGTCAAATCCAGTACTCATGTTTGAGTATATGTCTCAGAATCAGCTAAGATCCTGGCTTGTGATAAGGTAGCAACTCTTGGGAAATATTATGGGATGGAATGAGAGAAACAAGAAAAGAGTGACCCAGTTCAGTCACTTTGGCCATAACCTGGTGGCTACCTGGGTCCTTATGGGCCATGTGTGAACCAAGCCAAACCATGGTTGAACAAACCACAGTTTTGTGTGCTGCAAAACCCCAATATAATACTTAATACTTACGTGGCTTCAGATTCTTCTCTTCCAGCACTGCCAACCACTTGGCACCAGTCCCTAGGATGGTAATTCTGTGGCCAGAGAAGAACAATCCTTGTTTATGGTTTATAATCTCAGGCATGCGTTTTTCGAGCAATCTCGGGAAATTAATTTCTTCTGCAAGTGAAGGATTTGCAGAGGGAAACATTTACACAAAAACACAGCCCTGGTTTTTACCCCAGCAAGGGATCCCACCACTTCAGATGGTCCTCCAAGCTCCCAGTTACCTTTTTCCCAACATCTACAAGCTACATGGAGAATTCCTCTTGACAAAAAGTACTGTAGCTTCTTGTACAGAGGACGGGCCGTGGATCTAAAGCAGGGCACTTGACCATCATGTAGAAAAAACCTGGTCAATTTGCAGCAAATCAAGGAAGGTTCACCTCCCTCAAAAAGCAAGTCTGATTCTACTTCTCCAAGCTACTTCTCAAAACCTCAAATTCAGTTGAGCATGGGACCGTCTCGTAATTATCTGGGAGCTCTTCCTTGTCTTCTTCTCAACAACCTCATTTATCAATACCTTGAGAGGCCCAAACCTCTGAAAAGACACCAGGGTCCATCTGAAGATGCTTAGCCGGTCTGGGCTGATGGTTTACGTACCCTACTCGATCCACCAAGTCCCACAAGACGTTGGGAGAAGGAACCAGTGGGGAGCCGTCGTACAGGACCACCGAGGCCCCCACGGCGAGGGCAGACACCAGCCAATTCCACATCATCCAACCGGTCTAGGATGAAAAGAGGACAATTGATTTTCTCCGGCTTATGTAGATCAGCTTGTCAGAAGGTCACAAAAGAATATCGCATGATCCTGGGACATGGCAACCGTCATAAACATGGCCAATGACCCTGGGACACGGCAACCGTCATAATCATATGGCCTTGGGACACGGCAACCATCATAAATATGGTCACATGACCCGGGGACATGGTAACCGTCATAATCATATGGCCTTGGGACACAGCAACCATCATAAATATGGTCACATGACCCGGGGACATGGTAACCGTCATAATCATATGGCCTTGGGACATGGCAACCATCATAAATATGGTCACATGACCCAGGAACATGGTAACCGTCATAATCATATGGCCTTGGGACATGGCAACCATCATAATATGGTCACATGACCCAGGAATACTGCAACCATCATAAGTATGATCACATGACCCTGGGACACGGCAACCGTCATAAGTATGATCACATGACCCTGGGACACGGCAACCGTCATAAATATGGTCACATGACCCTGGGACACGGCAACTGTCATAAGTATGATCACATGACCCTGGGACACAGTAACCATCATAAATATGGTCACATGACCAGGGGACATGGCAACTGTCATATGATCACATGACCCTGGGACATGGCAACCGTCATAAGTATGATCACATGACCCTGAGACACGGCAACCGTCATAAGTATGGTCACATGACCCGGGGACACGGTAACCATCATAATCATATGGCCTTGGGACACGGCAACCATCATAAATATGGTCACATGACCCTGGGACATGGCAACCGTCATAAGTATGATCACATGACCCTGGGACACGGCAACCATCATAATATGGTCACATGACCCAGGAATACCGCAACCATTATAAGTATGATCACATGACCCTGGGATACGGCAACCGTCATAAGTATGATCACATGACCCTGGGACACGGCAACCGTCATAAATATGGTCACATGACCCTGGGACACGGCAACTGTCATAAGTATGATCACATGACCCTGGGACACAGTAACCATCATAAATATGGTCACATGACCAGGGGACATGGCAACTGTCATATGATCACATGACCCTGGGACATGGCAACCGTCATAAGTATGATCACATGACCCTGGGACACGGCAACCGTCATAAGTATGATCACATGACCCTGGGACACGGCAACCGTCATAAATATGAGTCAGCTGCCAAGCATTCGATTGTAGATTACGCAGAAAAAGCTGTTGCTTTTTCGTCTGTTTTTAGACCTGCAAAGACACATTTTTGCACATTTCCTAGACACCCCATGCGCTGTTAGCCAAGCGCACCTACGACTCGTGTGCTAAGCATGATGTAATTTCCCAAGTCCCATGCAAAGCAGGGCCCCCTCCCACTCCCAGGCACAAGAACCGCCCGTCTGAATCTTCCAGAAGTATCCTCTGGGAAGCTCCCATGCTTTTATACACACGTGCAGATGATCTGAGAATTTTAGGGGTTATAAACGTAGTCAAAAAAAATTGGATCAGGGTAGACAATCATACAGGTAGTCCTTGACAATTGAGCCCAAAGGTTTTTGCTGCTAAGCAACACAGCTGTTAAGTACCGCTTTATAAAACCCTAGTGGGGCCACACCTGGAATACTGCAACCAATTTTGGTCACCATATTACAAAAAAGATGTTGAGACTTTGAAAAAAAATTCAGAGAAGAGCAACTAAGATGATCCAAGGCCTGGAGACTAAAACATACGAAGAACGGCTGCAGGACTTGGGTTTGGCTAGTATAAGGGTAGACAATGTTGGCTCTCTTATGACTCGTGGACTTCAACTCCCAGAATTCCTGAGCCAGCACGGCTCAGCTTGGAAACCTCTCCCTTTCCCCTCAGCGTGGCTGGCTGAGGAATTCTGGGAGTGGAAACCCACGAGTCATAAAAGAGCCAAGGTTGCCTAGCCCTGGGCTAGTCTAAAGAAAAGAAGAAATAGGGGAGACATGATAGCAGTGTTCCAGTATCTGAGGGGCTGCCACAACTAAGAGGGGGCCAGATTGTTCTCCAAAGCACCAGAGGGCAGGACAAGAAGCAATGGTTGGAAACTGATCAAAGAGAGAAACAACCTGGAATTAAAGAGAAACTTCCTAACAATGAGAACAATTAACCAGTGGAACAGCTTGCCTCCAGAAAGTGTGGGCGCTCCATCACTGGAGGTTTTTAAGAAAAGACTGGACAGTCACTTATCTGAGATGGTATCTCCTGCTTGAGCAGGGGGCTGGACTAGAAGACCTCCAAGGTCCCTTCCAGCTCTATTCTATTCTATTCTATTCTATTCTATTCTATTCTATTCTATTCTATTCTATTCTATTCCTTATTCCAGTAGTGGCAAACCTATGGCACGGGTGCCAGAAGCGGCACTCAGAGCCCTCTCTGTGGGCACAGGCGCCGTCGCCCCAGTCCTAGGCCTTCATCTGGGTTTTATAAAACCTTTTCGCTTTAGGCTTCCGCCACCGAGTGCAAAAAAAAAAAAAAAAAGTTCAATCAGTCAATTTCAACTTCTCGCGGGAAAAAAAAAGATCTTGCAAAGTTGGAATTGATTGATTGAACTTTTTAGTCCCACCCAGTCTGCCGTTACCACCGCAGCCACGCCCACCCAATTGGCCACACCCAGCTAATAGGCCACACCCACCCGGCACTCGACAATGCAGAAGTGGGTTTTGGGTTGCAGTTTGGGCACTCGGTCTCTAAAAGGTTCGCTATCACTGCCTTATTCTATTCTATTCTTATTCTTATTCTATTCCCAGAGGACTACCAACAAAGGGGAGAAACAGGATTTGCTTAATGACTGTGTGACCTCGCTTAATGACTGTAACAAAAAAAAAAGATCATACAATCAGGCACGACTCACTTAAGGAGCACCTTGCTTAGTGTCAGACATTCCGGTCCCAACTGTGAATTATAGACCAAGGACTACCTGCATCCTGTATAATACTCACTTCTAAGACCATCCATGGATAAACAAACAATTTTAAACCCAAATACCGTGACGCTTCTGCCACCTGCAGTTAAGCCAATTGTGAAAATAACAACATGCAAACATCTCAAGAGCGGGCTTATCCACAGATGGGCTTATCCGCAAACATATGCAGTAATTGATTTTGATCTGCATTTAATCTTGGGCTAAGCTAATTGGGTCTCCTCGGAAGACGAGGCAAATTCTCTTGAAGACGGGGAACACGCCAAGGCAGCGCATCCGGGCGCCTCAAAAGCATGCCCTGTTAGAAGACCTTCAACAATTTAACGTTTGCTTTCATGGAAGGAAAGAGTCAACGTAACCACATCGATAGACGATGCAAAAGAGACAATCAACCAGGCCAAAAAAGAAACAAACAAACAAACAAAAAACAGCATCTCTCCACCAGCCATAAGCACCCAGATCAGCATAGATTAACTCCAAGGTCACCTTCAGACCAGCAATGAAGTAAGCAACTATATCCCAATCAGGAAATTGCCAAAAAGCCATTAGTAAATAGCCCAACCAAAGAATCCCTAAGACCACCTCCCACCCAGACAGGAAAGACCCCAGAATATAAACCGACAGCAAACAGCACACTGTACTAGCACTGATGATGTTACCTAGTTGGGTGATGAAATGTCTAGAAGAAAACCACCAAGCTCAGAGAGCATCAAGGACCCCACAGCCCTCCTCCTCTTGCTGCAATCCCATTCCCACCTAGCACTGATGACATTACCTAGCTGGGTAATAAAAGGTTTGCAAGAAAACCAGCAAGCTCAGAGAGCACCCAGGACCCCACATCCTTCCTTCCTTTCTTCCTTCCTTCCTTCCTCCCTCCCTCCCTCCCTAAATTCCACTTCCTTCTAGCACTGATGATGTTACCTAGTTAGGGTAATGAAACGTCTGCAAAAAAACAAGCAAGCTCAGAGAGCACCCAGGACCCCATAGTCCTTCCTTTCCTTTCCTTTCCTTTCCTCCTTCCTTCCTTCCTTTCCTCCCTCCCTCCCTAAATTCAATCCCTTCTAGTACTGATGATGTTTCCTAGTTTGGTAATGAAATGTCTGCAAGAAAATCTGCAAGCTCAGAGAGCACCCAGGACCCCATAGTCCTTCCTTCCTTCCTTCCTTCCTTCCTTCCTTCCTTCCTTCCTTCCTTCCTTCCTTCCTTCCTTCCTTCCTTCCTCCCTCCCTCCCTCCCTCCCTAAATTCAATCCCTTCTAGCACTGATGATGTTACCTAATTTGGTAATGAAACGTCTGCAAGAAAACCAGCAAGCTCAGAGAGCACCAAGGATCCCTCATGCCAACCCCGAGCTACGAATATTCTCCTTTATTAAAGAAAAAGTCACTTGCCGTGGTATAGTATATGATGACATCATTACTGCTCATGTTCCCGTGAAGAATATGTTCCTTCAGGTGCTGAATCAAAGTCCCCTATAGGGATAAAAATATATGTAAAAAAATAGGGAGGAGAGAGTTTAAATTGCATTAGAAAGCTAAAATGAAATTTTAGTTTAATTTAAATCTGAATTAGCAAAACGGAGTCAAGCACTCAAATAACTTCTTTGCACGCCAGAGAGTTCACAATGATTCGGGAGCATTAAACTGCAAATCCTGCAACGGCCACACAAGGGTTCACTTACGAATATGGACAGAGAAATCAAATCGATCCATTTGAGGCTTCAATCCAGGGCAAACCACTTATTTTATTTATTTGTATCCCATTTTCATTATTTTCAGAAATAATTTGAGGCTGCGAACCTATCCCATACAACTTCCTCCTATTTCCCGCACACGACGACAAACTGGTGATTGGCCCAATGCCACCCAGCGGCTTTTATGGCTGAGGCAGGACTAGAACTCACAGTTACCTGGCAATTGGCCCAAAGTCACCCAACTGGCTTTTCTGACTAAGACAGAACTAGAACTCACCATTTCATGAACTAACCTCTTTTAAAACATTATTTTAAACTTAACATACAATTATTTGAATTTCTTCAATCTTACAAAAGCGAACCCACGTATCCTGATCACAGGCGTATCACACTAACACGTGTTTTCTCCCATACGACTCACATCTGTGCATTTCCACGCCAGACGCGCCATAAATTAAAAAGGGAGACCCACCCCTGCAGAATGCACCATGCATTTCGGGGCGCCCGTCGTGCCGGAAGAGTACATGATAAAAAGCGGGTGGCTGAAGGGAAGCTGTTCAAACTCCAGCTGCGGTGCCTGGTCTCCCTGGCCCATTCCGAGAAAATCTTCTAAAAAGACGCTGAGTGAAAAAGGAAGGAAAAAGGTAAAAAAAAAAAAAAAAATCAGAATTCCGTATTATTAGGATTTTTTTTCTACGCAACCATCGGCACTGCAAAGCAGGATCAACCTCGGCAGTGATTCTCAACCTTTTTAATGCCGCGACCCCCCCCCCAACCGGTGGTAAGTCGAGGACTACTCAACCGGTCGTAAGTCGAGGACTACTCAACTGGTGCAGCGCCGTTGGCAGAATGGGACTTTTGGCGGGCTCAGCAGGGCAGAGACAGCCTGGACAATTCCTATTGGCTTTGGAAAGCCAATAGAATGAGACTCTATTCAAGAGAGTCTATTCTATTGGCTTTCAAAAGCCAATAGAAGAAAAGGGAGTAGCACAGCTAAGGAAAAGGGGGAAAAAATGGCGGACTGCGTTGTTTGGCGACCCCCGTGAAATGGTCGTTCGACCCCAAATGGGGTCCCGACCCACAGGTTGAGAACCACTGGACCTCGGGAACTAAAGACACCCAAGATAATACAGGTAGGTCCTTCACTTACGACCACAATTCTATGTTAAGATAGAAATATATGTTATTTTAGAACAAGTATTGTATATAAAACTTAGATGTATATGTAGAGATGAAGAATTGATTGTAAAAAGTGGAATAATCTGATAAGAACGTATATACTGGAATGTCACGTTAAATCCAACGTTTGTTTGTTTTGAAGTGTATTATAAATAAAATTTGTAAAAGAAAAAAAATTGAACTCAAAATGTATGTTGCTAAGCGAGAAATTTGTTAAGTGAGCTTTGCCCCGTTTTACGTCATAAATATGAGTCGGTTGCCTAGCGTCATAAATATGAGTTGGCTGCCTAGCATCTGAATGTAAATCACGGGACCACGGAGATGCTACAATGGAGGTGTGAAAAACGGCCGTTAATGCTTTTTTTCCAGTGTCGTCGTAACTTCAAAAACTCACTAAAGCAGTGGTTCTCAACCTGTGGGTCGGGACCCCATTTGGGGTCGAACGACCATTTCACGGGGGTCGCCAAACAACGCAGTCCGCCATTTTTCCCCCCTTTTCCTTAGCTGTGCTACTCCCTTTTATTCTATTGGCTTTTGAAAGCCAATAGAATAGACTCTCTTGAACAGAGTCTAATTCTATTGGCTTTCAAAAGCCAATAGGAATTGTCCAGGCTGTCTCTGCCCTGCTGAGCCCGCCAAAAGTCCCCTTCTGCAAACGGTGCTGCACCAGTGGAGTAGTCCTTGACTTACGACCGGTTGAGTAGTCCTCGACTTACGACCGGTTGGGGGTCACGGCATTAAAAAGGTTGAGAACCACTGCACTAAAGGAACTGTTTTATGTTGAGGACTGCCTGTCCGCTCATTTAGTGACCGTTTCAAAATTACAACGGCACCTGAAAAAAACAGCTTTCAGACCGGTCCTCACCCTTACAACCGTCACAGCATCTCGGTGGCCGCGGGATCAAAATTTGGGCGCCTGTATTTACGGCGGATGTCCTGGGGTCACGTGATCTCCATTTGGGACCTTCCCTGCCAGCTTCCAACAAGGAGGAAAGCCAACAGGGGGAGCCAGATTCGCTTAACGACCCTGGTTAAAAAAAACAGTCTTAAAATTGGGGGCGATCCACTTAACAACCGCCAAGGGAGATACCGGTCCCAATTGTGGTGGTAAGTCAAGGGCTACCTGTACTTTTGTGATAAGGTCACAGGAAGAGAGTCTTGCAAATCTGAAGGCACCTCAGCCAATTCCCATCACATCCTTCGAAGCTTCATACCTGTTTGGGATTCTGGAAATATCTATGGATTCTCTTGAAGAGACGTAGGGGATCACAACCACTTTTTTCAGATCCGGAAGTCCTAAAAGAAAAAAAAAAAGGGTCAGAAACGCAAAGATGACCAAAGAGCAACAGCCCTTAGACTTGTATGCCGCTTCACAGTGCTTCACAGCCCGCTCTAAGCGGTTTACAGAGTCGGCCTGTTGCCCCCAACAATCTGGGCCCTCATTTTATCGACCTCGGAAGGGTGGAAAGTTGAGTCAACCCTGGGTTGGTCAGGATCGAACGGCTGGCAGTGGGCAGAATTAGCCTGCAATGCCGCATTGTAACCACTGTGCACCATGGAAGGAAGGAAGGAAGGAAGGAAGGAAGGAAGGAAGGAAGGAAGGAAGGAAGGAAGGAAGGAAGGAAGGAAGGAAGGAAGGAAGGAAGGAAGGAAGGAAAAAGGAGGGAGAGAAGAGAAGAGAAGGGGAGGGAAGAGAAAGGAGGAGGAAGAAGGGAAGAAAAGGAAGGGAGGGAGGGAGGAAGGGAGGGAGGAAGGGAAGAAGGAAGGAAGGAAGGAAGGAAGGAAGGAAGGAAGGAAGGAAGGAAGGAAGGAAGGAAGGAAGGAAGGAAGGAAGGAAGGAAGGAAGGAAGGAAGGAAGGAAGGAGCAATCGCACTAGCAACAGCCCTTAGACTTATATACCGCTTCACAGTGCTTTCCAGCCCTCTCTAAGCAGTTTACAGAGTCAGCCTCTTGCCCCCAACAACCTGGGTCCTCATTTGACCGACTTCGGAAGGATGGAAGGCTGAGCCAACTTTGAGCCAGTTAGGATCGAACTGCCGGCAACCGGCAGTCAGCAACATTAGCCTGCAGGACTGCCTTCCATCCACTGCACCACCACAGCTCTTTATGGTGCATTTCTTACGTCGCCTTCCGACAGGAGGGCGAGGAGCCCTTTTCAAGCATGAAACAGCCACTGACTCACCTTTGACCACCCTCTGCAGCTTGTCCAGGTGATTGTGCCGTTTCCCGTTGTAGACGACGGCTTCAACGGAGAAGATTAACTTGGGCTGAATTTGGGAGAACCGGTCCAGGACGCCCTGCGGGCAGACGGTGAGAGGGAAGCAGACCTTAGCAGAGACTTCAACCAACATGGATGGAAGGGTTGGCTTTTAGTTACAGGCGGTCCTCAACTTATTCATTTAGCGACCGAAATGACAACAGCACTGGAAAAAAAGCCACTGACGACCATGGTTCACGCTTACGACCTTTCTAGCCTCCCCAGCTGCATGGCAACTGGTTCGTACTTACGACCGCTGCTGTGTCCCCAGGTCATGTGATCAACTTCCGGCCAGCAAACTCAGCTGGGAAGCCGTGATTCACTTAGCAACCGGGTTACCAAGTCCTCAGCTGCAATGACTCATTTCACAACGGTGGCGAGAAAGGTCGTAAAATGAGGCAAAACTTGCTTAAAACAAATGTCCCTTCGCGACAAAAACCGGGGGGCCCCGTTGTGGTCGTTAAGTCGAAGACTACCTATGTTTATTGGGGTTTTTGTTTTTGTTTTGAGAGCCTTTGCCATCTCAGCAAATGATTCTGTGCAGCTCACAGAAAGGCTAGAAAGGTCGTAAGCTCACAATTTTCTCCAGGTTGTCCTAGCTCAGGTGGACCATAACATCTCTAGCCAACCCCTTCCGTGCAGAAGAGATCTCTCAGAGGTCCAAGAGAAAGGCAATTTACTAGAATAGAATAGAATAGAATAGAATAGAATAGAATAGAATAGAATAGAATAGAATAGAAGAGCTGGAAGGGACCTTGAGGTCTTCCAGTCCAGCCCCCCACTCGAGCAGGAGAACCTATACCATCTCAGACAAGTGACTGTCTAGTCTCTTCTTAAAAATCTCCAGTGATGGAGCGCTCACGATTCCTGTTCCACTGGTTAATTGTCCTCACTAATAGGAAGTTTCTCCTTAATTCCAGGTTGCTTCTCTCTTTGGTCAGTTTCCAGCCATTGTTTCTTGTCCTGCCCTCTGGTGCTTTGGTGAACAACCTGACCTGCCTTGTGGCAGTCCCTCAGATAATGGAACACTGCTGTCATGTCATCCATTTCTTCTTTTCTTTAGACTAGCCAAACCCAAGTCCCGCAGCCGTTCTTTGTATGTTTTAGTCTCCAGGCCTTGGATCAACTTAGTTGCTCTTCTCTGATTTTTTTTCCAACGTCTCAACATCTTTCTTGTGATATGGTGACCAAAATTGTATTCCAGGTGTGGTCTCTCTAGGGTTTTATAAAGTGGTACTAATACCTTGCGTGATCTTGATTCTATGCCTCTGTTTATGCAACCCAGGATTGTATTAGCCTTTTTGGCTGCTGCTGCACACGGCTGGCTCATGGTCAACTATCATCCACTAGGACTCCAAGGTCCCTCTCAGCGTTGCTGTTTTTAAGCCAGGTCTCACCCAACCTGTACTTGTACCTTTGATTCCTTGGATGTAATTCCTTCTTGCATCCAGAGATGGAGATTTAATTTACTCAGACAAGCCAGGTTCACCACCACTGTACTAAGGCTTTATAGAGTGTTATCAGTACCTCACATGATCTTGATTGAATCCCTCTGTTTATGTAACTTAGGATTGCGTTGGCTTTCTTGGCTGCCACTGCACAATATTGGCTCATATTTAATTGACTGTCCACTAACACTCACAAGATCCCTCTCACAGTTGCTGCTACTAAGCCTGCTTTCACCCAGTCTATATGTGCACTTTTGGTTTTTTTCTTGCCTAAGTGCGAAACTTTACTTTTCTCTGCTGTGAATTTCATTTTGTTAGATAAGGTTTCAGCATCATTGTAAACTTCGGTTGTTAAATGAACGGCTGTAAGCCGAGGACTACTGGCATTGCTTTGCACCAACGGAAAGTGCAAATGCTGGAGGAGGATTTGGGAGGGAGGGGAGCCACTCACATTGATGCCAAAATCCGGCGACGTCGCGCTCCAGATGGCCCCGATGCTGGCAGCGGCTAGCATGGCCTCCACCGCGTGGATGCTGTTGGGCAGGTAACCTGGAAGAGGAACGGATGAAGGATGGATCGTTAGAGCAGAACTACTAGATTCTGTAACAGTTTTGGTCCTTATGTAGCCCTCTTGTAAATTCGCAGGATTTCTTTTTTTCTTTTGGCAGGTATAAGTATACATTCGAACTAGACTGTGATGTTTCTTTGTGTCGTGTGTGTGTGTTGTGTGTGTGTGTGTGTATGGGGGCATATGCATAATGGTATTTTTTTGAGAGCTGAATGTAACGAAATTTCATTTTAAATGTATGCTGATTAGTGTACATTTAAACTGACAATAAAGTTTTTATTGTATTTTACTCTATATGCTATATTCTATTCTACCCTATTCTATATTCTGTTCTACTCTATTCTGTATTCTATTCTACTATTCTATATTCTATTTTACTCTATTCTATATTCTATTCTACTCTATTCTTTTATTCTACTCTATTCTATATTCTATTCTACTCTATTCTTTTATTCTACTCTATTTTATATTCTATTCTATTCCATATTTTACTCTATATTCTATTCTATTCTATATTGTATTCTACTCTATCCTATTCCATATTCTATTCTACTCTATCCTATTTTATTCTACTCTATTCTATGTTCTATTCTATATTCTATTCTATTCTACTGTATATTCTACATTCTATTCTACTATATTCTATATTCTATTCTATTCTATTCTCAATAAAGATTTTATTCTATTCTATTCTATTTTACATTCTATTCTATTCTATTCTATTCTATTCTATTCTACAATCATTCTATTCTATTCTATTCTATTCTATTCTATTCTATTCTATTCTATTCTATTCTATTCTATTCTATTCCTATTCCATTCATTCTATTTCTATTTCATTCTATTTCTATTCTATTCTCCCACTTAGGCCAACAAGTCATCAAGAAAGTCAAAGTTGCATCAGATCAGTTGCCCCAGAGCCGTCCCTGATGCCTCCCACCTGCCAGGTCTAAATTGCCGACTCTCCCGACAGGTGACACAACCCAGTTGAATTGCCCAAAGCAAGAGCTTGCACAATCCCAAACCGTGTCTGAGGAGAGGAGGGGGAAGCCCCACATCCTCCTCTTTGAAAGTCCACCCACCCATCCGGCTACAAGGAAGAAGATCCTGCATCCAGCAGGTCCCTCAAGACCCAGGCTGGATCCCTCGAGGGAGCACCATCGAGGTGCAAAGGAGAGGAATGGTTGCAGACACCCAGCCCCGAACGGGTCCTTCAGGCTCGGTGGCAGATTTTGAAACCCGATGGGAATCTGAATCTTGCCTCCTTACTAGGCCAAGATCAGGCTTGGCTGGTTGGAGCCACAAAGCCAAGATCGGTTGTGTAAGTCACAACGAGGAGCTTGATAATCCTGCTCAGCCCAGGCCAGAAAGCTCATGCTACGGTTTACAGCAGGGGTAGTCAACCTTGGCTCTTTTATGACTCATGGACTTCAACTCCCAGAATTCCTGAGCCAGCTATGCTGAGGGGAAAGGGAGAGGTTTCCAAGCTGAGCCATGCTGGCCCAGGAATTCTGGGAGTTGAAGTCCACAAGCCATGAGGGGGCCATAGTTCCTCCATGCTGGCTCAGGAATTCTGGGAGTTGAAGTCCACGAGTCATAAAAGAGCCAAGGTTGACTATCCCTGGTTTATAGGTAATCCTCGAATTAACGGCCACAATCGGGACCAGCATTTCCATTCCTAACCAAAGTGGTTCTTGAATGAGTCGAATCAGAGATTGTGACCTTCCCCCCCCCCCGTAGCCAAGCCAATCATTGCAGTCATTAAGCGAATGGTATGGCCATTAAATGAGTCCAGCTTCCGCCGTTGAGTTTGCTTGGGGGAAGGTCACAAAATGGCGATCACGTGACCCCTGGGATGCTGCAACGGTCGTAAGTGTGAAGCAGTGGCCACGTGCCCGAATTCAGACCAGGGCACCCCATAGACGCTGTAACCGCTGTGAGAGTAGTAGTTGTGACTCACTTTCTTCGGCGTTGTTGCAACTTTGAGCAGTCACTAAAGGAGGGGTCTTAAAGCAAGGACCACCTCTAACACACACCACTCCGAATTCAGTGGAAAAACTAACTCCACTTCTAACCTAATTGTCAACGCGGCTAACATTGGATGTTCTTTGTTTGACAACATATGGAGATGCAGCCTTTTTCGTCCTTAAGCTTTACTCTTAGAGTTAGATGATACTGGGGGAGGAGGAGGAATGTGATGGGAGTTAATTAGACAGAACAATATTGTAATAGTGTGTGAATTCAGGGCTTTTGAAATAAGAGATAAGGAATGGCGGGCTGGAGAACAGGAGGGAAAGCCTGCATTTCAAACTAATTGGAGAAGGTGATTTATGACAGGTGGGAATTGTGTTTGATACTGTGTGCTAAGGGGAGGGGAATCCAGATTTTGGCTTCAACTATGTTAGTGCTGAAGCTATGTTACTCCAATAAAGATTCTTTAAGGTAAACAATGCCTTTGAAGAGTTTCATCTGTCGGAACCATGACACTAACTTTGGAAGCATCTCAACCCAAAGGCTGGAGGAGGACTAGGCAGAAATATGGATTAAGTTGCCACTTATTTACTTTTTTTTGGCACACAACTCCCAATAGGGAGCCAAGTTCCAGGCCTCACCTAGACACACACATACACACACACTCCAGTTACTCAAGACCTTCTCCAAGGGGAAAACCCAATGCAAACCGATGCAATGTCAATTGCCGCATTGCAACACAAGGGACGATGGAGCAAGAGACCCAATTGCAGGTCAACAGCGAGACATGAGCTGCCAATGTTGACCCTGAGGGCAGAAGAGGTCAAAGGGAGCCCTGTGGTTTGTGCAAGAGATCTAGGTCTCCCTTGACTGAAAGGGTGCTGGAGAGCAACATGGAAGGTAATTTTCCTCCAATGAGGTCCTTGGTGCTCCCTGAGCTTGGTGTTTTACCTGCAGACATTTCATTACCCAACTAGGTGACCATCAGTGCTAGAAGGGAGAGGAGTTTGGGAGGAGGAGGAGGAGGTGGAAGAGGTAATTGTGGGGTCCTTGGTGCTCTCTGAACTTGATTGTTTTCTTGAAGACTTTTCATGATCCAACTAGTGAATGGCATCAGTGCTAGAAGGGACAGGTGTTTGTGGAGGAGGAGGAGGAGGAGGAGGAGGAGGAGGAGGAGGAGGAGGAGGAGGAGAAGAAGAAAGAATGTGGGGTCTTTGGTGGTCTCTGAGCTCGGCTGTTTTCTTGCAGACATTTCATGACCCAACTAGGAAACATCCCCAGTGTTAGAAGGGAGTACAGTTTGTGGAGAGGAGGAGGAGGAGGAGGAGGTGGTGGTGGTTGTGGGGTCCTTGGTGCTGTGTGAGCTTGGCTGTTTTCTTGCAGACGTTTCATGAGCTATCTAGGGAACATCATCAGTGCATGGTTACCTAGTTCGGTTATGAAATGACTGCAAGAAAACCACGAAGCTCAAGGAGCACCAAGGACCCCATAGTCCTCCTCCTCCTTGCAAATCCCACTCCCTTCTATCACTGCTGATGTTACCTAAATGGGTCATGAAATGTCTGCAAGAAAACCAGCACACTCAGAGACCACTGAGGACCCCACAGTTCAACCCTGAGCTAAGATTATCTTCTAATTTCCTTCCTTTTCTTCTTCCATTCTGGACATCAGAAGCCCTCAGCTCCACCTCCAGCCCAAACACAGATTCCCAAGACCCTTTTAGAAGTTACAAATGTGTGGCAACATAAACATAAGCCCCGCCCCCCCCACACACAAACACACTCAGCAAAGTCTCCCATACTTCAAGGGGATTCCACTTGGTTAAACGAGACCCCCGTTTTTCACCTGTTATTTATTAGGTTTTTGTTGTTTTTTTTTTTTGTTTTCAATAACCTGTCAATTTTTGGGTGTCCCATCTCGGCAACGCTTGGCTAAAAATCACCCAACCTGTTCTTTCCTGAACCTATTCCAGTGGTGGCAAACCTATGGCATGCGTGCCAGAGGGGGCACTCGGAGCCCTCTCCGCGGGCACGCACGCCTCGTTCTTTGGCTAAGTTTTTGCAGGAAAAAGCCATTTCTCAAGCCCCTTCCTAGCCAAAACAAGCCACCGGAGTGAGCGCGCTGTTTTCAGCTTTGAATTATATCAAATCTGACACCAGAAACAGACTTAACAGATGACCGGAGTGCTGCTGTGTTGCTTTCAAATTTACAAAGTATAAGCCAAGGTTAGACAAATGATCAGCCTGCATACAACAGCAAAAATCACATTAATTGTTCAAAAGCATGGCAAATGCCAACGTTCACCTTTCAGTAAAACGTTGTTTGTATCATTGAAAGCTTTGTCACTGTGTTTTTCTTTTAAGACAATGTGTGAGTTGTTTATGCTAAACTAAAACCTCAGTATTCAGATTAAATGGCCGATAAATAAGTGGGTTTTGGGGTGGCAGTTTGGGCACTCGGTCTCTAAAAGGTTCGCCATCACTGACCTATTCCGTGCAGTCCTTTCTGCAGAGTTTCTTAAGGCGGTTAAGAGTTGAGGTCTGCATATCCTGGTTGAAAGAAGAATTGCTGGAAGGAGAAAAACTGGACTCACCCACCACCCTGTCTCCGGGCTGCACTCCCAACTTCCTCATGGCCGCAGCGTAGAAAGCCACCTGGTGCCTCAAGTCATCAAAGGTCACTTTTTCTATCTCTTCCTTCCCTTCCCCTAAGGGAACAAGATCAGATCCGGTTGCAGGTTTGCAGCAGGAAGTCAAAAACAAATAATGTATTAACCTCCGAAGAAATTAGCACAGTGGTTCTCAACCTTTTTAATACCGCGACCCCGAACCGGTCGTAAGTCGAGGACTACTCAACTGGTGCAGCACCATTTGCAGAATGGGACTTTTGGCGGGCTCAGCAGGGCAGAGAGAGCCTGGACAATTCCTATTGGCTTTTGAAAGCCAATAGAATTAGACTCTATTCAAGAGAGTCTATTCTATGGGCTTTCAAAAGCCAATAGAATAAAAGGGAGTAGCACAGCTAAGGAAAAGGGGGAAAAAAATGGCGGACTGCGTTGTTTGGTGACCCCTGTGAAATGGTCATTTGACCCCAAATAGGGTCCCGACCCACAGGTTGAGAACCACTGAATTAGCAAGCTCAAAAGGCAGAGATGCGGTCCAGCCAACTAGCTGCTGGATGCACAAACCCATAATCTTCTACACAGGCATCCCAAAACCATTGTTTCTCTCCCACACACACACAACCCAAGTGCTCCTTGTGAGAAAGAGAGTCCCAAATCTTCAAATTTAATCCAGGGTGTTTCCCCACCCTCCACCCCCCACCCAGGTTCCAGAAATAAATTACTAGGGCAAGCACAGGCTATGTTCCCGATTGTTCTTGCGCATCATTGCTAAGTCAACACAATTTGCAAAAATTATTCGGCTGAAGGAGGCGAGGCAGAGGGGGGGGGTCTCGCCGGGACTTAAAAGGGGTTTTTTAGCAGCCTGGAGAAAATCCAGGTGTGCAAAGGAAATGAATGTAAGATGCACAAACAGTGCAGTATGTCTGCAGTAGTACTTGCGAAGGTTTAGGGCAATTATGGATGTAGGGAAGAAGTTGCCTTCTGCAACTCCATCTGCCAAGGGAAAGAGCAGAGACGGAATCTAGAAAAAAAAACAGAAAAAAAAGACACACACACATACACACACAACTCCAGCACCCACAACGTCGAGAGGTTTTTGGGAGACGTGAAGTATTCCTGCAACCTCTAATAAAAGAGCCACTGGATTGGGTGGAGGAATGCTCAAGAAAGGTTTAAAAAAAAAAAAAAAGAGGCAGGGATGGGAGACCACATGGAAATCCCGCCCTGTAAACCAGAGTGGGCGGGGGCCCTAAAAGATAACGCTGGGAAATTATTCCCACTAAGATGATAATGAAGATGAAGAGGAGAAAAAGAGAAAGAGAGAGAGAGAGATCTGAACAGTCGTAGATCCAGCGATCACGAAGATTCACGGGGACTTACGTGCGGCATAGAGGGCGATTTTGTCGTTCTCTTCATGCTTCAGGAGGTTTTCGGCGTAGTTTAGACGGCTGCCTTTAAACCATTCAGGAACATCTGTGATGCCCTTGGAGGGATCAATCACCTGGTGGAGACACGTCAAGCATCCTTAACAGAAGACTTTGCAGTCAGGTAAGGCAGAGGTCCCCAACCTATGCACCGTGGCCTCTTGGCCAGCAGGCCACGTTCAGTGGCGTTCATGCACGTGGTCACCCCTTGCCCTTGCGCTGGTGCTAAGCGAGCACCGGCACTACTTGAGTCATGAGCCTCTCGCCAGCGCTAGCAGCCCCATTTGCAGAGCGTGCGTGCTCACGGCTCCATTCGCGCGCACGCAGCCCCATTTGTGTATGTGTGCATTCGCGCATAAAGGTGCGTGTCCCTCCTTTTCCCACCGGGTGACCCCTGATGTAAGGGCACAAAGGATCAATATTATGAGGGTCTTTCTCTGCCCCTCCTCGTATCTTGGGGCGGCTCCATTACGCTCAGCTAGAAGGGTGCATTCCCCCCCCCCGGGGGGAAAAACAGGATCAGACTGGGTTACTACTGGGATGGGGCACCACCAGGAAATCCAACCGGATGGGCACATTGAAAAAAAAAGGTGCTTTGGAAGAAGGCATTAGTTGCCTTCTGCTAAGAAGACTACAGATAGTCCCCAACGTACGACAGTTTGTTTAGCGACTGTTTGAAGTTATGACAGCAGTAAAAAAAAGTAGCTTGCAGCATTTCCCCAGTCACATGATAAAATTTGACAATTGTCACACATTTACGACGGCCACAGTGTCCTGTAACTGCCCTTTGTGGCCTCCCCAGCTGGCTTCTGGCACGCAAAATCAGTGGGGAAGGTTGCAAATTGCGGATATGTGATGCCTCACTTAACAACCATGGGGCTTCATTTTAATGACCATGGCAAAAAAAAAGGTCATAAAATCCAGCAGGGTCACGTGATGTGTCATGTAACCCCCCACACCACTTAACAATGAATTTTTCCAGTTCTTACTGTGGCCGTAAATGGGGGGGGCTATTTGTAGAGAGCCTTCCAATTTTAGCTGACCTGGAAAAAAGCCAATTAAGATCCACCCTGTTCATGTATGAGTGGGAGACTTTTAGGAAAATTCCCCCCCCCCCCCAGACCAGATTGGAAATCTGAAGACCTTCTGGCCGAAGGCCACGCCAATCCAACACTCCCACCCAGGGCCGAAAACACAACTTTCATCCCACCAACGTCAGGAGAGCTTGACTCAAAGTCAACTTTGTAAAGACCTTTTGTCAAGGTTCCGATTAACAAACCCAACCAAGCAAACACCCAATCCCTTAATGTAAAACTTTATTGAATACATCATTTCGGCACATGTGAAAGCAACACCAGCTTTGGCAAGACCCCTCCCAAACCCCTGTAGTAAAAGCCTAGAATTCTCCCTCCTGATCAGGTCATGTTGCCCAATTAGGTGGAAAAATATTGTTATGAGAAAGTGTCTCTGGGTCTGGCCAGGCGCCTGTTGCACCGTCCTTGATTCTCATGGTCCGGCTTCTTGGTCTTTGTATTTGTATTTTGTATACTGTTTTTTATTTAGACTTATATGTATTATGTTTGCATTATTTGTATTTGAATAAAATTTTTAAAAAAGAAAGGAAAATTGACACCTTGTTGGAGAACAACAGAACTTCCCCCAACGGAAAAATGGTTGAAAAGGCCAGGAAAGTGGAGATTATTGACTTGCCCGATGATGGGAACGACCCCGTCGACCTCTGCTCACCGAAGCTGGAGAAGACCACTGATAATGAGGTGGACGGCGACATCCACCATCTTCTGCGTGACTCAGTCCCCAATTAACCTGGATAATCAGTTCATCGAAAACAGCTGTGTCCCAATATCTAAGGCAGGGGTTGGCAACCTTGGCTCTTTTGTGACTTGTGGACTTCAACTCCCAGAATTCCTGAACTAGAATAGGGGAACTATGGCCCCTTCATGACTCGTGGATTTCAACTCCCAGAATTCCTGAACTAGCATGGGGGAACTATGGCCCCTTCATGACTTGTGGACTTCAACTCCCAGAATTCCTGAGCCAGCATGGGGGAACTATGGCCCCTTCATGACTTGTGGACTTCAACTCCCAGAATTCCTGAGCCAGCATGGCTCAGCTTGGAAACCTCTCCTTTTCCCCTCAGCAAGGCTGGCTCAGGAATTCTGGGAGTTGAAGTCCACGAGTCATAAAAGAGCCAAGGTTACCTACCTCTGGCCTAGGCCTAGGCCGCTTTATGACTGATGGATTTCAACTCCCAGAATCCCTGAGCCAGCATGGCTCAGCTTGGAAACCTCTCCCTTTTCCCTCAGCATGGCTGGCTCAGGAATTCTGGGAGTTGAAGTCCACAAGTCATAAAAGAGCCAAGGTTACCTACCCCTGGTCCAAGGGGTTGCCACAAAGAAGAAGCAATCAAGCTGTTCCACTGGTTAATTGTCCTCACTGTTAGGAGAAACCTCCTGACAATCAACCAGTGGAACAGAAGTTGCCTTCAGACGTTGTGGGTGCTTCATCGCTGGAGGTTTTTAAGAAGAGCCTGGACAGTCACTTGCCTGAAATGGTATAGGGCAGTGATTCTCAACCTTTGTGTGATGGCAACCCCCGTCACACAAACGTTCTGCGCATGCGTGGCTGCGCGCATGCGCGGCGACGCCCCCCCCGCGCGGCACACATGCGCGGCGGCACCCCTGAATGCGGCACGCATGCGCGGCGCCCCCCCGCATGCGGCACGCATGCGCGGCAGCGCCCCCCCCGCGCGGGGGACATGCATGGCGGCGCCCCCAACGCGGCGCGCATGCGCGGCGACGCCCCCACACACTGCGCACATGCGCGGCGGCGCCCCCACGCACGGCACACGTGCGCGGCGGCGCCCCGTGCGCGGTGCGCATGCGCAGCGGCGCCCCCTGAGGGGGGGAAATGGTGGATCGCCGCCTTTGGCGACCCCCGAAAAATGGTCGATCAACCCCAAATGGGGTCGTGTCCCATAGGTTGAGAACCGCTGGTATACGGTTTCCTGCTTGAGCAGGGGGTTGGACTAGAAGACCTCCAAGGTCCCTTCCAGCTCTAATCTGATTCTGATTCAACCTGTTCTCCAAAGCGCCTGAAGGCAGGACAAGAAGCAACGGATGGAAACTAACCAAGGAGAGAAGCAACCTGGAACTAAGGGGAAATTTCAAGCTGTTCCACTGCTTAATTGTCCCGGTAGGAGAAACTTCCTAACAGTGAGAATAATTAATCAGTGGAACGACCTGCCTCCAGAAGCTGCGAATGTTCCAACCCTGGAAGTTTGAAGAAGAGATTGGACAACCATTTGTCTGAAATGGTAGAGGGTTTCCTGCCTGAGCAGGGGGTTGGACTAGAAGACCTCCAAGGTCCCTTCCAACACTCTCTCTGTCAGCTTACCTCATCATAAAGCCGAGAATAGGCGATCCCGCTGAATTTCCAAAACTCTGCCCAAAAATCCGAATAATGCTGTACCGACCACTGATACAACTCGCTGTAGTTGGCTGGAAGCAAAAACAAGAACTGCCATTATTAAAACTTCTCCATAATGTTTTTTCCCTAGAAAAGACCAGTCAGTCAGTTGCCGAAACCATCAGAATCCTTTCAACATCTCAGTTTAGGACTCTGCCATCTTTACTCCTTTTTCTTGAGCAAAGCAAATAAAGCTGTTCAAATCAAACCCTTTTACAAGTTTTTACTCTCATTTTGCTCCTGCGTAGCATCAGTTGCAAAAAAAAAAAAGAGCCACCTGTCCGGCCTGGAAAAAAAAATAAAATTATTGGTTGCCTTATTTGCTTTGTCTGCAACAAACAGCTTCACGAGCCCCTTTAATGCAAAGCTCATAAAATAAGATGAAATAAAATTTCTGGGGTTCGGCTAATGCTTCAAAGGAAGGAAGCCCCCCCCCCACAAAAAAACCTTGGTGCTATTTCTCTCTTCCTGATTTAACGGGTCAGTTGATGTCTCTCCATCTTGGCTTCTGATGGCCCCCTCCCGCCGGCAAACAAACCCGGTCTCTGAAATTACTAGAGCAAACAAAGATTGCTTCTGGTTATTTGCTCTCCTTTTATTGCCCTGGGGGAATAACAAGAAAGAGATGCATAACTGGCAAGTGGAAAAAAAAGGAGGGAGGGGATTATTTTAAAAAAATGAAGCTCTAAGGATAGCGCAAGACACCCCAATTTTATTCCTCTCCCCCTAAAGTCGTATAGGTAATTCTCGACTTACGACAGCTGAGCCCGACATAAGGCAGTGGTTATATGAGTCCCCCCCCCCCAGTTGTTAAGTCAATCACTGAAGTTATTAAGTCAGCAACACGGTTAAATCAATCTGGCTTTCTCATCGATTTTGCTTGTCAGGTGGCAAAAAGCGATCACAGGATCCCTGGACACTTCAACCATCATAAATATAAGTCATAAACACGCCAAGCATCTGAATTGTTATCATGTGATCCCCCGGGAATGCTTGCAAAAGTTGTAAGTGTGAAAAAGCTCACAAGTCACTTTTTTTTTTTTGTTAATGCTGTTGTAATTTCACACGATCCCTAAATGAAAGCTGTCAGTTGAGAACTACCTGTATAATCAGGTTTTGCCAAATCCGTATTTACTTTTCCAGATCCAGTGATTAGCCATGTTGTTTACTTAAAGAACAGAAGCCCGCAAAAAGAAGTCGCTTTGAAGCTAAACGCAGGGATGCTGTCTAATTAAACTAGATTTTATTTTCCAGCCTATCTCCCTTTATTTCAAAAACCCACACTCACAATCACACTTGTAAACTCGAGCAATAGCCGAGGGAAAAAAAATGCGAAAAGGAGATGCTTTGGCATATTTTATTTTTTAAAGCTAACACAATCTCTTTTAAAATTGCACACACACACACACACACACACACACACACACACACACAGCACAGAGGCCTTGCTTAATTCTCCTTCCCCCATCTAAGACATTTTGCATTTATTTTTTCACATCAAGAATAAAGAGAAAACATTTGCCCAGTTATTCTTCTATGGATAAACAGAAAGCCCAAATTAAATACATGCAGCATGGCAAGGTGTTGTTGTGTATCACACCCCGCTGACACTTTAGGCCACAAATGGGGGGATTTGTAGTGTCCCAAATGACCAGAAAACCAAGCTGCAAGTCCCTAGTGCCTCTCCACATGGGAACTGTAGTACAGAAGCCTATGCAGGTCTTCTATTTTTGCTCAATAGAAAAAACTCAGCGGCCTAAAATTGTAAGAAACAAGAAATCCTGTAAAATGTTCCTTTTGGCTCGGTTCCTAATAAAAAAAGCACCAGGCCTTGGCACACGTAAAACACACAACCTGCTCTCTTTGGGGAACCCAAACACACAACTGCAATCACACACCGATTTCTTCTCTTTTCTACAGATTTCACCCTGCAGAGAAAAAAGCAAGGTGAAGGGACCAGAAACCGGGCAGCTGATCCAAATTGCGGAAAGACACCTCCAAGCCCAATGCAAAATGCTGATTTGTACAAGCCTTGAGGGCTAGAGGCCCAGTTTCTTGGGAATTTAAAAAAAAAAACAATGGATTTTCTCTGGAAGATGACACAAATCCACGTGGGTCAGGGCTAAAATACAACATGATGGCTGCATTCTGGGGTCCTATTGGTTGCAAGGCGAAAACTGGGGTGTTCAGACTGTGTCACCCAACAGTAAGAGGCCTCAAAGTCTTATTTATTTTATTATTTATTGAATGTTTTTCGCTATCCCGTCTCCCTTACAAGATGACTCTGGACAGCTTACAAGTTATAAAGCGAGGGGTCCTGGGTGCTCTCTGGGCTTGCTTGTTTTCTTGCAGACGTTTTATTACCTAACTAGGTGACATCATCAGTGCTAGAAGGGAGTGGAATTGAGGGAGGGGAGGAGAGGGAAGGAAGGGAGGACTATGGGGTTCTAGGTACTCTCTGAGCTTGCTGGTTTTCTTGCAGACGTTTCATTACTCAAACTAGATAACATCATCAGTGCTAGAAGGAAGTGGAATTTATGGAGAGGAGGGAAGGAGGGAGGGAGGGAGGGAGGGAGGGAGGGAGGGAGGGAGGGAAGGAAGGAAGGAAGGAAGGACTGATCGGCTATGGGGTCCTTGGTGCTCTCTGAGCTTGCTGGTTTTCTAGCAGACATTTCATTACCCAACTAGGGAACATCATCAGTGGTAGAAGGGAGAAGAATTTATGGAGGGAGGGAGGGAGGGAAGAAGGAAGGAAGGAAGGAAGGAAGGAAGGAAGGAAGGAAGGAAGGAAGGAAGGAAGGCTGGACTATGGGGTCCTTGGTGCTCTCTGAGCTTGCTGGTTTTCTTGCAGACGTTTCATTACCCAACTAGGGAACATCATCAGTGGTAGAAGGGAGGGGAATTTATGGAGGAGAGAAAGGAAGGAAGGAAGGAAGGAAGGAAGGAAGGAAGGAAGGAAGGAAGGAAGGAAGGAAGGAAGGAAGGCTGGACTATGGGGTTCTTGGTGCTCTCTGAGCTTGCTGGTTTTCTTGCAGACGTTTCATTACCCAACTAGGGAACATCATCAGTGGTAGAAGGGAGGGGAATTTATGGAGGAGAGGAAGGAAGGAAGGAAGGAAGGAAGGAAGTCTGGACTATGGGGTTCTTGGTGCTCTCTGAGCTTGCTGGTTTTCTTGCAGACATTTCATTACCCAACTAGGGAACATCATCAGTGGTAGAAGGGAGGGGAATTTAGGGAGGGGAGGGGAAGGAGGAAGGACTATGGGGGTCCTAGGTTTCTCTGAGCTTGCTTGTTTTCTTGCAGACATTTCATTACCCAGCTAAGGTAACACCATCAGTGCTAGTAAGTTTACTAGCTTATCATCACTGATGCCGTTACCTGCTTTGTGTAATGAAACATCTGCAAGACAACAAGTTCAGAGAGCGCCAGGGACCCCCACCTCATTTCAACCCCGAGCTACCAATATTCCCCTTCGTTGGGAGTTATAAAGTCTTAAGGGACCCTCTCTGCTGGCAAGCACACCTGAAGACCCTCACCCAGGTAACCCTCCCGGCTTGCAAATCACGTCAGGATGGGTCTGGTGTGTTCCCCGACTGCTCCTGTGATTGCACAAAGGCTCGGATCTTGCATCAGCCGTTGTCGTGAGAAGCTACGGGCCTCGGGAAGGATAAAATATGTGGGTGGGATGCAGACTGGCTGGGCACATGCAAACATGCCCAACAGGTAAATTTAGAGGTTCTGTTGGACATGTTAGAGGAGGGAGATGAAATGTGTGGGGGGGGGAGTAATTTGGACCCGCTCCAACTGCTGGGGCAGCAGAGGGTTCATTCACAAGCTAGACCCCACGCCCGGTGCCAAGCAGGTTAGCACAACTGAAGCCCCCTTGGACGAAGCTGCATTTCCCCACCAGCGTCTGCTGCTGCAAGGTAGACTCCTTTGTCCTCTGGAGGCTCCACTCATCACGGCTGCCTACCTCCAAAATGCATCCAAAAAATAAGGATCAAATCATCACCCTCTTAGGGCAATCCATCTCTCCCTCCGCTGCAAAGCCAGGGACCCCAGACCCAACAAGCCCCCGTCCCCATCAGCCCAGCAGAAGGACGGCGGGCCTCCAACCTGCGAAGGGCGCCAGGTTGCCGACCCAGGCAGCGCATCTTTGCCCATTGCAAAGGCGGGACGCCCCGCGCAGCCTACCTTGCAGGGCCGTTGTGTGTGTGGGGGGGGAGGGAATCCCAAGAGGGGAGGCGGTTCTGCCTCCTGGGAGGGAACTGGGGTGCAACGGGAAAGGGGACCCCGCAAATGGACGGCGCGTGGCTTTCCCGCCCGGTTTCCCCGCCAGGGACTCACCCAGGCGGATGCCGTAAGCCGCGGTGACCGCCGCCCTGAACCGGTCCATGCTGGTGTTGCGCTTGGAGTCCGGCTCCCACAGCCGCTGCGCTTCCATGATCTCCAGCCCCCCCGACATCGTCAAGCTTGGGCACAGCCCGGCTTCGCCTCCGCTGCCCTCCGCTTCGCTCCTAAGTGCGACCACCCCGCCGGTCCGAGCAGGACTGCGGAGCTCCGCCTCCTGCCGGCGCCTTTTATAGGACGCGTCACCTCCTCCGCGCCGCCCGGGTGACCTTCCGCCAGAGGGCGGAGCAAACCAAAAAAAAAAAGAGTGCGCGGATCCAAAAAGCCGATTTTTGCAACGGGAGTGAGCGTGAACACGGGCGTGCAAAATCCCCCCCCCACCATAAAACCCGCCAAGTGCAACTTGCCAAGCAGGTTGACGCGCGTGGGAATCCACACAACTCGGTTTTATGCATGTGTGGCTCCCTTTCTGGCTTTCCTCTAATTGCAGGTCGTGGGGTTTGGTTTTTTTTTTTCACGACAACTCTGCAAGGTAGGCCGGGATGAGGAATAGAGGTGGAATTGGAATCGGGTCGCGCAGGAAGCTCCCCGGAGACCGAATGGAATAGACTAGAATAGACAGATTGTAGAATAGAATAGAATAGAATAGAATAGAATAGAATAGAATAGAATAGAATAGAATAGAATAGAATAGAATAGAATAGAATAGAATAGAATAGAATAGAAAATGGAAATGGAAATGGAAATGGAAATAAATAGAATTAGAATTGAAGTGGAAGGGATCTTGGAGGTCTTCTAGTCCAGCCCCCTGCTCAAGCAGGAGACCCTATACCAGGGGTAGGCAACCTTGGCTCTTTTATGACTCGTGGACTTCAACTCCCAGAATCCCTGAGCCAGCATGGCTCAGCTTGGAAACCTCTCCCTTTCCCCTCAGCATGGCTGGCTCAGGAATTCTGGGAGTTGGTCCACCAGTCCTAAAAGGGCCAAGGTTGCCTACCCCTGCTCTAGGTAGTCCTTGATTTGCAATAGTTCATTTAGTGACCGTTCATAGTTGCAACGGCATTGAGAAAAGGAACTTAAGACTATTTTTCACACCGTTGCAGCCTTCCTTTGGGTCACGTGATCAAAATTCAGACGCTTGCCAACTGACTCGTATTTACGACAGTTGCTGTGTCCCGGGAGGGCCACGTGATCCCCTTTTGCGACCTTCTGACAAGTAGTCAATGGGGAAGCTGGATTCACTTAACAACCGTGTTACTAACTTAACCACTGCAGTGATTCACTTAACAACCGTGGCAAGAAAGGTCGTTAAATGGGAAAAATTCATTTAGCAACTGTCTTGCTTAGCAATGGAAATTTTTGCCTCAGTTGTAATTATAAGTCAAGGACTACCTGTATGTATGTATGTATGTATGTATGTATGTATGTATGTAGAGGTGTGTGTTAGTGTGTGTGTGTGTGTGTGTGTAAAGAAAAAGCATCACAATCAAACTCAGATTCTTTGCGAAAAAACCCTCAATTACCAAAAAAAAAAAAACCAATTAATCAGTTTTAAACCAAATTATGTTAACCTATTAATACATTCACTGTCGTGAAATGTTCAGGGAGAAAAAAACTTAGATTTGAAAATAAAATACATATTTTTTTTCTTTATTTTTTTTCCTTCCTACGTTTGTTCAGGTTTATCTTTTATTCCTGGGAGTCACCTAGGGCAGCCAACAAAGGGAATAAATCAATTTTAAAAATAAAAACCTGCGGTAGCATTTGACATGTTTTAAAAAGAAAAGGCATCCCACCCAACTAAACTTAAATTCTGTGCAAATAATAATAATAACCCCTGGATTATATTTAAAAGAAAAAAAATAAATCAGTTTTAAACTCAGCTTTAGCTATTTCGTACATGCAATGTCATGTGATGTGCAGAAAAAAATAATTAAAAAAATGTGTAGCAACCCAGATAAGGGTCGAAAATCCCCCAGTTGGGGTGCCAACCCCCAGGAGCTGGCACCTTCGGCGGCAGGGCGGATGGATCCATGGCATCAGCGCACCACATCCAGAATGCAGCCCCCCCATTGGTGGATCTGGGTCTGGCCCCACATCAGCCCAGAGTCTCCAGCATGGGCCACTCAGCAAAACGATGGGAGGGCTGGAGCAGGCCGTGGCCCTCCTCACCCAATCAGGAGGAGACGTTTGCTGGCACTCGCTCCGGGAAGGCCAATGGGTGCCAGAGCTTGGAAGAGGCGTGCCCAATCATAGCTCAGCTTTAATGGTAAGGCGAAAAGGATCATTGATTGGTTTTGATTTGCACACTCAAGGGGGGGGGGGGGAGAGGAGGATTTGGGGAGATGGTTGATTTTGATTTGCACACCCAGCCAAGGGGAAGAGGAAGGTTGATAGAACTGAAGTCATTTTGGTTTGCACACCCAGCCACAAGGAGGAGGATTTGGGAAACTGATTGACCTCGATTTGCACACCCAGCCACAGGGGGGAAGATCTGGGAAACTGATTGGTTTTGATTTGCACACCCAGCCTTGGGCAACAGAATTTAAGAAATGCTTGGCCGGGTCTGGGGCTAAAAAAAAAAAAAAGAGTTATCTTCAGTCAACAAGGTGTGTTTGCAATAATTTGGCCAGGAAGCTCAGGATGGACAAACCTGATTAGGCCAGGATTCCATTTGACCCCGAGTAGCCTTGATATTTTGAAAGTTGCTAAAAAAAGAAAGTTGGATGGGTGGATTTAAAAGGTGGGCCGAGGTGGGGCAGAGACAATGCAATGTTGACACAACTGAAGAGTTGAGCAGGTCACCAAAGGTGCTGAGTAGTCTTGGGTCACCTCCTGACTCCATTGGGCAATTACACAATTACACACAATTATGGATCTAAGCCACTTTGGCAGCTTGAAGGGGGGAGGGTGTTCTGGCAATCAAAATCCACCCATCTTCAAATTGCCAAGATTGAGAAATGCTGGTTTAAGGGGCTGGGTAAACTCAACCTTCATCTTTGCACCGATGATGGTTCATTCAGTGCCAGGTTAAGCTGAATCTCCAGCAGAATTCTTTCCCCCTTTCTGATGGTGGTTAAAAGCCTAGATGGTCATTAACCTAATTGGTTTGCCTAGGGTGGTTTGAAGAAGGTAGGAAGGAGGGAGGGAGGGAGGGAAGGAAGACGTAGGAAGAAGGAAAGAAGGAATATAGGGAGGATGGAAGAAAGGAATGAATATAAGAAGGAAGGAAGGAAGGAAGGAAGGAAGGAAGGAGGATGGAGAGGGAGATGGGAATGAAGGAGGGAGGGAGGGAGGAGACGGGAATGAGAGGAAGGAAGGAAGGAAGGAAGATGTGGGAAGAAGAAAGAAGAGGGGGGGAGGGAAGGAAGATGTAGGAAGAAGGAAAAGGAATATAGGGAGGATGGAAGAAAGGAATGAATATAGGAAGGAAGGAAGGAGGATGGAGAGGGAGATGGGAATGAAGGAGGGAGGGAGGGAGGGAGGGAGGAGATGGGAAGGAAGGAAGGAAGGAGGATGGAGAGGGAGATGGGAATGAAGGAGGGAGGGAGGGAGGAGACGGGAATGAGAGGAAGGAAGGAAGGAAGGAAGGAAGGAAGATGTGGGAAGAAGAAAGAAGAGGGGGGGAGGGAAGGAAGACGTAGGAAGAAGGAAAAGGAATATAGGGAGGATGGAAGAAAGGAATGAATATAGGAAGGAAGGAAGGAGGATGGAGAGGGAGATGGGAATGAAGGAGGGAGGGAGGGAGGGAGGGAGGAGATGGGAAGGAAGGAAGGAAGGAAGGAAGGAAGGAAGGAAGGAAGGAAGGAGGATGGAGAGGGAGATGGGAATGAAGGAGGGAGGGAGGGAGGAGACGGGAATGAGAGGAAGGAAGGAAGGAAGGAAGGAAGATGTGGGAAGAAGAAAGAAGAGGGGGGGGAGGGAAGGAAGACGTAGGAAGAAGGAAAAGGAATATAGGGAGGATGGAAGAAAGGAATGAATATAGGAAGGAAGGAAAGAGGATGGAGAGGGAGATGGGAATGAAGGAGGGAGGGAGGAGATGGGAATGAGAGGAAGGAAGGAAGGAAGATGTGGGAAGAAGGAAGGAGAGAGGGAGGGAGGGAAGGAGTAGAAAGAAGGAATATAGGAAGGAAGGAAGGAAGGAAGGAAGGAAGGAAGGAAGAATCAAATTTGAAAATCAAGGTAAACCTGGATGAAAAGAGAGACCGACGCGACCATCAGACAACACTGACAACCCATTCTCAACTCCCTTTTGAAACGAACCCTGCAGTCCTCTGGCATTTCTTTCCCTTCGGCTTTGCCTGCCCTCCTTCCCTCCCTTTCTCCCTCGTTCCCTTCCTCCTGGAGGGCCTGCCAACACTCCCCAGAAGCCCCTCTTTTAAAACCCCAAACTCCCCCCTCCCCACCAGACCCAGGCCCGGGACCCCACGGGGGTCGCCAAGAAGGAGCCGGGCGCGCCCGGAGCGCAGAGCGCGCGCAGCCGAGCGAGAAGCGCCTCGCCTCTTCTCGCCTTGCCGAGCCGGGCGCCGGAACCTCCTCGGCCGCGAGAGAGCGCTGCCCGGCCGGGCGAGAGCGGCCGAGAGCCGAGCCGAGCCGAGCCGAGGCGGGGCAAGCGGGAAAAGCCGCCAGCCGAGCCGAGCGCGCCCGGCTGGAGCGCACGAACGAGCAAGGAGCGCCATGGCGAGCCGGAACGGGGCGCGTGGCGCGCTGCTGTCGCTGCTCCTGCTGCTGCTGCTGCTGCTGGCCGGGCCGGGGGCGCGGGGGGCGCGGGGGTCCCGGGCCGCCGACAAGCAGAACAGCCTCCGGCGGGCGGCCAGCGGCGTCTACCAGGGCGCCAGTGGCCTCCTGGGCGAGGAGAACGTGCGCGCCCTGCAGAAGGTGAGCGGCGCCCGGAGGGTCCCGGCAAACGGGAGTGGGAGGGAAGAAGGGGAAGGGAGCGGGGAAGAGGAGGGTCTGGGGGCTTTGGACCCGGCGGGCGGGGGGGGGGTGCAGAAGGGGGTCCCCGACTTTGGCGTGGGCGCCCAGGAGGGCGATTGGGGTGGTCCTGGCTGGCCCAATTGGGTGCCCCCTGTAAAGGTGACCTGATAGGATGAAGATGAGCAGAGGTTGGGGTTCCTGGTTGACCTGATGGCGGCGGAGGGTGTGATGCTTGGGATGATGATCAATGGGAAGAGAGCTGGGAGGGAGCTGGGAGGTCTTCTAGTCCAGCCCCCTGCTCAAGCGGGAGACCCTAGCCTAGACCATTTCAGATAGGTGAAAAAGCCTATCTAGAAAAGCCACCAGTGATGGAGCACCCACAACTTCTGGTGGCAAGCTGTTCCACTGGTTAATTGTCCTCACTGTCAGGAAGTTTCTCCTTAATTCTTCTCTCCTTGATCAGTTTGCAACCATTGTTTCTTGTCTGCCCTCTGGTGCCTTGGAGAATAAATTAACCCCCTCTACCTTGTGGCAGCCCCTCAAATACTGGAACACTGCTATCATGTCTCCCCTGTTTCTTCTTTTCTGTAGACTAGCCAGACCCAAGTCCCACAGCCGTGCTTTGTATGTTTTAGTCTCCAGGCCTTGGATCATCTTAGTTGCTCTTCTCTGATTTTTTCCCAAACTCTCAACATTTTTTTTTTGTGATGTGGTGACCAAAACTGGATGCTGGATTCCAGGTGTGCCTTACTAAGATTTTATAAAGCGGGTACTAATACGATGATGATGTGGACCTCTGATGAGCGAACATGGTCATGGTGGTGATGAGGATGATCAGAGGAGTTAGAGATCCTGGTTGACCCGATTGGGGGCCCACAAGGTGACCTGATGGTCTTGGTGGTGGTGGTGATGGTTATGATGGTGGTGATGATGGTTATAATGGTGGTGATGATGGTTGTGGTGATGATGGTTGTGGTGGTGATGATAGTTATGGTGGTGGTGGTGATGGTTATAATGGTGGTGATGATGGTTATGATGGTGGTGGTGATAGTTATGGTGGTGATGATGGTTATGGTGGTGATGATGATGGTTATAATGGTGGTGATGATGGTTATGGTGGTGATGTTAGTTATGGTGGGTGGTGGTGATGGTTATAATGGTGGTGATGATGGTTATGTTGGTGGTGGTGATAGTTATGGTGGTGATGATGGTTATGGTGGTGGTGATGATAATTGAATATGTTCAGTATCCAGGTTGGCCCAGTTGGGACGCCCACTGAAAGTTAAGCTGATGATGGTGGGAATGGTCATGAAAGTGAACGTGGCCATGGGGGGGACAACCAGAGATATTTGGTGTCCTGGTTGGCCCAGTTGAGGCACCTACTGGAAACTGACCTGATGGTGATGATGGGGAAGGTTTAGGAGAAACGGGAGAACTTGTGCTACTCGTTCATCCAGGAGAAGACACATCTCAAGGGTTTCCACCTCAGCACCAACTTGATGCCACATAATGAGTCGCTCAAGGCTGCGAAAAACAAGGAGGACCCGTTAGGAGGGGAGATTAATCGATAATATTACACAGTAATGGTCATGAGGAGATGCTTGGACAAAATTCTGGCGGGAGGAACTTTGTCAGGATGGAGAAGACGGTGGTTATGGTTGTAGCAAGGAATGTTCCTGGATGTCCTTCTGGGCCCGTCCATGTTCTCTCTTGCACCCAGACTTTCCGTGAGTGAACTATGGCACTTTTCCTTTCTTTTGGAAGGAGAAGACCATCCAAAACCAAAGAAAGACCAAAGAATGCAAGGAATCTCTTTCAGCTTAACCTTCATTGATAAAAATTCTTTCCTAGATAGATAGATAGACAGACAGACAGATAGACAGACCGACAGACAGACAGATATTGCTTCCTGGAAGTTGGTTCATTGCTGCTTTTTCCCCATCACAGCTCCTCAGCCGTTTGGGAGCACATGACAGGAACCCCACCCTGTGCAGATATGGGGTTCAAAATCCAGGATAATGATTCATAAATACCTTCCTGCTGTGTCTTTTTGTCGCTTTCTCTTTCAAGTGTGGGTGAGGCAGGAATTGAAGTTCACAAGGCTTAAAGTTGCCAAGTCAGGAAACCCTGACTTAGAAGACATAGAAGCAGTTGTGAATGCTCCAAAACTGGAAGTTTTTAAGAAGAGATTGGGAACCCATTTGTCTGAAATGGCTGACTATAGGGTTTCCTGCCTGAGCAGGGGGTTGGACTAGATGACCTCCAAGGTCCCTTCCAACTCTGTTAGTCTATTCTGTTCTGTTCTGTTCTATCCTATCCTATCCTGTTGTTCTGTTCTGTTCTATTCTATTCTATTCTATTCTAAAAACTGGATTTCTTTCCTAAGAAACACTTAAAATTGTAGAGGATGAACAGAGTCTTTATATTTTGCCTTTCCAGTTTTTCTCTAGACTGACGGAGCGATTCGTGTACGGAGTGGACGTTCTTGTAGATACATTCTGGAGAATATGGACAGATCTTCTAGATGTCCTTGGAATTGATGGTAGGTGGGCAAAACAGTAGCTGGGGCGGTCGTTCCCCAAGCTTATTTCGATTTTATTTATTTTTATTTGATTATTACATTTATGTGCCAGCCACCCCACTGTCAAGCAACTCCATTTCACCTCGATCAAGTAAGGAAAATAATAATTTGTGAAGAGTCCCTTGCTATAAAACAGACATGTCAAACACAAGGCCCGGGGGCCGGATGCGGCCGCAAAGTGATTTCATGTGGCCCGCAAAGCCATCCTGGACACAGTGAGGGAACGGCCCCCGCTGCCTTGGCCCTGGCCCAGGCCGGCCAGGAGCCAATGTACAATTTTGTGGTGGCCATCTATGCTGAAATGCATTCAGTCTTAGCTCCACAAGGCTGTCTGGAAACAGCGAGGAACCGGCCCCTGCTATGTCGCCCCCCGCCCTCTGGGTGCATGCTGGGGTGGTATCACCTTTTGTGAGGAATGAAGAAATGGACCATCGCCTGGAAGTGGCCAGCAAATGGCCCTCTCCTACTTCACATATCCGGCATGATGGGCTCTGCCTTGGTCCCACCACTTTCTGCCAAAGACCCTCAGATCGGTCCCACTCCTGCCCAGGCCCCCACAGGCACCGTTGACGTGAACGGTGTAGAGTTGGCCATGCCTACCCAGTAGGCCACACCCACTCTATCCACGCCCACCCAGTAGGCCGCACCCACCCCAGCCACACCCACCTGGCCCCCAAGGGCAACCGCAATGCTGATGCGGCCCTCAATGAAATTGAGTTTGACACCCCTGCTATAAAGGAAGGTTATTTTTTTTTTTTTTTTATTAAATTTTTTTTGCAATTTTACAATAAAATCCCTCTCCCACTGCCTCCCTACCCTCCCAGAAACCCTCCCCCCCCATCTTCCCAGAGCTGAATACAGGGTTAACTAGAACTAAAAATACAAAACATTTAAACTTAAATAAACCTCAAACAAAAATTACATTAAAAAAAACAAATTTTTAAGTACTTTAAGTCCAATATATATATATATGTAATGAAAAATACTTAATTATCTTAAACTTTAAACATAAATTATTCAAAAGCTAAATAATATCTTTTAATATCATACTTATACTGTATAAAGTTTATCCATCTTTTCCACACCAAGAGATATTTCTCTTGCGGTTGATCTTTCAAATGAGCCGAAATTTTTTGCCATTTCAGATAAGTAAGAAACTTTAAAAAAAACCATTCCTCCAAAGTAGGCAAAAATTCCTTATAAAGGAAGGTTATTTAACATGGATGTTTTATAGTTAATTGAGTGAGTTTGAGGAATTCTGGGAGTTGAAGTCCACAAGTCGTAAAAGGGCCAAGTCTGAAGACATCCGATGAATGTTTTTTTTCAATTGTCGATGCTTGTTTTCCTACCTCGGCGGAGCGAGCGTTGACGGTTTCTGCTCTGATTGTTTTCCAGGATCCAACTTGACCCATTATTTCAGCCACACCGCCCTAGCCAACAATCCCGCTCGGGCCCTTTTGCTGATCGGGGCCATCTTGTTGGCTTATTGGTTCGTGTCTCTGCTCTTGGGATTCTTCTTCTATCTCCTGCACGTCCTGTGCGGCCGTTTCTTCTGGATCATCCGGATTGTCCTCTTCGCTCTTTCCTGCGTCTACATCCTTCAGAAATACGAGAGCGAGCCCGAACACGCCGTCCTTCCCCTCTGCTTCGTGGTCGCCGTCTACTTCATGACTGGTCCCGTGAGCTTCTACTGGCGGAGGAACAGCCACAACACCCTGGAGGAGAAGATTGATCACCTTGACAGCCAGATCAGGCTTCTGAACATCCGTCTGTCTCGCGTGATCGAGAACCTGGACCGAGGAGGCGACTAACGGGAAAGTCACGCTTCGCACGGGAACACAACACAGGCGATCCGGGAAATCACCACGTCTCGTCCACAACGAGGCGGACATTGGGGTCAAGGAAGGGTGCGCCATCCGGCCATTAAGTCTTTGTGCGTAGCTTACCTGTCCATACCCTGAACAAAACATTAATTAACTTGTAAGATAGATTAGCTGTACATTCAAAGATGTTCTCCCATAAGTAGGGTTTTATCTGCTGTTTTCCAACATCTTTTGTAAAAAAAAAAAAAGAAGAAGGAGGAGGGAGGGAGATTTAATAAAGGCCCGTGAAGTTGTTCGTTTCAAGCGACAAAATTCTCTATACACTGGACACCAACTTCACCTTCAGAAAGAAGTAAGGAAGCATGAAGAATTCGACCAGCGTTAGGAGGATCCGTTTTTCTTTCCTTCTTTTTTTCCATCCTCCCTTCAGTCATAATTTCATGTTGTGCCTCGTTTCATCTTTTTCATATAACTGCAGAGGAAAAAATAATACGTTTTGAGTCAGATCCATATATTGTTCGCCCTGAATTTTGAAAGCAAGATATGTTGCGTCCTTCGGAGGTCAACCACGAGCATCAAAAGTGCTTCTGTGTTGTTGGGTTTTTTTTCTCCTGTCAGTTTCATTAGAAATTTGGCCCTTTCTTTTGCCTACACACAAACACACAAAAGCACACAAAAAAACAAAAACAGTCCACCTTCCAGCCCCTTCTGCAAAATCTCTCCAGTTAAAATCTTCTGGCTTTTTTGCTCATCTTCCTTGGCACAACTTAACCAAAAGACCTTGAGGAAGAAAACTTGAGTGTCGGTCAGATAAAATTAGCAACGGAGGACAGTCCTGGGTGCATAACCGCAGGAGAGAAGTTGGCCTTTCAGAGTGGAAGTTACTGTACATTTCTATCAAAATTAGGCATTGCTTGAAAAAAGAGAAAGGCAGAAATAAGCCCATCAACCTCAGCTTGACTCAACCACGACCGGCGACAGATTAAAAAAGGATTGCAAAAAAAAAAGGGGGGGGGAGTAGGATACAGGAATCTTTCTCAGGATTAACGTGGCAATAAATTCCATAAAATCCTCAACTTTAGAAGGGTCTGTGCTTTGTTCATCTATCCCAAATCTTTTTTTCCCACAATAGATACTACGGAGGACCCGATTGTGTTCGGTCCTTTAAAAAGTGGAGTGGCTAATTTGGTTGGCCACGAAAAAAATTGCCCAAGTGACCTGTTTGCTGTAAAATGGTGCCCGTAAAATATTACTGGCCCCATCAGGGCCAGTTTCAAAGAATTAACTTTTTTCCCCACAAGTGTTTCTTACCTCAACAACCACATAACTCTTTTTGGTTATGTTACTCCACAGCCTTTTATTTCCTGGGTAAACTGGAAGTTGCTGGAATACTTAGCATCACCTGGCCTTGTGATCCCCCCCCCCCTTTTTTTGTGCCTGTGGAAGTGGAAGTGGAAATTAATTTGCCTGGGTGAGACTTAGTGGTGTATATATATATATATATATCTGTTCTGATCTAAATGACATTACAGACTTTTCAAAGCTTGTGAATTGGCAACTGTCTCCTTCCTTCCAGAAAAAAAAAATCATTTGTTTTTTCCCAGCATTTTTTGAAGATTCCCAATCGTTCTAAAATGAAGATCCTCTGGAAAGGGGAAAAAAAACACCTCTTTTCTTCCATGATTGAACGTCTTCAAATAAAGAAAAGGCAACTTGGAATTGAGAGAACATTGGCTAACATGAACTCCGTTCTTTAAATCAGCTTCCCATAGTGGTGATGCCGGAACTAGTAAATATATATATATATGTATATGTATAAATAGATTTGATATACACAGCGTTTTGTTTTGTATAAGGCTGTAGTTGAAAAAAGAATATCGAGATATATATTGCCCCTGCTGCCTTGGTGCAGATTTGGCTAGATAAAATTCTCTTTTATTTAAAATTAAACAGGAGCACAAACTACCGGTACTTGAAATAGACCGTTCTTGCCATTTCCACCTTCCTTGAAGGTGAAGGTGACCTTAAGGCATTCTCCCCCCCCCCCTTATTCTATAAAAATGCAGATGTGGGTGGATTTTCTCTGCTTTATTTTTCTTCTTGTTACTGTTCACTTCTCTTGTGGATAGTACCATAGTGGTGATTTTTTTTTTCACCTTTGTTCATCTAGAGACCTAGAAAATACCCCGCTTTGCAGAAAACGGGCATTTGTGTGCTATTTATTCAACATATAGGTTGAGGAAGCAATATTGCAGTTAATTATTGATGACTGGGTTGGCCACGGGCAACAGTAAAGTGTTTAATTTGATTTGTCATTCAGGGAAGCAGAGATGAAATGTTCAAACTAACCAGCTGCGATTCTTTTCTTACAAACCTTACATCCGTTTTCGAATTGGTTCCAATTTTTTTTTTCCAGGCTGAATTAAGGTTGGATATGCACTGTTGTTAATTCCTCACATTTGGAAAAACAGTTTTGCATTGCAGGCCAGTTTACTGTTACAAACTCTGCAGATAATTTTCCTCTCATTGCAATGTCAGCTGATCTTGGTTAATTGTGACTTGGATTGCCCTTCAGATTATATGTGTAATTGGGGTTAGAACTAACCACAATGATATAAGTGGAAGCAAAATACTAGATGCTGGAGCAGACCAGAGAAAGGGAGTGGGTCTTGCATTCCTTAAAAGCTAATTCTCTTTTGTATAGTTCAGAGGTATTGACGAGCTAAAATTCCACTTTGCCAAGATTTGTACATTCCTAGGATGGTTTTCGTTCAATAAATGGACCAACTTTAATTTCTTAATCATTCAAAACCACTTAACAAACCCCAATCTGGCTGGAATATTACAACAATGGCAGCTCAAGGGATTTTTTTTCCCATCCGAGAATTCCAGTCTTGTGTTAAAATCAGAGTGTCGTGCCGGCGTTTGTTGTAAACCATCCGTGTAATTGTGGTTGATTGAGGCATATCAGCCTGGCCAAGAAATAGAGCAGAACTACTGAATTTAATGAGTTTTTTTTAAAAAAAGTTGTCTTAGGTTTTAGAATATTGTGTGCAAACGTGTGCTAAAATAATATGATACTTTTGCCTTTTGGGATATGATTAGGGTGTTTTTTTCCCCCCAAAGCTGCTTTACAGAATTGTGGACCGTTTTTATGTTTCTGCTGTAGGTTATAATTTTGTTGTTGATGATGAAGGTGGTGTGTTTTTTTGCTGGTTAATTTGTATTTTGCAGCTAAAATTCTATCTGAACCCGCTTCTCTTATCTTCTCCTTCTTTTAAAGATCTTTAATCTTTCTTACATTTTGCATGCAACTTAAAACTGCTTCGTTAATTCCCTGGATCCTTGTTGCCAAGTGCCATGTTTAAAAATGACTCTTTTTTCCCCCTGTTGTAAAAGCAGAAATATATATATATATACTTGGATCATAACTGTTTATCTGCACTGAGTATAGTGATTGATTATCCTATCTGGACATCTGATCTCCTAAATATTAGGTTGTTTTTTAAAAGTCTGTATGGCAAAATTATGTATTTTGTTTAAGAAAAAAAAGATGATTTTGGTGAACCTTAGTTCTATGAATGATGCTGTTGAATAACTGTGAAGATTCCGGGGGGAAAAATTGTCCATGCCTTTATTTATTATCTGATCACCAGACCTATGTACTTCTACATGGTGAATTGTTTGTAGACTGATGTCACAATTGAACTATGGCGTGGTGACCAAATAAACCTTAAATGTTTACTGTAATTTTTTGCAATGGTATCTTTATTGCATCTGTCTGTCTGTCTGTCTATCTATCTATCTATCTATCTATCTATCTATCTATCTATCATCTATCTTTTTTTGTAAGAAAAGTGCTGGAACTCACATCTTGTTAATCTTTTATTTAAACAATTATATATTCAGTTCTTAACATAAAAAACCTCTGTTGAAATGGAAACATGGCAAGTTCTGGCATCTGTCTGGAATGGTATATAGGGTCTCCTGCTTGAGCAGGGGGTTGGACTAGAAGACCTCCAAGGTCCCCTCCAGATTCTATTCTATTCTATTCTATTTCATTCCATTCCATTCTATTCTATCTGAATTCCTATTCTATTCCATTCCATTCCTTTCTATTCTATTCTATCTGAATTCCTATTCTATTCTATCTGAATTCCTATTCTATTCTATTCAATTCTATTCTATTCTATTCTATTCTATCTGAATTCCTATTCTATTCTATTCTATCTGAATTCTTATTCTATTTTATTCAATTCCGTTCTATTCTATTCTATTCTATCTGAATTCCTATTCTATTCTATTCTATTCTATTCTATCTGAACTCCCATTCCATTCCATTCTATTCCATTCCATTCCATTCCATTCCATAACACTCAGGGATATCAGTGCCACCTCCAGGTCTGGATTTCCCGCCGCGTTTTGCCTCCCACCCGCTCTCCTCCTTCGAACTGGCTTCTTGGTATCATAGAGTCGGAGCCCGGGGCGGGGCGGCGTTGGGCGAGTTCTCGCGAGACAGGGCGCGAAGAGACGGCAGAAGGCGGAAGTGTTTGCTCCTGGGGAATCCACGTGGGAGGCTCTGTTGATGCGCGCCTCGATGGGGAAGGCGCGAAAGAGGCGCAATTGGCGGGCGCGGCTGCCAGGATCGCCCAGGAGGGGGGGTCCCGCTCCCCAGGAGTCTGTGCAGCTAGAATTGGGAGGTGAAGATTATTATTATTGTTGTTATTGTTGTTGTTGCTGCTTCTGCTACTATTATTATTTTAAACCGCCTTTTTGATATTCCTTATAACAACAACCTTGCAAGGTGGGGTGGCCTGAGAGAGGGAGGGAGGGGCAGGCCCAAAAGATCCAGGTAAAGTCTGTCCCAGGGCCTGCTGTTTTCCTGTCTTAAATACTGTTTATTTATTTAATTTTTTTGGGGGTATCCCGCCTTGAATTATTGTTCTAAATACCCGAAGGTGGGGAACATACATAATACTCCGTCTTCTTCCCCCCCCCCACAACAACCCTGTGAGGTGGGTTGGGCTAGGAAAGAGAGACTGGCTCAAAGCTCACCTCACCCAGCTGGTTTTCAGGCTGAGGCAGGACTTGAACTCAGGATCTCGCCCACTTTCTAGCCTGGCTTGCCTGAGCCATTAGACCAGTGGTTCTCAACCTTTTTAATGCCGCGACCCCCAACCTGTCGTAAGTCGAGGACTACTCAACTGGTCGTAAGTCGAGGACTACTCAACTGGTCCAGCACCATTTGCAGAATGGGACTTTTGGCGGGCTCAGCAGGGCAGAGACAGCCTGGACAATTCCTATTGGCTTTTGAAAGCCAACAGAATTAGACTCTATTCAAGAGAGTCTATTCTATTGGCTTTCAAAAGCCAATAGAATAAAAGGGAGGAGCACAGCTAAGGAAAAGGGGGAAAAAATGGCGGACTGCATTGTTGGGCGACTCCCATGAAATGATCGTTCGACCCCAAATGGGGTCCTGACCCACAGGTTGAGAACCACTGCATTAGACCAAACTGGCTCTCGTTTATATTCCATGGCCATCTCAAAAGCAAATTATCATTACCTCTTAAGTTGATTACTTTTTTAAAATGTTTGTGTGTGTGTGTCTTAAGTATTTTTTATGGTGCACCCGGTCAGCCCAAATATGGAAAGAAGAAATCCAAATTTAACACACACACACACACACCACACATCCTGCCTCATTATTTTATAAATAATGCAACGCAGTGAACATAAACTTTCCCCCTCCTGTTTTTTTTCCCCACAACAACAACTTTGTGAGGTTGAGGTTTGCACAGTCAGCTGGATGTTTAGAGCGGATTTGGCATTTTTGTCCACCTATCAATTCCTTGCCGAAGGGCTAAAATAGGCCAATTTGGCCGTATTAAAGGTATCGTTGTCACAGGATGTCAGCTGTTCCAAGTAAAGTTGCCTTTTGCAATTGACTGATGGGGATTTTTGTCAGTGCCGATGATGCTCCAGCGACGCTCCCAGCTATTTTGGGTATGCACCCAAGGCACCTGTGACTGTTGGCACCATCTTTGGTTTTGGGTTCATGGGACTTATTTCGGAGTGAACGTGCATGGAGGTGGACTAGCAAACAATCTGATCTGGTGAGGTCCTCTTTCTCTCCCCCCCCCCATCTCCCCCAAACCCTTCTAGATGAAACCATCTTGAAAGGAGTGGATGAGAGCAACGCCCTTGTCCTTCCATCCCGAAAAACCCAGGAGAAACCAGCCACCTGCCTTAAATGTCCAGGAAAGAAACCCCTGACAAAGAAGCAGAAGAAGAATTTGCAGAAGATTTTGGAACAAAAAGCCAAGAAAGAAAAGGTGAGGTGATTGATTGATTGATTGATTGATTGATTGATTGATTTCAGGAAACCCATGCTTGAATATTGTGACATGGGGCAGCAGGAGACATCAAACCCCCCCCCCCCATCCTCGGCTCATGTCCTTTGTTCTGTTTGGTTGGGTTTGAAATTCTAGCGAGCGGAATTGCTGAAAAAGCTGAGTGAAGTCCAAGTGCCCGAGGCCGAAATGAAGCTCCTCTATACCACCTCCAAGCTGGGAACAGGAAAACGGATGTTCCAGGCGAAAAGGTAAGGTAAAAAAAGTGGGAGGGGTCCCTGGTGCTCTCTGAGCTTGGTGGTTTTCGTGCAGACATTTCACAACCCGGTGCTCGAAGGAAGTGGGGTTTGCAGAATGGAGAAGGAGAGGGGAGAAAGAGGAGAAGGAGGAGGAAGAAAAGGAACAGGAGGATTGTGGGAACGTTGGTGCTCTCTTAGCTTGGTGGTTTTCTTGCAGATGTTTCATGACCCAACTAGGTAACATCATGAGTGCTAGAAAGGGATGAGGTTTTCTTGCAGACATTTCATTACCCAAGTAGTTTGCAGAGTGGAGGAGGAGGAGGAGGAGCACTGTGGGCTGCTTAGTGCTTTCTGAGTTTGGTGGTTTTCTTGCAGATGTTTCATTACCCAACTAGATAACATCATCAGTGCTAGAAGGGGGGGGAGGAGGAGGAGGAGGACGACGACTGTGGAGTCCTTAGTGCTTTCTGAGTTTGGTGGTTTTCTTGCAGACATTTCATTACCCAACTAGATAACTAGTTGGGGGGGACTGAAGGCTAAAACATATAAGGAACGGCTGCTGGAACTGGGTATGTCTAGTTTAATGAAGAGAAGGACGAGGGGGGACACGATAGCAGTCTTCCAGTATCTCAGGGGCTGCCCCAAAGAAGGAGTCAAGCTATTCTCCAGGGCGCCTGAAGGCAGGACAAGGAGCAACAGATGGAAACGAGTCAAGGAGAGAAGCAACCTAGAACTAAGGAGAAACTTCCTGACAGTTAGAACAATTAACCAGTGGAACAACCTGCCTCCAGAAGCAATGAATGCTCCAACACTGGAAGTTTTTAAGAAGAGACTCTGAAATGGTACAGGGTTTCCTGCATGAGCAGTGGGTTGGACTAGAAGATCTCCAAGGTCCCTTCCAACTTTACTATTGTTATTATTATTATTATTATTATTATTAACATAATAAGTGCTAATTTGCTTTAAGGAAGGGTCAAGTTTATTGGCTCATTTTATTTATGCAACACAGGCATATGTCTCGTTGGATGGCGCCTTTCTGCGCCCATTTGAGCTTTTAGCTTATATACCCTTTGGGAGATGCAGATGATGTTCAAAGACGGCAGCCACTCTTTCTGGGCACCTCCAGATATGGGAGCCTCCAGAATTGTTAGAAAAAATATTTATCTAATTGGGGGGATTCTGAGAGCGGATATCCACTCATCTCCAAGCTGGCATCCATCATCTTCCCTGGCGTCTCATCAGAGCTTGGGGGATAATGTGGAAGTCTTGGTGTTCCAGGTCAGTCCAAGAAGCGAGTGCCGGCTGGTCGAAGAAAATCAAAAGCGTTGGGGGCACCAGAAGGAAAAGAGGCAGACTTGAATTGGAGGAGGAAGAGGAAGAGGAGGAGAAGGAAGTTGAGAATTCTGAGGAGGAAGAACCACTTGAACAGGCACTCCCAGAAGCCTCCACCACCACCGAGACAGAATCCAGAAAGGTCTCCAAATCTCCACTCCCTTTGCCCAAAGAACTTGATAAAATTTCCGGGCAAAGAAACGCAACCACTAAGCCTCTGTCTGAACCTGCAGTGTTTGTTCCGGTGGATCGATCCCCCGATATTCAGGTCAGTTTTGAATCCAATCCCTAGAGAATGTTCTCGTGCCTCATTCAGGTTTGCTAACGAAGCAAACTTGAGCTGGACACACGTATCACATACATCAGAGCTCAGGGGTTAAATCAGATGCAATTAAACGATTTGGTCCGGGAAATGTGAAGCAACGTGCAGCTTGCATCGAAAGAGGTTCTTAGGGTGGGAATATTAACCACAAGCTGCCTTTAAAACTCCAAAATGATGTGTGCTGAAATTAAATGTACAGTCTGGGCTACCATAGTGTTTGTTCTTTGTAAATATTCTTTGTTTGAGGGATCCTTGGTGCTCTCTGAGCTTGCTGGTTTTCTTGCAGACGTTTCATTACCAAATTAGGTAACATCATCAGTGCTAGAAGGGAGTGGAATTTAGGGAGGGAGGGAGGGAAGGAAGGAAGGAAGGAAGGACTATGGGTTCCTTGCTGCTCTCTGAGCTTGCTTGTTTTCTTGCAGACGTTTCATTACCAAACTAGGCAACATCATCAGTACTAGAAGGGAGTGGAATTTAGGAGGGAGGGATGGGAAGGAGGAAGGAAGGAAGGAAGGAAGGAAGGAAGGAAGGAAGGAAGGAAGGAAGGAAGGAAGGACAGACTATGGGTCCTGGGTGCTCTCTGAGCTTGCTGGTTTTCTTGCAGACGTTTCATTACCCAGCTAGGTAACATCATCAGTGCTAGAAGGGAATGGAATTTAGGGAGGGAGGTGAAGGAAGGAAGGAAGGAAGGAAGGAAGGAAGGAAGGAAGGAAGGACTATGGGATCCTGGGTGCTCTCTGAGCTTGCTGGTTTTCTTGCAGACGTTTCATTACCCAGCTAGGTAACATCATCAGTGCCAGTAAGGAGTGCTGCTTGCTATCGGTTTATATTCTGGGGTCTTGCCTTTCTGGGTGGGTGGGGACGGTCTTAAAGATTCCTTGGTTGACTGTTTAGAAATGGCTCTTTGGTTTCTTGATTGGGATATAATTGCTTACTTCATTGCTGGTCTGAAGGTGACCTTGGAGTTAATCTATGCTGACCTGAGTGCTAATTACTGGTGGAGAGATGCTTGATTTTTTTTTTTTGTTCCTGGTTGATTGTCTCTTTTGCACATACAGATGTAGTTAATGTCCATGTGTCTATTGAGGGCTGATATGTCCAAGGGCCAGGCTTCTGAAAATTCCCTAGCATGTTTTGGATTTACCCTGGTCTAGGACGGTCACATTTTCCCAATTGAAACTGTGATTAAATCTGTCTACATGTTGTGTGAAGTTAAAGAATTTCCGTCATGCCTTTTGACTGCCAGTTGGTGTTCATGGATATTCTCTTGTTTCTCTTGGAAGGAAGCCAGGTTGAGACTCCCCATTCTTGCAGAAGAGCAAGTTGTGATGGAGGCCGTGCGGGAGAATCCGATCGTCATCATATGCGGGGAAACAGGTTGTGGGAAAACCACACAGGTGCCTCAGTTCCTCTATGAAGCAGGCTACGCGAGGTATAAACTGGGGGGCTTCAAACGTAGCCCCTTGTACAGATAGTCCTTGACTTACAACCGTTCATTTAGTGACAGTTCGAAGTTACAACTGCCCTGGGATCGATTTTCACACTTATGACGACTTATGTGGTCGTGGGATCAAAATTTGGATGCTTGGCAACCGGCTCATGTTTATGGCCATATCCTGGGACCGTGTGATCCCTTTTTACGACCTCCTGACCAGCACAGCCAATGGGGGAAGCCAGATTCACTTCACAGCTGTGTTACTAACTTAAGAGCTGCAGTGATTGACTTAACAGCCAGGGCAAGTCAGGTCATAAAATGCGGCAAAACTCACTTAACAAATGTCTCGCTTAGCAACCAAAATTTTGGATTCAGTTGCGGTCAAAAGTCAAAGGATTAGTTGTGTTGGCTTTTAATTCTTTTCTTGGTTGCATCTCCCTGTGCTTGCTAGAATAAAATGAAATCAATTAACAGTAGCCTACACACACACTTTAGCTTCAAGCCTTCATTTCCACAAAGCTCTGATACAAATAATTTAAACCAGTCTTTTTTTCAAGCTTTGTTGTTGTTAGTTGCGGAATCGTGTCCGACCCATCGCGACCCCACGGACAACGTTCCTCCAGGCCTTCCTGTCCTCTGCCATCTTCTGGAGTCCATTGAAGCTCATGCCTGCTGCTTTAGTGACTCCATCCAGCCACCTCATTCTCTGTCGTCCCCTTCTTCTCTTGCCCTCCATCTTTCCCAGCATCAGGCTCTTCTCCAGGGAGTCCTTCCTTCTCATTAGGTGGTCAAAGTCCTTGAGTTTCAACTTCAGAATCTGGCCTCACACAGACTTCAACTCCCAGAATTTCTCTGCCAGAATCTTGAAGTCCATCCATGCTGTCTATGGAATCCCGCAAAGTGAAGTCCAGTTGTGCGGCTAGAGACTTCTGGGAGTTGAAGTCCCACACATCTCAAAAGTTGCCACAGTTGGGAAACTCTGCTCTTAATTAGTCTACTACTACTAAAACCACATCTCAATTCTGTTTTGTAGCACTGGCGGCATCATCGGGGTTACCGAACCGAGGCGTGTAGCAGCGATGTCTATGTCTCAGCGCGTCGCAGCAGAAATGAATTTATCCCAACAGTAAGGATGGCTCTTTCCAAAATTGGTTTCAGATATAATTTGGGGGGGGGGGGGAGTGGAAAAAAACCTCTGTTGAACTAGAAACATGGCATCAGTCTTAAGTTTGAGGACTCAGCTATGCAGGTGAGATAGATTTTTCAGGGAATTTAAGTAGCTGGACAGTGACGTGATGATTTTGTGTTTTGCATGATTATGACTCTGAGTGTTTTTTGAGAATAATTTCTATAAAGTTACAAGCCACTGTTTCAGCTTGTTCTCTAGTTTGGTTCCTTAGTATTATTTTGACTAACTCGATCTGACCAAACACGTTCTCTGGGTTTTTGGAATGACTGCTAGCAGAATCGGTTGCTGGAATTGGGTATGTCTAGTCCAGTGGTTCTCAACCTTTTTAATGCCGCGACCCCTAACCGGTCGTAAGTTGAGGACTACTCAACTGGTGCAGCACCATTTGCAGAATGGGGATTTTGGCGGGCTCAGCAGGGCAGAGACAGCCTGGACAATTCCTATTGGCTTTTGAAAGCCAATAGAATTAGACTCTATTCAAGAGAGTCTACTTCTATTGGCTTTCAAAAGCCAATAGAATAAAAGGGAGTAGCACAGCTAAGAAAAGGGGGGGGGGGGGAAATGGCAGACTGTGTTGTTTGGCGACCCCCGTGAAATGGTCGTTCGATCCCAAATGGGGTCCCGACCCACAGGTTGAGAACCACTGGTCTAGTCTAATGAAGAGAAGGACGAGGGGGGACAGGATAGCAGTGTTCCAATACCTCAGGGGCTGCCCCAAAGAAGAGGGAGTCAAGCTATTCTCCAACGCGCCTGAAGGGAGGACAAGAAACAACAGGTGGAAACTAATCAGGGAGAGATGCAACCTAGAACTAAGAAGGAATTTCCCAACAGTTAGAACAATTAACCAATGAAACAACCTGTCTCCAGAAGTTGTGAATGTTCCAACACAGGAAGCTTTAAAGAAGAGACTGCACAACCATTTGTCTGAAATGGTATAGGGTTTCCTGCCTGAGCAGGATGTTGGACTAGATGACCTCCAAGGTCCCTTCCAACTCTATAACAGTAATAAGGAGAAGGAGAAGGAGGAGAAGAAAAAACAGGAGATCAGGAGCCTAACATTATTTAAGCATCACTGTTTACGTTTGCCCTAAACACATCCAGCAAGATGGGTGTCCTAACTGGATGGGTTTAACAGTCTCATCTCAGTTTTGTGTGTTGTGAGGGACATCTTGACAACCTCAGCATGGTTTCCACATTCTTTGTACCAGTGTCATTTCCTACCAAATCCGTTACGAGGGGAACGTGACGAAGGACACGAAAATCAAGTTCATGACGGACGGTGTGCTGCTGAAAGAAATCCAGAAGGTGAGGACTTTATATTTTCCTCCTTTGAAAAGTGAGGTGGAAATTGATTTTAGGAGAATGCACAGCTACGCAGAACATTTTCTAGCTTTAGCAGTCCAAGAAGAAATTTGGGGAGTCTGTAATCTCTTCTTCCTGTTTCCTCCCCAGTAATGAAATAAAAGAGACACTTTTTTTTTCACTCCTCCTTAAAAAGGTCTTGAAATTACGACCACAATTGGGATCAGAATCTCTGTTGTTAAGCCAGGGGGTTGTTAAATGAGCCATGGCCAATTTTGCACCCTTTTTGTGAGGGGGTATGTTGTTAAACCGATGACTGCAGTTGTTAAGTGAATCACACGGTCATTAAGCAAATCCAGCTTTGTCCATTGACTTTGCTTGATGTCTTGAGGCCCATTGCTTCTGAATCTCAGTTCACGAGCCTGGCAAACCGGACGGAAATTCTTCCACGTCTTTCTTAATTGTTCGTTTGTTTCAGGATTTTTTGCTGTCCAAGTATCACGTCGTCATTCTGGACGAAGCCCACGAGAGGAGTGTGTACACCGACATCTTAATTGGCCTTCTATCGCGCATCGTCCCTCTCCGGGCTAAGGTAAAGAAGAAAGGATTAATTAATCAAATGCACGCCGTGTTTCCACGTTGAGCTCTGTTTAATCAAAAGGTGTCTTCCTTCTAAATAACTCCGGCCTTCCAGCAAGCTAAAAGCCAGATAAAACAATTGCCAGATTCAAGTGAAAGCCTCTTCTACACACACACATGCACCCCACGTTCCTCCTCTCATTCCCCCCCCCCCCAAATCTTTCTCATCTTTAATTCTGCCCAACCTTTGAGAGACTTTATTGTTTTTCCTTTGAAGGCGTTTCAATTCTCATCCCAGAAGCTTCTTCAGCTCTGACTGGATTGTGGGGAATGGAAGAATTGGTATTCCTTACAGACAGCTGGTCATTGGCATCCTTTTAGAGCAGGGGGTCTTCAAACATGGCCCTTTTATGACTTCGACTCCCAGAATTCCTCAGCCAGCATGCCTGGCTGAGGAATTCTGGGAGTCGAAGTCCACAAGTCATAAAAGGGCTAAGTTCGAAGGCCCCTGTTTTTTAGAGTGTCGTTGAGGCCACTTGGAGGCTTACCTGTGTCCTCGGGGTCACCTGAGCGGTGCAAATGGCTGAAGAATTCTGGGAGTCGAAGTCCACAAGTCATAAACTTGGCCTTTTTATGACTTGTGGACCTCGACTCCCAGAATTCCTCAGCCAGCGTGCCTGGCTGAGGAATTCTGGGAGGCGAAGTCCACAAGTCATAAAAGGGCCACGTTTGAAGACCCTTGCTTTAGAGGGTCGTTGAGGCCACTTGGAGGCTTACCTGTGTCCTCAGGGTCACCTGAGAGGTGCAAATGGGTGTGAAGCCTTCTTGGCTACAGGATGTTTTCTGCCCTGGGTCCCTTCCCTGTTGAAGACGGGCTGAGGCCGTTGGGGATGAGTCTCTGTCTTCAAGCATTCTGTTTCTCCGTTCTCAGAAAGGGCAGCCGTTGAAACTGATCATCATGTCTGCGACGCTGCGCGTGGAGGATTTCACCGCTAACCAGAAACTATTTCCTGTTCCTCCTCCGGTTATCCAGGTGAAAAGGGAATGGGGTGTTTGTGTGTACGTGCGTAGGAACAATAAATAAGGTTTTTGAATATTTTGCCCAGGCTTCCTTCATATCTGTGCTTCATTGCAACCCTTCTTTTGGCCAGTTTCATCCCAAGGCCTTCCCGCTTCTTTTTTCTTTTAATAAGAATTTTTTTTTTTATTAGTTTTCCAGTTTTACAATTAAGTATTTGGAAAGCAACATGGTGATTGGCTTAGTCAATAGTTCAATAACAACATCTTTAGTACATATCTCAGGTGACATCATCAAAAATTCCTTCTCCATTTCCCTTAACATTTGCTATATCATATTTAAGCTAGTAAATTTCTAATTATATCAAACTCAGTTAAAACATTTATCCAGCGCTTTTTTTGGTCATAGAACGCCCAGAACGAAGTTCCGGCACCTTTTTTGGATGGAACCTTGTAGGGTAGGCAAGGCGGGTTGTATGACATGTGTGAGTTCCGGCACTCTTTTTTTTTTTTTTTTTACAAAAAAAGCACTGCATTTATCAATATGTTTTTGCTTATGCATATCCATATCCTGTTTTTAAGTTGTACCTAATTATAATATTTAATTGCAATACTCCAATTTAACCTTAATATCCATACTATTTTATTTCCGGGTAGCCCAAATTTCCTTTATTTCACTCCATAGAAGTTATACTATCTAAAATACACCTATTACTTATGTAAATATATTCACATTTTATTTCATAAACATTTTCTATTTCTCATCCTAATACATCACCACAGTAATGGAGTATCCTTTATTATCTCAAATCTATCATCTGCATTATCTGGGCTAAACAATAATTCAAAGCTATTTCCTAATACTTAATTTTCATTTCCCTTATAAGTCTAACTCCTCAATATTAAGCCAATTGATCCCTTGTTTTTTTATTATTTCCCGACAATATTTAATGCTAATAATCAAATCTCCCTTCATCTCAAAGTCTCCCTTTACCCCATTAGTTGAAACTTTAGGAAAGGCCTTCCCGTTTCTGACTTGGCCTTTACTCTGGTGAAGATAAAATTAAGCTGAGTTCAGCGCCTGATTTTGCATTTCTACATGTTGTAGACTTACAACGGTTCTTTTAGTGAGCATTCAAAGTTACAACGGCATTGAAAAAAAGGACTTAGGATCGTTTTTCACAGTTACGACCGTTGCACCATCCCTGTGGTCATGTGATCAAAACTCGGGCGCTTGGCAACCGATTCGTATTTACGACGGTCGCAGCATCCCGGGGTGTCACGCGATCCCGTTTTGCGACTTTGACCAGCCAAGTCAATGGGGAAAACCAGATTCTTTTAACAACTGTATTACTAACTTAACAGCTGCAGGGATTCACTTAACAACTGGGGGGAAAGGTCGTAAAATGGGGCAAAGCTCACTTAACTGTCTTATCAAGGCAAAATGTGGGGCTCAGTTGTGGTCATAAGCCAAGGATTACCTAGATCGGGTAGGCAACCTTGGCTCTTTTATGACTGGTGGACTTCAACTCCCAGAATTCCTGAGCCAGCCATGCTGAGGGGAAAGGGAGAGGTTTCCAAGCTGAGCCATGCTTGCTGAGGAATTCTGGGTTGAAGTCCACCAGTCATGAAGGGGCCAAAGTTTCCCTCATGCTGGCTCAGGAATTCTGGGAGTTGAAGTCCACGAGTCATGAGGGGGCCATAGTTCCCCCATGCTGGCTCAGGAATTCTGGGAGTTGAAGTCCACGAGTCATAAAGCAGCCTAGGCCAGAGGTAGGCAACCTTGGCTCTTTTATGACTCGTGGACTTCAACTCCCAGAATTCCTGAGCCAGCAGGGCTCAGCTTGGAAACCTCTCCCTTTCCCCTCAGTGTGGCTGGCTCAGGAATTCTGGGAGTTGAAGTCCACGAGTCATAAAAGGGCCTACGTGGCCTACCTAGATCATAATTATATATCGTATTTATGTTAACTATAAAATAAAGAGCTGTCCGTGACGGGAAGCCTTTTATTTCGAAAATTTAAGGAATAGGGCAGTAATTTAACCCAGAACCTTCTGATAAGGTTGATTTAAATTGGGGTTCAGACCATTGTTTCGTTGTCTTGCCATTGTTTTTTAACCTATGGTCTTTTCTATGTCAGGTGGATGCGAGGCAGTTTCCGGTCACCGTTCATTTTAACAAGAGGACCCCGTTGGATGATTACAGCGGGGAATGTTTCCGGAAAGTCTGCAAAATTCACCGAATGCTTCCTCCAGGTCAGAGGGCTGATTAAAAGAAAAACAAACAAAAACAGTTGCCTGAAGAGATACCTATAAAATTGAATTTTGTCTTTGCAAAGCATTCACGTAACAGCAGCAGCACATCATTCCCTGATGGTGTTTCAATACAGTTCCAACTGTGGGGTCCTTGCTGCTCTCTGAGCTTGGTTATTTTCTTGCAGACGTTTCATTACCAAACTAGGTAACATCATCAGTACTAGAAAGAAGCAGGGTTTGTACCCTTTAGTTTAGAAAAAAACAATTCCTACATTAACATCTTTTGTCTTAAAAGAAAAATACAATAACAAAGCTTTCAATCATGCAAACAACTTTTTACTGAAAGGTCAAAGTTTGCATTTGGCATGCTTTTGAACAATTAACGTGATTTTTACTGTTGTACGCATGCTGATCATTTGTCTAACCTTGGCTCATACTTTGTAAGTTTGAGAGCAACGCATGCAGCACTCAGGTCATCTGTTAGTCTGTTTCTGGTGTCAGATTTGATATAATTCAAAGTTGAAAACAACGCGCTCACTCTGGAGGCTTGTTTTGGCTAGGAAGGGGCTTGAGAAATGGCTTTTTCCTGCGAAGACTTAGCCAAAGAGCGAGGCGCGCGTCCCCACAGAGAGGACTCTGAGTGCCCCCTCTGGAACGCGTGCCATAGGTTCGCTACCACTGCTCTATGCACTTTGCAGCGTTCTCTTTGGTGATCCAGTTTAAAAGGCCACCGTTCTTTCCTTTTGCAGGAGGCATTTTGGTGTTCTTAACTGGACAAGCCGAAGTCCATTCCCTATGTCGGAGGCTGAGGAAGTCCTTCCCTTTTTGCAAAAATGCCACGCCAGGTAAGTTTTGCGCTCTTTGACATTTACTCCCGTGTCCTGTCCCAAAGGTACTTTTTCAGAAGGCCGCTGGACTTCCTTGTTTTTCTTCTGAAGACATTTCGCTTCTCATCCCAGAAGCTTCTTCGGCTCTGACCTGATGGTGGGGAGTGGAAGGATTTATACTCCTTGCAGATGGCTGGTCATTTGCCTTCTTTTAGAGCAGTGGTTCTCAACCTTTTTAATGCCGTGACCCCCCCCCAACCGGTTGTAAGTCGAGGACTACTCAACTGGTCGTAAGTCGAGGACTACCCAACCGGTCGTAAGTCGATGTCTTTCCCTGCCCGGGAGTGCCGCACATGCGTGGTGCCGCCCCCTGCGCCGGCCGAGCCGTAGCTGGCAAGCGGCAGAGACGGCACAGGCCGACCACCGGCTGGGCCACCAGCTGGCCCAACCCAAGGGAGGTAAGGCACCCGCTGGGCCCTACGCGCGGCAGCAACCCTCCCTGCGCCCGCCGGCCTCCCACCCCTGGCCCTCTTTTACTTACATTTTTAGTAGTTGCTCAGCAGGGAGGGGTGGAAACTTCCAGACAGCTCGCCTGCGCTGCAGACAACTTGCAGCACCGTTTGCAGAAGGGGACTTTTGGCGGGCTCAGCAGGGCAGAGACAGCCTGGACAATTCCTATTGGCTTTTGAAAGCCAATAGAATTAGACTCTATTCAAGAGAGTCCATTCTATTGGCTTTCAAAAGCCAATAGAATAAAAGGGAGTAGCACAGCTAAGGAAAAGGGGGAAAAAATGGCGGACTGCGTTGTTTGGCGACCCCCGTGAAATGGTCGTTCGACCCCAAATGGGGTCGCAACCCACAGGTGGAGAACCACTCTTTTAGAGAGTCGTTGAGGCCCCCTGGAGGTTTACCTGTGTCCTCAGGGTTAAATTGAATAGTGCAAATGGGTGTGGAGCCTTCTTGGCTGCAGTGTTTTCGGGAAATCCATTCATGCTCCCGCACCGTTCGAAGGGCGTCCATCCTAAAGTGCATAGCTAAACGTCTTATCTTCAGCTCTGACCCCCGTGTCCTCCATTTTAATCCTTCCTCAAGCAGCAGCGTGGAAAAGGGCTCTTAGTCCTTGAGAGTGTGGCCTTGCCTTCTCTGACCTGGGAGGGGGCAACCTGAGGCCATCCAGAGGGTTTGGGGGGTTGACCTGCCCCAGGAATTGTGGGAGGTGTGGATTCAAGCATTAGGAGTTATTTACCCGCGCTCTGCATTTCGGCAGGTGACCTGGTTAAAATCTTCAGAGATGCGTAGCTGTTTTTTCTTTGCTAAGGGCAGAAAATGTCATAACAGGTAGTCCTCAATTTATGACCACAGCTGAGCCCGACATGTTGCTAAGTGAGGCAGTTGTTAAAGGAGTTTTTGCCCCATTTTACGACCTTCCCTGCCACGTTAAATGAATCACTGCAGTTGTTAAGTTAGTAAAATATTGCCGCGTGAATCTGGCTTCGCTCATCAACTTCGCTTGTACGAAGGTCGCAAAAGGGAACCACGTGACCATGGAATGCTGCGACCGTCATAAATATGAGTTAGCTTCCAAGCGTGTCATAAATATGAATCATTTTCCAAGCGTCCAAATTTTGATCACGTGATCCACAGGATGCTGCAACAATCATCTGTGTGAAAATGTTCGTAAGTCACTTTTTTTAGTGACGTCGTAACTTCAGGTGGTCACTAAATGACCCATCGTAAGTCGAGGACTTGACTTTAATTGATCTTCTCCACTTTTTCAACTCTCTGAAAGGACCCTGATATCCGGTGATAAGTGAAACCCCCCCCCATTAGGAAGTTCATCACTCTCTTAAATTGCCTTTTTGAATCACTCACTCCAGAGCTGTGTTTCTCAGTCCTGGCCATTTTAAGAGGAGAGGGCTTCACCTCCCATAATTCCCAAGCCAGAATGGGTGGACTTGCTGGGGAATTCTGGGAGTTCATTCATCTGTGTCGACTGGGAAAATTTGGGAGTTGGTCCAACCCTTGTTGGCTGAGCGATGGTCCATCCATGTTGCTTGGGGGATTCTAGGTGATGTCCATGCTGCCTGCGGAATTCTGGGAGTTGAAGTCCATCCATGTTGCCTGTGGAATTCTGGGTGATGAAGTCCGTCCATGTTGCTTGGGGAATTCTGGGAGTTCTACTAACATTTTATAGACTTGGTTGAGAAAGACGTGGCTTTGCTCTTTGTATAGGCTCTGACGATGAGTACAGTTCTTTGAAAGAGATCCGAAGGTTTAAGAAATCCAGACGGAAAAAGAAGCACGCTCTTCAAGTAAGCAAAATTTTCCTGCAATTGTCATAGATGCGGGCTGGTTTCCAAGAGCCCAAAATTTGATCACATGACCATTTACATGGTGCACCAGTGACAGGCGCAAGTACCAGTTACAAGTCACTTTTTTCCAGTGCCATTGTAACTTTGAGTAGTCACTAAATAAATGGTAATGTCAAAGAGTAAGATGATCAGGGGCCTGGAGACTAAAACATACGAAGAATGGCTACGGGACTTGAGTTTGGCCAGTCTAAAGAAAAGAAGAAATAGGGGAGACATGATAGCAGTCTTCCAGTATCTGAGGGGCTGCCACAAGGAAGAGGGGGTCACGTTGTTCACCCAAGCACCAGAGGGCAGGACGAGAAACAATGGTTGGAAACTGACCAAAGAGAGAAGCAACCTGGAATTAAGGAGAAACTTCCTAACAGTGAGGACAATCAACCAGTGGAATAGCTTTGCCTCCAGAAATTGTGGGCGTTCCATCACTAGAGATTTTTAAGAAGAGACGAGATTCACCTGTCTGAGATGGTATAGGTTCTCCTGCTTGAGTAGGGGGCTGGACTAGAAGACCTCCAAGGTCCCTTCCTATTCTGGTCTAGTCTAGTCTAGTCTAGTCTGTAATTCTATCATGTAATTCTATTCTATTCTATTCTATTTTCTGTTCTATATTCCATTCCATTCTATTCTATTCTGTAATTCTATCATGTAATTCTATTCTATTCTATTCCATTCCATTCCATTCTAAAGACAACCTATATTTGCTCCTTAAAAAAAATCCCCAAAATAATCTTAGTTTTGCACATTCATCTCCTAAGTACCCTCTATCTACTTAAAGATAACAATCTGATTTATCTTCTTGTTTTAGATGATTGGATATGTTCATACTTTTCAACTATGTCTAAGATTCTCCCAAATGCCTTCTAAATTTTAAATCTAGAAGTTTGTCGAGTCTTTGAAGTTGGGTTTTTTTTTTTTCCTTTTTCTTTCTAGGCACTGCCCAAAATTGATCTGGATAATTATTCCGTTCTGCCGGTTGACGAAGGAGACGAAGACCGCGAGGCCGCTGAAGATGATGAAGAAGCAAACTCGGTTGGTTCGGATCTTGACCTTGATCTGGGCGAAGATTGCCTTCAAGAAGGTTTGCAAGCATTTGAAAGTTGGTTGAATTTGCACAGAAGAACGGGAGATTTTTTTTAATCATGGTTAGCCGATCAAACCACATTAGCCTGAACCATAATAAGATAAGACACCATCTGATTCAGCTTCTTTTTTTTTCTATTTTATGGACAGATCTCGCCTTCATACTATCATAGGATATGGAACCCTGACTTGTTCAACAAACCACAAATGTAAAGTTAGCAGCTTATTGTATAACCTCCTCAAAGATGTTGGTCTTTCTTTAACAGTGGGAGACCTTTTTTTAAGATCAAGTATCCCTGTTTTTAAAGTAACCACTCTTGTTAGATTTACGGTCAATAAATCTAAATAAAGTAACAAAGAGACTAGTTCTCATGAAGCTGCCAGAAAATATAGCTGCTGATTTTCTTCTTCCCCTGCCTTAGCTCTGATTTGCAAAACATATTGAAATGTATTTATTTACTGGTTATATTTTTAGTTATTGTCAGAATCCAATTATATTTCATCTCTAGTGATCGACTATGGCAAACCCCATTTCTGCCCTCTCTAGATTCTGTCATACGATGAAGGGGAAGGGGGGTGAACAAGGGGGTTTTATGGCCCTCACTTCCTTCGGTACAACATCAAAAGGGACTGAATGTGGATACCACCAAAAGGACTAAACATAACAATGGGGCCATCAGCTTTCATCTACTCCCCTCTGAAGTCTCCCTTCCACCGGCAGTGAGGAAAAAGGGGGTGGAAATGTAACGCCTGGGATTGTCGCTGGAAAAATGGTGGAGTGGGGTGGGGCTGCTGGGACTCCTTAAAACCTTGAACCGTAGGGCTTGGGCCCCAGGTCCTGTCTAGAACACCTGCAACCATTTTCTCTTAATAAAGGATGCCTGTTGGAAGAAATATTCCAAGAGTTCTGTCTTCTTAAGATGCAGAGTGGGGTGGGTCCTTACACTTATATTTTTATATCGCCTTATTTCCCGAGGATTCACGGAAGAGCGAGTGATTAAAACAAAAACACATAAGGCTAACATCAGTGATCAAACAAAAAATAGCAGAGGTCTGATTGTATCTGAAAAATACAGATTATAGTACTAATAACCTTGCTGGCTAATCTTTTCAGCACTTAGATTATTTTTTTTTGTCCTGTTTATAATTTGAATGCAGGTGAAAAGCCGGATTCTTCCCACCCACTTTATGTCCTTCCTCTCTACTCTTTGCTGGCTCCAGAAAAGCAAGCCAAGGTAAGACTAAATACCCTTGTAGGAATATTGGGGTACATTCAGAAAAGCTGCATGTACTTATGAGGGTCACAGTGTCCAGGAGTTGTGCTTTCTTCTTTTGAGACTTTATGGCAAGCAAAATCAAGGGTGGAGCCAGATTCGCTCAAGAACCGTGTTATTAACAACACTAATAATAATAATAATAATAATAATAATAATAATAATAATAATAATACTTAGAATTCAAACAGACAAGCACCTGCAACATAACACCCCAGACTTAACAATTGTTGATAAGAAAGACAAAAAAGTCTGGATAGTGGACGTGGCAGTGCCCGGAGATAGCAGAATAGAAGAGAAAGAACTGGAGAAGATAACAAAATACAAAGACCTACAAATAGAAATATAGAAAGACTGTGGCAAAAGCAAGCAAGGGTAGTACCAATAGTCATAGGCTCCTTGGGTGCAATCCCAAAACAACTGGAACACCATTTGAACACCATTGGCATTGACAAATTCGCTATTAGTCAATTGCAAAAGGCGGCCTTACTAGGAACTGCTTCCATCCTGCGACGATATCTGTAATACCATCAAACATCCACATCTGCCTATCCCAGGTCCTGGGTAAAGACTCGATAGGTAGACAAAATGCCAAATCCAGTCTGAACATCTGGCTGACTGTGCGATGATCCATAATAATAATAATGTTGGAAGGGACCTTGAAGGTCATCAATTCCAATCCCCTGCTCAGGAAGGAAACCCTATACTTAACAACTGTGGCAAAAGAGGTCATACAAACGGGGCAAAACTCACAGCAACTCTCTTGCTGAGCAATGGAAATCTTGGGCTCAGTCGTAAGTCGAGGACCACCTATACTTTGAGAGTTGCTAGGGAGCATCCATCGTTACTCTTTTCCTCCCAGCCAAACCATCTCAGCTTCACTGCCTCTTTGGCCTCTGGAATTTGGCCCCTCCCTCCCTCTCGGGAATCCAGACCACATTCCATCCCAGTAACAGAGTTTTTACAAATAGGACACGGCTGGCGGGCAACATCACCGCAGATGATGTTGCCTTTAGAGGTTGTGGGAGCTTCATCCCTGGAAGCTTTCCAGAAGAGAGTGGACTGCCTTGTCAGAAATAGTGCAGGGCTGGGGGTTAGACTAGATGACCTGCAAGGTCGCTTCCAACTCTGTTATTCTAGTCTAGTCTAACCTATTCTTCATTCCTCTATTCTATTCTATTCTATATTCTATTCCATACTATATTCTATTATATTCTATTCTATTACATATTCTATTCTATATTCTGTTCCATTCCATTCCATGTTTTCTATTCTATTCTATATTCTATTCCATATTTTCTATTTTATTCTATTCTATATTCTATTCTATTCTATATTCTATTCCATACTATATTCTATTCTGTTCTATTCTATTCTATTGAATTATATATTCTATTCTATATTCTATTCTATTTTCTATTCTATTCCATATTCTATTCTATTAATTGTATTCTATTATGTTATGTTATATTGTATTGTATTATATTATTATATTTATTATATTATAGGTTTTCAGGCCATCTCCACCTGGGACTAGGCTTTGTGTCGTGGCCACCAATGTGGCAGAAACGTCTCTGACCATCCCGGGCATCAGATACGTAGTTGATTGTGGGAAGGTCAAGAAACGCTTCTACGACAAAGTCACCGGCATCTCATCCTTCAAGGTTATGTGGACATCCCAGGCTTCGGCCAACCAGCGGGCAGGCCGAGCAGGCCGAACGGAGCCAGGCCACTGTTACAGGTGAGCTAATTTTTATTTTTTACTTTACAGAACTGAAAATCAGGAATGCCCAAATGTGGATCCATGGTGGTCTCTGAGGTTGGTAGTTTTCTTGCAGACATTTCATGACCAACTAGGTAACATCATCAATGCTAGAAGGGAATGGGATTTATGGAGTAAAAGAGGAAGAGGAGAAGGACTGTGGGGTCCTTGGTGGTCTCTGAACTTGGTGGTTTTCTTGCAGACGTTTCATGACCCAACTAGGTAACATCATCAGTGCTAGAAGGGACGGGGGCTTGCCCTCTGTATGTATGCAAGAAATTTGCCCTGTAATACCCAATCAACAATCAAGCAGTAAGCAACAGCCTAATCAAGGAATTACCAAGAACACTCTCACCAACAATGACAGAGAAGCCATTACTGTATAAATAGAGAGCAAACCCTGCTCCATTCTAGCACTGATAATGTTATCTAGTTGGATCACAAAACGTCTGTAAGAAAACCACCAAGCTCAACAGAGCACCAAGGACCCCCACAGTCCTCCTCCTCCTCCTCCCACCTCCTCCTCCATTCTGCAAACCCCACTCCCTTCTAGCACTGATGATGGTACTTAGTTGGGTTATGAAATGTCTGCAAGAAAACCACCCAACTCAGAGACCACTAAGGGCCCCTTATTTCGACCTTGAGCTTCTATCCATGCCCAAATCATCAAAGCCTGATTAGCCCTGGGTGAAGATAGCAACATCTGGCTTGGGCAGCTGTGTCCTTGGAAGGACTTTGTCTTAGTGTGTGCATGGGTGTTTGCGTGTACACATGGACATGAGTTTTCTCTCTCAAACCCTTTTCTGTCACCATCATAGCCCTAAATCATCTTGATTCTTTTGGACACCACAAAGGGATTAGCACAGGTCTTTAAACGTGGCACCTTGTTTAGCCACACTAGCAAGGAACCATTTTTTTAAAAAAAGGATTGTTTTGATCTCTGCTGCACACTTTTTTGTGTTGCAGGCTTTATTCTTCGGCAGTGTTCAGTGATTTTGAGCAATTCTCTGCTCCCGAAATCACCAGACGACCTGTTGAGGATTTAATTCTGCAGATGAAAGCATTGAACATCGAGAAGGTGAGAGTTCGGTTTTTAGGGCTTCAGTTTTACCCATCCTCCTGGCGCCACGACCTTGGTAGGAAGCGCTCTCTGTATGTGGGTAAAGGCTTCAGCGAAGTTCCTTCTTTAACCACTAAGGGGCGCTCTCTCTACATGGGTAAAGGCTTCAGCGAAGTTCCTTCTTTAACCACTGAGAGGTGCTCTGTTTTGCGGTAGGTAAATGCAAGCCTGTTATTTGTAGATCAGCCACCAAGGTGCACTGTTTTGCAGTAGGTAAACGCAAGCTTGTTATTTGCAGATCAGCCACCAGGGTGTGCTTCTCCTAGACTTCACTTGGAAACAAAGAATCAGCTAAATTTTTCTTCTTAGAATCACGAGGCTGTAAGCTGTTCTGGAATCTTTAAGGATCTGCTTGCCCGAAGTCAAAATTCTATCTGGGCTGTTAAGCTTTGCAGTACTAACGAAGGTTAATTTGCAGCTTTGTTTCTCCTTAATTTGATCTGGGGGGAGGCAATTGTATAGCTTTTACATAAACAGCTTGGTTCAGACTTTATTTGCAGATTGGTCACCAAGGGTCATTTTTTGCAGGTAACATAAATGCAGGCTTGTTGTTTGCAGGTTGCCATCGAAGGGCACTGCTACATTTAGACTATGCTTGGAATAGGCCAGTAGTGACGAACCTATGGCATGCGTGCCAGAGGCGGCACTCAGAGCCCTCTCTGTGGGCACGCGCGCCATGCCCCAGATATGGCAACCATCCCTCTTCAACCAACCACTCGCTAACTCGCCAAGGTCCCATGTGGCCAGATGCATTCCAGCACGGCTGGGTTCCTTCCCCCCGTCCCATCCCTCCTGGCCTCGCATGCTCTCCTTTTCCCGGGCATGACCCACTGCATTGCCTCCTCAGCTGCCGGCCGGCCATCCAGCTCAGAGGCGGCTTCTCTGAACTGCTGGCAGTGGGCTGCGGAGTCCCAGAGTGTGCCGGTCGAGGGGCCAGCAGGCTGTGGCTGCTGACGGACACTGTTGGCCCCCATGCGCTCGCTGGCCTCTGTGTGTGGGGGCTGATGGCGTCAGGCAGCAGCCACCCCGGCTCCTGCAACAATGGCACCCCCACCCTGGCTCTCCTTGTCTTGCCTCATCCCGCAGGACAATCCTCCTGCCCGCCACCCCACCTGCCAGAGACCCCCCTGGATCTCCCCCAACCCTGCCCACCCCCCACAGGCGTCCCTACGAGCAACATCAAGGTGACCATGCCCAGCTTGGCCACACCCACCCAGTCTGCCATGACCACCACAGCCACGGCCACCCAGCGGGCCACGCCCACCTGGCACCCAGCGATAAATAAGTGGGTTTTTGGTTGCACTTTGGGCACTTGGTCTCTAAAAGGTTCACCATCACTGGAATAGGCTTTACGCCTTCGATCCCTTTTAAAAGACTGGCTTGCATGTTAAATACGAACCGGGGATCGTTCTTCCTCTCTCTCTGCTTCCGAGGGGAGGGAGAAATTGCTAAGGTGTCTGCTTTTGCTCAGCAATAAACCAGTTGCTTGGTTACCCTGACAATTTACCTCCAGATGGCATCAAATTCTTCAGCCCCCAAGGAACAGCTCAGCCCTCCCCTTGGAATGGCAGCGTGGCGACAGGGACCAGCTGGGGGCTCCCTCGCCTTTTATCTGACCCATTTGCTAAGCAGCATCTCTTCCTGCCGTCTCCCAAGGTCCCTCCTTCATACCATCGTAATACACCATCATAATATTCCGGGACACACGTATCTCTCCATCTCCTCTTTTGTCTCTTTCCTATCTATAGGTGATCAATTTCCCGTTTCCTACCCCGCCCTCCACCGATGCCCTGAGGGCTGCAGAGGAATTGCTGATCGCCCTGGGCGCCTTGAAGGCTCCTGCCACATCTGGAAGGTAATGGACATCGACAGTTGTGCTTGGATCCCAAAGGATTGATCTCTTAGCTCCCTCCTCACTAATGCTCCAGCCCTTTCGTGACCCAGTTAGGTAACACCATCAGGGCTAGGAGGGAATGTTTTCTGTATAGACCAGGGGTAGGCAACCTTGGCTCTTTTATGACTCGTGGACTTCAACTCCCAGAATCCCTGAGCCAGCATGGGGGAACTATGGCCCCTTCATAACTCATGGACTTCAACTCCCAGAATTCCTGAGCCAGCTCGGCTCAGCTTGGAAACCTCTCCTTGTCCCCTCAGCATGGCTGGCTCAGGAATTCTGGGAGTTGAAGTCCACGAGTCATAAAGCGGCCTAGGCCTAGGCCAGAGGTAGGCAACCTTGGCTCTTTTATGACTCGTGGACTTCAACTCCCAGAATTCCTGAGCCAACATGGGGGAATTATGGCTTCCTTCATGACTCGTGGACTTCAACTCCCAGAATTCCTGAGCCAGCACAGGGGAACTATGGCCCCCTCATGACTCATGGACTTCAACTCCCAGAATTCCTGAGCCAGCCGTGCTGAGGGGAAAGGGAGAGGTTTCCAAGCTGAGCCAAGCTGGCTCAGGAATTCTGGGAGTTGAAGTCCATGAGTCATAAAAGAGCCGAGGTTGCCTACCCCTGGTCTATACAGTAGCTGACAGGGCAAGCCACTTGTATATAAACAGAGGGCAAACCCCATTCCCTTCTAGCTCTGATGGTGTTACCTAGTTGGGTCCTGAAACGTCTGCAGGGAAATCACCAAGCTCAGAGAGCACCAAGGACCCCACAAACACACCAAGAGATTATTTCATTCTTCAAATGAAAGGACTGAACGTCGAGAAGATGGTATAATCCTCAGCTTACGACCGTTTCTTTAATGGCTTTCCTTCTCTCCCTTACACATTTCCTTCTTCCAGGTTGGAAAAGCTGCAGGAAGCCAAGTTCAGCTGCCCCATCAGCCCTTTGGGCATCCTCATGGCCTCCTTCCCGGTGGCCCCACGTTACGCCAAGATGCTTGCCTTGAGCCAGCAGCACCACTGCCTGCCCTACACCATCGCCTTAGTCTCCGCCTTGACGGTGAGGGAGCTGTTTGAAGAGTTCAACAGGTAAGGCTGCGGTGGGGCTGTTGAGAAACTGGTGCCGTTGCTGGGTCAATGGTTTTGTGGGCTCCGACCTGGTATGAGGACTAAGCAAGCATCCCTCAAAAGAGAATCAAGATCACGTGAAGTGTTAATACCACTTTACAATGCCTTGTTAAGGCCACACTTGGAACGCTACATCCAGTTTTGGTCACCACGATGGAAAAAAGATGTTGAGACTCTAGAAATAGTGCAAAGAAGAGCAACGGAGATGATCAGGGGACTGGAGGCTAAAACATACAAGGAATGGTTGCTGGAATTGGGGATGTCTAGTTTAATAATAATAATAATAAACTTTATTGTCATTGTATGTGTATACACAGCATACACATACAACAAAATTTACATGACACCCAAAGACCAGGCCCCACACACATTAATCCCCAAACACACTCCCACCCACCACAATTCCCAACCCCTAATGACGAGAAGGACCAGGGGAGACATCATAGCAGTCTACCAGTATTTGAGGGGCTGCCACAAAGAAGAGGGGGTCAAATTATTCTCCAGAGCACCAGAGGGAAGGACAAGAAACAATGGCTGGAAACTGATCAAAAAGAGAAGCAAGGTGGAATTAAGGAGAAACTTCCTGACAGGGAGGACAATTAACCAATGGAACAACTTGCCACCAGAATCGTGGGCGCTCCATCACTGGAGATTTTTAAGAAGAGGCTAGACAGGCACCTGTCTGAGACGGTATAGGTTCTCCTGCTTGAGCATGGGGTTGGACTAGAAGACCTCCAAGGTCCCTTTCAGCTCTACTCTATTCTATTCTATTTTGATGCAGGCCTGCCCTGAATGAAGAAGAGCAGGAGACGCTCAAAGGCAAGAGAGCCCGTGTGGCACAGATGCAAAGGATTTGGGCTGGCCAAGGACCGTCTCAGAAGCTGGGAGACCTCATGGTGCTGCTTGGTAAAACTGCTCCTTTGGTTGATTGGGTTTGGGGGGGTGGGTGTTCTGAATTCTCCAGGGGTTAGGGGTCTCCTCCAAAGAATGAGAGACTAAGATTGTAAGAAGTGTTAGTACTACTTTAGAGTGCCTAGCTAAGACCACACTTGGAATATTGCATCCAGTTTTGGTCGCCACAATATAAACAAGATGTTGAGATTCTGGAAAGAGTGCAGAGAAGAGCAACGAAGATGATTAGGGGACTGGAGGCTAAAGCATATAAGGAACGGTTGCTGGAATTGGGCATGTCTAGTTTAATTGAAGAGAAGGACGAGGGGGGACATGATAGCAGTGTTCCAGTATCTCAGGGGCTGCCCCAAAGAAGAGGGAGTCAAGCTCTTCTCCAAAGCACTTGAAGGCAGGACAAGGAGCAATGGATGGAAACCCATCAAGGAGAGAAGCAACCTAGAACTAAGGAGAAACTTCCTGACAGTGAAAACGAGTGGAAAGGGTTGCCTCCAGAAATTGTAGGTGCTCCATCACTGGAGGTTTTAAAGAAGAGAATGGACAAACATGTGTTTGAAATGGTCTCCTGCTTGAGCACAGCGTTGGACTAGCAGACCTCCATGGTCCCTTCCAACTCTATTGTTCTGTTATTCCAGGAGCGGTGGGTGCTTGTGAATTTGCAGGATGCACTCCTCAGTTCTGTAGCACCAACGGCCTGCGCTACAAGGCCATGGTGGAAATCCGGCGGTTGCGTGGGCAGCTCACAACGGCAGGTAAGACGCCACACCTGCTCTGTCCTCTGGGATCTGCTCTTCCTTGTCTTGGGAGCGTCATTCGGGGGGTGGGGGCACCTTCATCCGGCTCTTGACTCTCTCACAATCTAGTTGTGTGTGTGTTCCCTTCCAAGTGAACGCCGTGTGCCCGGGGGCCGACCTCTTCGTTGACCCCCAAATGAAGCCCCCCACAGAAGAACAGGTCACTTTCTTGAGGCAGATCGTCCTGGCCGGACTGGGGGACCATGTTGCCCGAAGGATCCAGGCTCACGAGCTCCTTGGCGAGAAGTGGAAAAACAGCTACAAGGTCTCTCTCTTTCTCTCTCTCTCTCTCTGTCTCTCCCTCCCTCCCTCCCTCCCCCCCTCTGTCTCTCCCCCTCCCTCTCTCCTTCTCTCTCTTTCTGTCCCTCTCTCTGTGTGTCTCTTTCCCTCTCCCTCCCTCTCTCTTTCTCTCTGTCTCTCCCTCCCTCTCTCTCTTTTTCTCTCTCTTTCTGTCTCTCTCCCTCTCTTTCTGTCCCTCTGTCTCTTCCTCCCTCCTTCTCTTTCTTCCTGTCCCTCTCTTTCTCTGTCTCTCCCTCTCTCTGTCTCTCCCTCCCTTTCTCTCTTTCTGTCTCTCCCTCTCTTTCTGTCCCTCTCTTCCTCCCTCCCTCTCTTTCTGTCCCTCTCTCTGTCTTTCTCTCTCTGTCTCCCTCCATCCCTCTCTCTGTGCCTCCCTCTCTCTCCCCTCTCCCTCCCTCCCTCTTTCTTTCTCTTTCTCTCTCTCTCTCTGTCTGTCCCTCTCTGTGTGTCACTCTCTCGCTCCCTCCCTCTCCCTCCCTCCCTCTTTCTCTCTCTCTGTCCCTCCCTCTCTGGCTCATCTTTAGTGCCAGCCCTTTGCTCTTTCTGGAATTCATTCATTTAATAAATTTTATGTACAAAATTGGAATGTTAAAAGACACACAGATGTAATTGAAGACATCGTTAAAATGTAAAGAAAGCAAATAAGAGAAATTAAAAATAAGAAAAAGGATTGTGAAGTGGGAGAGGAGGGGGGAAGGAAGGAAGGAAAGGAGAGAGAATAGGGGAGAGAGGGAAGAAAGGTGAGAATAGGGGGAAGAGAAAAGGAAGGAAGGAAAAGAGAGAATAGGGGAGGGAGGTAGGAAATGAAGGAAGATGTGCCTTGTATGTTATTCTTAAATAGTTGCTGGTTGACTAATAACTATCGTAAATTAATATAGTATGATTTACAACACAATATTGTTGTAATGTAAAATGTCACAAATCCTTTATGGAGGACTTTTAGCTGCATAGATGAGATTGCTGTACATTTGTACTAGATGTTCTATTCTTCTTTTTTCTATTTTATTTATTTATTATTTATTTATTTAGAACTTTTATATTGCCGCCTACTCGTGCATGGCGACTCCAGGCAGCTTACACGGATATTCTGCCCTCCACTTTTTTCCCCCCCTACTAGACGCCACTCCTGGAGGATCCGATCTTCATCCACCCTACTTCCGTTCTGTTTAAGCAGCTCCCTGAGTTTGTGGTGTATCAGGAAATCGTCGAGAGCACCAAGATGTACATGAAAGGTGAACAGGCAGCTGTTTCCTGGCTGTGTTTTTAAAAAAAAAAAAATATTTAAAAATATTTTTAAGAAAAGAATCTAGAACCGGGAAGAAAAAAAGAATAAGAAGATAAGATGCAAATACAGATAGACCACAATTCACCTCAATTTTATGTTGTTAAGCGAGTCATTTGTTAAGTGATTTTTTTTTTTTTTGCCCCTACACGGGGATTAAGGGAATCGGGCTGCCCTGTTGACTTGGCTTGTCAGAGGGTCACAAAATGGGATCGCGCGACCGTCATAAATAGGAATCAATGGCCAAACAGCTGAAATTTTGGTCGCAAGAGCTTGGGCTACTGTGACGGTCGTAAGTGTGAAAAACAGCCCTTTTTTTCAATGCGGTTGTGACGTGGAACGGTCACTGAACAAACTGTTGTAAGTCAAGGATTGCCTGTACATTTGTGTCATGGTTCCGAAAAGAAGCAGCTTTCCAAAGGACTTTGAGGCTTATTTACCTTAAAGAATCCTTTTATTTCTGCATAGCTTCGGCAGGTATAAAGTTAAGCCAAAAACTGAATCCTCCCTCCCCCAAACACTGGTAACAAAGCATAACTCACCTCTTCATTTTACAGTCATCAATCACATTCTCCAATAAACGTGAAGTGCCCTTCCCATTACAGCTGACCTTGGCAATGCTGTGCTCAGATATTGTTATGGTTAGCTAGCATATTTTCCCATCTACTAGGCTAGTATTGTCTGCTTTAACTCTAGAAGTCATATGCAGGCTAAATAAAATAGGTTTGCTTCTTCATACATGGCAAGCAAGAACATCTGATGTTAGCAGTCTTGACAATTTGCTTAGGAAATTGTAAGTTGTGTTATATCACTTTTTAGCCGAGCTAAACTCCTGCTTTGTCCCAATTTTATTTCCTGCCCCATCTGAAGGGATTTCAGCCATCGAAGCTGAGTGGGTGCCTCTTCTCCTGCCCCCCTACTGCCATTTCGAAAAGCCTCTGGATGACCCTGCCCCGTTCTATTGCCCAGAAAGAGGCCATGTCCGTTGCCACAGGCCCAGCACCTTCTGTAAGTTTGCTTTCTCCATGAAATAAATCCTTAAAAGTCTGCAACCAAAGAAATAGCTGAGAGAAAGAAGATTCAGTATATTTGAAAACATGGGATAAATTTTACCAACGGTTAGGAAAACGAACTGGTGAGAAATGAATGTAATAATAATAATAATAATAGACAGAATTCCAAATCCAGTCTGAACATCTGGCTGACTGTGCGATGATCCATAATAGTGATAATGATAATAATGATAATAATGGATAGTGGACGTGGCAGTGCCTGGAGACAGCAGAATAGAAGAGAAAAAACTGGAGAAGATAACAAAATACAAAGACCTACAAATAGAAGTAGAAAGACCGTGGCAAAAGCAAGCAAGGGTAGTACCAATAGTGATAGGCTCCTTGGGTGCAATCCCAAAACAACTGGAGCACCACTTGAACACCATTGCCATTGACAAATTCGCTATTAGTCAATTGCAAAAGGCGGCCTTGCTAGGAACTGCTTCCATCCTGCGACGATATCTGCAATACCATCAAACATCCATATCTGCCTATCCCAGGTCCTGGATAAGGACTCGATAAGTAGACAAAATGCCAAATCCAGTCTGAACATCTGGCTGACTGTGCGATGATCCATGATGATGATGATGATGATGATAATAATAATAAAGTTGGACGGGACCTTGCAGGTCATCTAGTCCAACCCCCTGCTCAGGCAGGAGACCCTATATCATTTCGGACAAATGGCTGTCCAGTCTCTTCTTAAAAACTTCCAGTGTTGGAGCATTCACCGCTTCTGGAGGCAGGTTGTTCCACTGGTTAATTGTTTTTACTGTCAGGAAGTTTCTCCTTAGTTCTAGGTTGCTTCTCTCCTTGATCAGTTTATTTTGAATATATATTAGTAAGAAGAATGCTATGTATTGACCAACTGATGTTGTTTATGATTATCGTTTATCATATTCACTACAGCTATTTACTATTGTATTAATTAGAGTTAACTGAACATTATGTACCTGGACAATAGTCTGCTTGCTAAAGCTTGAAAATGTTACTGGGGGGCAACCCCAATATTGTTCCCAATCCTGTCCCAATCCTAAACCCACCCAGAGCCTTAATCCCTATCCTGGTCCTATCCCTTCCCCAACCTTATAAAACTCAATAAAAAACTTTATATATATAAAAAAAATAGGAGCTGGATTGTGATTCCGTTGCCTTTTGGCAAATCAACAAGCACAATAATATAGCAAGAAGTGGTAGGGCCCAATTTAGAGTAGAATTGAGCTGGAAGGGACCTTGGAGGTCTTCTAGTCCAGTCCCCTCCTGAAGCAGGAGACCTATACCGTCTCAGACAAGTGACTGTCCAGTCACTTCTTAAAAGCCTCCAGTGATGGAGCACCCATGATTTCTGGAGGCAGGCTGTTCCACTGGTTGATTGTCCTCACTGTTAGGAAGTTTCTCCTTAATTCCAGGTTGCTTCTCTCCTTGATTAGTTTCTATCCATTGTTTCTCATCCTGCCCCTCAGATACTGGAACACTGCTATCATGTTCATTTGTGGGATCCTACAACTTCTTGCTATATTCCTGCAGTTGTTGTTGCTAGTTATAAAGCTTGTCCTCCTGACTAGTCTCAAAGAAAGAGTACAGAGAAGAGCAACAAAGATGATTAGGGGACTGGAGGCTAAAACATGATTGCTGGAATTGGGTATGTCTCGTTTAATGAAGAGAAGGATGAGGGGGGACAGGATAGCAGTGTTCCAATATCTCAGGGGCTGCCCCAAAGAAGAGGGAATCAAGCTATTCTCCAAAGTCCCTGAAGGCAGGACAAGAAGCAACGGGTGGAAACTAATCAAGGAGAGAAGTAACCTAGAACTAAGGAGAAACTACCTGACAGTGAGAACAATTAACCAGTGGAACAACCTGCCTCCAGAAGCGGTGAATGCTCCAACACTGGAAGTTTTTAAGAAGAGACTGGACAGCCATTTGTCCGAAATGGGATAGGGTTTCCTGCCTGAGCAGGGGTTGGACTAAATGACCTCCAAGATCCCTTCCAACTTTATTATTATTATTATTATTATTATTATTATTATTATGTACTGATAGGAGAGAATATTTGTAGTTCTGGGTGGAACTGTGGGGTCCTTGGTGCTCTCCAAACTTGGTGGTTTCCTTGCAGACATTTCGTTACCCAACTAGGTAACATTATCAGTGCTAGAAGATAATGGGTGGAGGAGGAAGAGGACTGTGTGGTCCTTGGTGCTCTCTGAACTTGGTGCTTTCCTTGGAGACATTTCTTTACCCAGCTAGGTAGCATCATCAGTTCATTGATACTATTACCTAGTTGGGTCATTGAGTCATGAAATCTCTGCAGGAAAGCCAACCAAGCTCAGAGAACATCAAGGATCCCACCTCCTCCTCCTCCACTCTGTAAACGCCGCTCCCTTGTAGCACTGATGATGTTACCTAGCTGGGTCATGAAACGTCTGCAACCAAAACCACCAAGCTCAGAGAGCGCCAAGGACCCCCCCCAGTTCAACCTTGAGCTACAAGAGTCTCTTCTGTTGGAATCCTGGTTGGCTCCATTTTCTTTTTTTGCGCCATCTTGCTACAACAGATGGCGCCCCTAAGGCTGCAAATTCTCCCAATCTGACTGTCCTCTTGCACGTTGGTGGACGAGGAACGGCTGAAATCAACCGTGGTTGAGGGCAGAATATAGTTCACACCGGCTGTATTCACTCTCTTCCCTTCTCTTTCTATAGATCGGATCGGATGGCAGCTTCCTGCAGTGGAGGTGGACTATCCCGAAGGCCTCGATCGCTTCAAACATTTTGCCAAGTTTTTCCTGGAAGGACAGGTGAGACCCCCCCCCCCAGTCTTTCTGAGTTAGCAGCCCGAAGGGAAAGGCAGGCACCTTTACACACGCATGCGCAAATGGAGCCGGAAGCGTGTGAGCGCCACAAACAGGGCCGCAAGCACACACATGCCACCAATGGGGCCATTAGAGCCCATGCAACGCTCAGGACGGCTAGTGCCCGCACGATACAAACGGGGCCATTAGCGCCCACGCGCCACAAAGCGGGCCACTAGCGCCCACACAACACTCGGGACGGCTAGCACCCGCACGATACAAATAGGGCTGCTAGCGCCCGCACGAAAGCCAGGGCGGTGCTTGCGCGACTGGGGGAGGTGAGTGCTCACATACACATGTCTGCACTGGCCAGCCACTCATGTGGCCTGGTAGCCAACATGCCGCAACCCGGCAATGGGGCATGACGCTCAGGTTGGGGACCCTTGCTCCATAGTTAATTCTCAACTGATAATCACATTTGGGCCCGGAACCTACATCACTAAGTGATGCAACTTTGAATTGAGTCATAATATGATAGGGGAGGGAGGTGGGGCATCCAGTTTTATGACCTTTCTCCTGTGGTCATTAAGCGAATCCAGCTTCCGCCACTGACTTGGCCTAGTGGAAGATAACTGGGAAGGTGGCAAATGGGAATCCTGCAGCCCCAGGACGCTGCAACTTGTCATAAACGCTGTCATCAGAGTAAGAATTGGTCGTAAGCCAGAGTTTTCCGCACCGCCGTAACTTTGAATGGTTGCTAAACAAAGGGTCATAAAATGAGGCCTGTCTGTATTTCAGCCTCTGCCATGATCTGTTGCTGTTTCAGACTTTTCCCTGAATGTTTAAGTGTTTCGCCAACCTCATGCTGGCTAGCAAACTGCATTCAACCGCAAATACCATGGTCTCCACCCCGAGGCGGCCATGTTAGCTGCAAATGGGAGATGTAGTCCTGGAACAACTAGAAGGCCACTAATTCCCTACTCTTGGATTTGAAAAACATATAATTTTCCTTTTTTTTGAATCTGTTTTGACTTGTATACGAATTAAACGTTAAAAAAGTTGGCGACGAGGGATTGAATAAGCTTTTTGGGGTGTTCAAGCTCACAAATGAGTAGATTAATCAGTAGATTCATTTTTTTTTCTAGGTTGTAAAACGGTTGGCAGCCTACAGCCGTTGCCTGCTGTCCAGTCCGGTCACGATGCTAAAGACATGGTCCAAGTAGGTTTGCTGACGGTCCTTCCTCTCATTGTATATGAGATGGTGGTAAAATTAGGGAGTCCCCCCCCCAAAAAGTCATATCTGTCTTATCCCCAAGTGAACCCTTTTGGTCTTGTTCTCTATCCTTAAGCAGGTTCTCTTAGAACATAGAACCACAGATCTTCTACTCCAACCCATTGCAGGAGACCTTATACCATCCTGGTCAAGTGGTTGTCCAGTCTATTTTTGAAAAGCTCCAGTGATGGAGCACCCACAACTCAAAGAAGGCAATTTCTCCTTATTTCTAGGCTGGATCTCTCTCTCTTTCTCTCAATTTTTCTCTCTCTCAACCTCCCTGTCTTCTTCTCTTTCTCTCAATCTTTCTCAGTCTTTGTATCTCTCAGCCTCTTTCTCTATCTCTCTCTTTCACTCTCTCAACCTCTCTCTTTCTCTCTCAATCTCTGTCTTCCTCTTTCTCTCTCTCTGTCAGTTTTTTCTCTCTCAACCCCTGCCTTCGTCTCTCTTTCTCTCTCAATCTTTCTCAGTCTGTTTCTCTCCCTCACTCTCTCTTTCACTCTCAATCTCTGTCTTCCTCTTTCTCTCTCTCTGTCTCTCAATTTTTCTCTCAACCTCTCTGTCTTCCTCTCTCTTTCTTTCTCTTTCTCAGTCTCTCTTTCTCAGTCTCTCTTTCTCTGTCTCTCTTTCACTCTCTCAACCTCTCTCTTTCACTCTCAATCTCTCTGTCTTCCTCTTTCTCTCTCTCTGTCAATTTTTTCTCTCTCAACCTCTCTGCCTTCATCTCTCTCTCTCAATCTTTCTCAGTCTCTGTTTCTCTCCCTCAATCTCTCTTTCTCTCTCTCTTTCACTCTCAATCTCTCTGTCTTCCTCTTTCTCTCTCTCTCTCAGTTTTTCTCTCAATCTCTCTGCTTTCGTCTCTCTTTCTCTCTCAATCTTTCTCAGTCTGTTTCTCTCCCTCAATCTCTCTTTCACTCTCTCTTTCACTCTCTCTCAATCTGTCTTCCTCTTTCTCTCTGTCTCAATTTTTCTCTCAACCTCTCTTTCTTCTCTCTTTCTCTCTCAATCTTTCTCTTTCTCCGTCTCTCTTTCTCTCAATCTCTCTTCTGTCTCTCTCTTTCGCTCTCCCTCTCGAAATGCCCTCCATGAGTCCTCAGGCCCACCCTGATAGATCTCACACCTCAACACTGCTTCCCTGGCACCAGCAATTGCGAGCAGCTGGGTGGGAACCAAGTCATGAAGCCTTCTGCCACCTGGCACAGCTGTCCAGGGGCTCAACCAAGTATGAGAAAAACATGAAAATCCTGAGTGAAAACACCAACCCACTCCTACCTCCAGCTTTACCCGCAATTAAAATCCAGAAATTTTAGCCGAAATTCAGAAATGGAAAAAGGGAAATTTCTAATAATCCATTTACGAAAGAGAAGGATTGTCTTCCTGGCACCCCCATACTAGAGAGCCAGGCTTGGGATCAGTTACATTTGCTCCCCTGTCGGTTTGCTTTGATTGAAAATTGATTTTATTCACACCTCCGGATTCATGGTGTGTGTGTGTGTGTGATATTTCCGCAGACTTCAGCCAAGGACAGAATCTTTGCTTCAAGCTCTCGTTTCCGAAAATGTTGATCACCGGGATGCTTTGCAGCTGGCCTGGGAGAAAAACCCAAAATGTAAGATATCCAAGATTTTCATTTGTTTTTTAGATTTTTTTAATTTTGCTTATTCTGCCACGAAAGACTTTTTTTGTAAGGTTTGATAACCGGCGATAGTTGGAATCACGATCGCAAGCTAAATTCAGGAATGTAAACGTTGCATCCCAGCAGACTTCTGCAGTTTTAATCTTCTCGTTTCAGATTTGCTGGCTGAATATTGCCAGTGGGTTCCGAAAGCGACCCACGAGGAAATTGCTAAAATTTGGCCTCCGGTGCATTGAGGCAGTGAATGTTTGAGCCAGGAACTCTCAAAGCGTCTGTTCTTCCCGAAAAATGCCATGAAGACTCTCCTGGGAAAAAGCAAGAGCCGTAACTGCACAAGGAAGGAGCAGACAAATTCAGCCTTTCTATATTTGTCATCCCAAAGAGCAACACGTGACCTGCTGAGTAGCAATATAGGTGACGTTTGTGACCTGCAAAAAAATCATAATCCTGCAGTTGTTCGTTTTGGGTTGGGCCGAAGGTAGTCCAGTGAACGAGAAAATGGCAGATCCTTTTGTATAAAGAAATTAAATGTTTCTCAACCTTGGCAACATTAAGAGGTTTGGACTTCAATTCCCAGAATCCCCCAGGGTCTGGCTTCCCTTTAGAATAGACTCTATGGTTGCCAGAACTAATCCAATATTTCTCAACCGGAGCAACTTTTAAGAGGTTTGGACGTCAATTCCCAGAATCCCCCAGGATCTGGCCTTTCTGGAGAACACTCTTCAACCTTGGCAAATTTAGGGGGGAGGGTAGACTTCAACTCCCAGAATCCCCCGGTGTCTGGCTTTTCTTGAGAACAGACTCTATGGTTGCTGGAGGTAATCCAGTATTTCTCAACCTGAGCTATTTTAAGAGGTTTAGACTTCAATTCCCAGAATCCCCCAGCTGGCAAAGTTTGAAAAACCCTGCACTACAGTTGCAAGAATCTCGCATTCCATTAAGCAGCGTTTACTTTAATCCTGTTTTTTTCTGGCTAAGGAAACCTGCAAAACCAGAAACTATGCTTAGATATACATCCCAGTAGGTTGGTTCACACAAACACCCTGAGCCACAAAGATAAAGATTTAGCAGAGTAGAGCACACATGCCCTTCACACGTTTCAACCACACAACTAGAATAGAATGGAATGGAACGGAATGGAATGTAGAGTAGAATAGAATAGAATAGAATACTTTATCATTTTAAATGTACACAAATCGGCATACATTAAAATGAAATTTCATTGCATTCAGGTCTCAAAGAGTAACCACCGCCAATATAAACTACATAAATATGACCAAAACAATTGCACGTATATTTTATATACATGATTATGCTCTATATACGTTAGCTGAATAGACATTCATTTGTCTTGCATGGTGTTAAGAACTGCCTCTGGCAAAGGGGTTGGACTAGACGACCTCCAGGGTTCCTTCCAGCCCTGGGATTCTATGATTTGCATTTACAAACATTGAATGATGGGGGGAAAAAAAACATGGAGATGCCGGGGATTGAACCCGGGGCCTCATACATGCAAAGCATGCGCTCTACCACTGAGCTACATCCCCTTGCTGTGCGAAATGGTTCCAGCAGGAAGTACAAAGCTATTCTTTCCCTTTATTCTCCCCCCCCCCCCCCGTTTTGCAGAAATATTCTCTTTTTTCCCCTTCCTTTTGATGTCCCGCTTCTCCATGCAGACAGAAATGCCTCCCCTTCAATCCCATCTTAAACCTGGAAGCTGTGAGTCGTACAAGGAAGGGGAAAGGCGGGACCCCCAAAGCAAGCGGTGTGTTTTATTTTATTTTATTTGAAACGAAGAGGGAGGGGGGAAGGAAGGAGGGAAGCAAGAAAGGAGAGACGAAGGAAGGACAAGGAAGAAAGAAAGGAAGGAAGGAGAGGGAAGGAAGGAAGGAGAGACATGGAAGAAAGAAAGGAAGGAAGAAAAGACAAGGAAGGAAGGAAGACAAGACAGGAAGGAAGGAAAAGGAAGGAAGGAGAGACAAGGAAGAAAGGAAGGAAGAAAAGACAGGAAGGAAGGAAAAGGAAGGAAGGAGAGACAAGGAAGACAAGGAACGAAGAAAAGACAGGAAGGAAGGAAGGAAGGAAGGAAGGAAGGAAGGAAGGAAGGAAGGAAGGAGAGACATGGAAGAAAGGAAGGAGAGGAAGGAAGGAAGAAAAGACAGGAAGGAAGGAAGGAAGGGAGGAAGAAAAGACAGGAAGAAAAGACAGGAAGGAAGGAAGGAAGGAGCTTGGGACCAGCGCCTTTAACTGGGCTGTTTCCAAACACTGCGCTCGGGTCCTTCCTCGTTAGTATAGTGGTAAGTATCCCCGCCTGTCACGCGGGAGACCGGGGTTCGATTCCCCGACGGGGAGACCTTGCAGCTTTTTTTTTTTTTTTAAATAAAATAAATTCCAGAAAGAAGCCCAAATCCCTACCCAAACCGTGCTTTCTTTTCTCTTCATTCCACCCCAGCAAAGAGAGATTCTTTTTTTTTTTTTTTTTACCCTTGATTGGATTCTGTGACTTTTGCATCTTAGGCTCCTTTGCTCATTCATTCATTCATTCATTCGTTTGTTTGACCCAACCTTCCATCTCCCGCAGGTGACCCGAGGCGGCTTACAATGAAACAAGATACAATGAAGCGGATAAGAAAAAGAAAGAAACCTAACATGCAACCCTGCCTGTTCTCCAGAGAAGATGGCAGGGGGGAGGCTACAAGATGTTTTGCCACCCCACCCCCCAGCTGTCCAGAGGCTAATTAACCCCCTCCCCACTTGTAAACGCAGAGGCAAATCCAGGGGTGCTTCTATGGAAGAAAAGGGGGGGGGAGTTATAATCCATTGGGACAGGTTGCAATGTGCAAACCAAGAAAAAGGAGGGCGGCGGCGCCGCCTTGAAAAGAAGAACGAAGAAAGAGGGTGACATCAGCCGAAATAGCTCAGTTGGGAGAGCGTTAGACTGAAGATCTAAAGGTCCCTGGTTCGATCCCGGGTTTCGGCAGATGCTTTTTTTTTTTCTTTTTTGGTGTGTGTGTGTGTGTTTATGTGTGGTGTTTGCAAACTCTTTTTTTTGGGGGGGGGGGGGGGTGGCACTCTGGAAAGAAGCCAAAAGGAAGCAGGGACCCCATCCAAGCCCCTTCAGCTGAGGTTTTGTGTGTGTGTGTGTGTGTGTGTGTGTGTGTGTGTTTTGCAAAGGCTGCAAAGTTGCATGGGCTGCCGATGCTTGCTCCCGTCTGCTTGAGTCTCTTTTCTCTTGCACGAGATTCTCGCCTAGGAAACGTGTGAAAGGGGAGCCTTGGCTTAAGGCAGGGGACTTCCAGCTTGGCCCTTTGAGGACTGGTGGACTTCAACTCCCAGAATTCCTCAGCCAGGCAAGCTGGCTGAGGAATTCTGGGAGTTGAAGTCCACCAGTCCTCAAAGGGCCAAGCTGGAAGACCCCCTTCTGGCTTAACGTGGCCCAGAAGTTGACTCTGCTTTCCCTTCAAGGAGAGTGACTGGAAGTTCCCGTCAGGGCTCGTCCTCGTTAGTATAGTGGTAAGTATCCCCGCCTGTCACGCGGGAGACCGGGGTTCGATTCCCCGACGGGGAGGCCTGCAAGTTTTTATTTAATTTTTATTTGTAAAAGTAATTTTTTTTTTTCCCTTCTGCAAAAATCGAAGAGTTGGGAAACGTCTCCGCCTTTTTTGGCTTGGATTGATGCAACGGAGGCAGACACCTCCAAGGAAGATTTAAGCAGAAAGTTGCAAGGGGGGGGGTAGAGTGGGGCAGCCCCTTTTGCAGACTCGGCTTATTATAGGGAAAACTCTGGTTTTGCTGGAGAAAGGGAATGGGGAAGCTGCAATTTTGCCCAGGTGAGCCAGTGTCTCATCCTCAACCCCATTTTTAAGAAGGGTGGACTTCAATTCCCAGAATTCCCTAGCCTGCAACTGTTTCCTCCAGGAGCGTGCTGGCTGGGGAATTCTGGGAGTTGAAGTCCATCCTTAAAGTGGCCAAGGTTGAGAAACATGGAGAAATCCTGCAGTTGGCTGGCATTCACTCTTTTCCCCCCCTCTTTCTTCCTCTTTTATCCGCCCATTCCGTCTTAGCCAAGAAATCCACCCCGGGTTTTCATTCCAACCGAGTCTCTCTGCCACTCAGCGGTTTATTTTTCTATTCGCCGAGCCTCGAACTTTTTATCCTTCCGCCGCTCCGTTCCACAGAAGGCGGGGCTGACTCTTCCCTCACGCCCCTTCTGACTTCCCGCAGCTCTATTGGCTAGCGGGAGGCCGCGTGCGCTGGGACGAAAAATAACCCCTCCCGTTCTGTGGGCGGAGGGATCCATGTGCGACGCCTATATAAAAGGACGCCGCAGCCGGGGGCGCAGTTAGACCTAAGTCGCCTCGTGCTTTTGTGAGTTAGTTGCTGTCTGCTAGGGCCCACTCGCGCTCCGCCGTAAGCCTTTATTGTTAAATTTATGTCTTCTAGTGGTATTTCTCTTATGTTTACTATCAAGTTTCGTCTGAGGGGAGGGATAGCTTTCCTTGAATGAGCCTTATTGGGAAGTGGGGGGGGGGTGGGGAGCCTCGCTTCTGAGGGGGGAGGAAACGGCGTGGACGGGACGCGCGGGTTTTTATAGGTTGCCCCTTCGTGGCGGCGTCGGCCGAGGGGGGAAAAAAAGGCTATTTTTTTAATTAAAACGGAGAGAGGGGAGGGGAGGAGGAAGGCCTCAACGGCTCTTATTCAGCCGCGACCCAAAATGGCCGCCCCGGCCAGGGAGAATCAGCGAGTCCCCGCCCACACGCCTGTGACGTCTCCATTCTGACGTCGCGCGCCCTCAGCTCCGCCCTCACCCCCCCCCAAGGCATCCAGTGCGCACGCGCGCTTTTTGCTCTTCGCTCTGCTCTTTGGAGTCTTGGCCCGAGAAGCGACGGAGGCTGGTAAAGGAGATCAGCGGCCGTGCAGCTCTTCTCCCTTCGGACCTTGCCAGATTTTTTTGGGGGGGGGGGGTTGATAGGGAATGAGATCCAATGCACCTCGGGAAGGCTCGCTTGGGCGTAAAAGCAGGGTGGGAGAGGGGGTTTCCGAAGGTCATCTAGTCGTGGCCTCTGCGGCATGCAGGAGACTATCCGAGGTTAGTTTTCAGGACCTCCCATGAAAGAACACGTAGCCTGCATAGATAGACAGCATTCCTGCTGGGTAAATTATCTGTATTGGTTTAATGGGGGGGGGGGTTAGCCGGTGGTCCAGCTCCAGCAGTGGGAACCTGGGGATTGCACAGTAAGAAGAGAACGGTGGAGGTCCTGTCATGGAGTTTTCCTTGTGTTTAAATCAGGTGTCTCCCAAACTTGGCCACTTTAAGACTTGTGGGATTGAATTCCCAGAATTCCTCAGCCAAGCAGAAGTTTCCAGATTTGGAGATGCCTGGTTTAAATCAGTGTAAGACGTTGCACGGTGACATTGAAAATGACCTCTTTAATCAGTTGAGAGTTACTAACTGGATTGATGTGGCTCCCCTGTCTGTTTCCCTCCTTCCCTGTTGCAGAGAAAATGCAGATCTTTGTGAAGACCTTGACCGGGAAAACCATCACCCTAGAGGTGGAGCCCAGCGACACCATTGAGAATGTCAAGGCCAAGATCCAGGACAAGGAAGGCATTCCTCCCGATCAGCAGAGGCTGATCTTTGCTGGCAAACAGCTGGAAGATGGCCGCACTCTCTCCGACTACAACATCCAGAAGGAGTCCACCCTCCATCTTGTCCTGCGTCTGAGGGGCGGCATGCAGATCTTTGTGAAGACCTTGACCGGCAAGACCATAACTCTTGAGGTGGAACCCAGTGACACCATTGAGAATGTCAAGGCCAAGATCCAGGACAAGGAAGGCATTCCTCCCGATCAGCAGAGGCTGATCTTTGCTGGCAAACAGCTGGAAGATGGCCGCACTCTCTCCGACTACAACATCCAGAAGGAGTCCACCCTCCATCTTGTCCTGCGTCTGAGGGGCGGCATGCAGATCTTTGTGAAGACCTTGACCGGCAAGACCATAACTCTTGAGGTGGAACCCAGTGACACCATTGAGAATGTCAAGGCCAAGATCCAGGACAAGGAAGGCATTCCTCCCGATCAGCAGAGGCTGATCTTTGCTGGCAAACAGCTGGAAGATGGCCGCACTCTCTCCGACTACAACATCCAGAAGGAGTCCACCCTCCATCTTGTCCTGCGTCTGAGGGGCGGCATGCAGATCTTTGTGAAGACCTTGACTGGCAAGACCATCACCCTGGAGGTGGAGCCCAGTGACACCATCGAGAACGTCAAGGCTAAGATCCAGGACAAGGAAGGCATTCCTCCCGATCAGCAGAGGCTCATCTTTGCCGGCAAACAGCTGGAAGATGGCCGCACCCTCTCCGACTACAACATCCAGAAGGAGTCCACCCTCCATCTTGTCCTGCGTCTGAGAGGCGGCATGCAGATCTTTGTGAAGACCTTGACAGGCAAGACCATCACCCTGGAGGTGGAGCCCAGCGACACCATTGAGAACGTCAAGGCGAAGATCCAGGACAAGGAAGGCATTCCTCCCGATCAGCAGAGGCTGATCTTTGCTGGCAAACAGCTGGAAGATGGCCGCACTCTCTCCGACTACAACATCCAGAAGGAGTCCACCCTCCATCTTGTCCTGCGTTTGAGGGGTGGTTTTTAAACTTTCTGCTTCGCTTACAACCTTTGAAGTAAACTTCACTGCACTTTGTTTCAATAAAGCTGTTGGGATTCCCAATTGTCTTTGTGGATTATTTGAATAAGTTGTGTACAAGTATAAACAATGGAGCAACAAGGGCGGAATGAAAATGCTCATTTAGAAAATGAGGCAAACACTTAAGGGGAAGGTGGTTAGATTTAAGATGCTCTGTTAAAGCTTAACAAAGTATGTTGAGTCACGTATACTAAGCAAGTAAATAATGACTCAGAAATAACAAAAGTAAAATAACACCTGAAGGCCTTTGCTTCAGCCTCAGAGACTGAAGATACACATTTTCTAGCATATTACAAAAGATAGGAAATGGTAAGACGACCTGGTACCAATGTTCATTCTGGGGGCTTGAGTAACTTAATTCCGTTAAGGGTAAAGAAAGTAGCTTTCATCATCTTCACATTTGGAAATACTCCAGCATTTCCTATAATGGATTAGCATCAGAGGTCCCCAACCTTTTGGGCACCAGGGACCGGTTCCATGGAGACAGGTTTATCCGTGGACTTGTTGCAAAGTCGTGTTCGACCCATCGCGACCCCACGGACAACGTTCCTCCAGGCCTTCCTGTCTTCTGCCATCTTCTGTAGTCCATTGAAGCTCACGCCTCCTGCTTCAGGGACTCCATCCAGCCCCCTCAGTCCCATTCTTCTCTTGCCCTCCATCTTTCCCAGTATCAGGCTCTTCTCCAGTGAGACCTACCTTCCTTAGGTGGCCAAAGGACTTGAGTTTCAACTTCAGGATCTGGCCTTCTAAAGAGCAGTCGGGGTTAATCTCCTCTAAGACTGACCCGTTGGATCGCCTTGCAGTCCAGGGGACTCGCAGGAGTCTTCTCCAGCACCAGAGTTCAAAGGCCTCTATTTGGCGCTCAGCCTTTCTTAGGGTCCAACTTTCACAGCCATACATTGCAACTGGGAAAACCTGCATCCCACAGATGGGGGTTTACTTGTTTGTGCTGGCATGCCGCAGCCCAGTATTGGGAGTTGGGGGCCCTTCTGAGCTTGCTGCCTTGCAAACATTTAAATACCCAACAAGGTAGCATGGAGGTCATTACACTTATTGAGTAAATCCAGTACTAATCAGGTTATCTAGTCTAATAAACGCCTACAAACAAACCAAGCTTGGAGCACCCAGGATCCTGCAGGCCTGTACAACCCCCCCCCCCCAGCACTGTGTGATCTACCATTCTTGGGTATTGAAACATCTGCAAGAAAACCACCAAGCACGTACCGTCCTGCCAGATGCCATTCCCTTCTAGCACTGATGATGTTCCCAGGTTGAGTCAAAAAACCGTTTGCAAGAAAACCAGCAAGCTCAAGCAGCACAGTTCAACCCTGATCTGTATTGCGGCTAGTTTCAACATTCGCATTTAGTTCCAACGTTCGCATTTGCCAGCATGCCTGGCCATGTTAGTGTCATGGTTCCCACATGAAACTCTTTGAAAGAACTTTGAGGCATCCTTTACCTTAAAGGGTCTTTTATTCGAGTAGCATAACATCGGCATAATCGAAGCCAAACACTGAATTCCCCTCCCCTGAACACATCCATCAAAGCACAATTCCCTCCTCCAATTAACTGTCATAAATCACATTCCCAAATTAGCTTGAAGCCCTCAGCCCCGCCAATCCCTTATCAATTCTGATTAACCTTGTTTCTCATGCTAGGTTTAGTGTTGTTATGTCTAGCTGGACTCTCGTTCCCTCCCTCCCAGCATCCTCTAGCTCAGGGGTAGGAGACCGTGGCTCTTTTATGACTCGTGGACTTCAACTCCCAGAATTCCTGAGCCAGCCATGCTGAGGGGAAAGGTTTCCAAGCTGAGCCATGCTGGCTCAGGGATTCTGGGAGTTGAAGTCCACCAGTCATAAAGCGGCCTAGGCCTAGGCCAGAGGTAGGCAACCTGGGCTCTTTTATGACTGGTGGACTTCAACTCCCAGAATTCCTGAGCCAGCCATGCTGAGGGTTTCCTTCTCCTTCCTTCTTTTCTCCCATCCATTCCTTCCTTTCTATTCCCCTTCTTTCCTCCCTCCCTCTCCTTCCCATCCTTCCTTCCCTCTCATTCCTTCGTTTCATCCATCCATCCATTCCCAATTCCTTCCTTTCTTCTTTTCTCCCATCCATTCTTTCCTCCCTTTTCCCCTTCTTTCCATCCATCCATTCCCAATTCCTTTCTTCTCCTTCCTTTTCTCCCATCTATCCATTCCCAATTCCTTCTTCCTTTTCTCCCATCTATTCCTTCCTCCCTCCCTCCCTTTCCTTCTTTCCTTCCTTCTTTTCTCCCATCCATTCCCCCCCTCGCTCGCTTTTTCCCTTCTTTCCTCCCTCCCTCCCATCCTTCCTTTTCCTTTCCTCCCATCCATCCACCCATTCCCAATTCCTTCCTTCTTCCTTTTCTCCCATCCACTTTCCTCCCTCCCTTTTTCCCTTCCTTCCTTCCTTCCTTCCTTCCTTCCTTCCTTCCTTTCTCCCATCCATTCATCCCTCCCTCGCTTTTTCCCTTCTTTCCTCCCTCCCTCCTCCCGTCCTTCATTCCTTCTCTCCTCTCATCCATCCATCCATTCCCAATTCCTTCCTTCTTTCTTTTCTCCCATCCACTCTTTCCTCCCTCCTTCCCTTTTTCCCTTCCTTCCTTCCTTTCTCCCATCCATTCATCCCTCCCTCGCTTTTTTCCCTTCTTTCCTCCCTCCCTCCCTCCCGTCCTTCGTTCCTTCTCTCCTCCCATCCATCCATCCATTCCCAATTCCTTCCTTCTTCCTTTTCTCCCATCCACTCTTTCCTCCCTCCCTCCCTCCCTTTTTCCCTTCCTTCCTTTCCCCCCTCCATTCCTCTCTCCCTCGCTTTTTCCCTTCTTTCCTCCCTCCCTCCCTCCCGTCCTTTGTTCCTTCTCTCCTCTCATCCATCCATCCATCCATTCCCAATTCCTTCCTTCTTCCTTTTCTCCCATCCACTCTTTCCTCCCTCCCTCCCTTTTTCCCTTCCTTCCTTTCTCCCATCCATTCCTCTCTCCCTCGCTTTTTCCCTTCTTTCCTCCCTCCCTCCCTCCCGTCCTTCCTTCCTTCTCTCCTCCCATCCATCCATCCATTCCCAATTCCTTCCTTCTTCCTTTTCTCCCATCCATTCTTCCCTCCCTCCCTCCCCATTCCCAACTCCTCCCGCCCTCCCAGCGCGAGACCCCGGCCCACTCCCGGCGGGCGGGGCGGAGCGGAGCGGAGATGCCAGGCTCGACGTGGCAGCGAGGCCGGCCAGCCGGCCGGAGCCTCCCCCCCGCGCCCACCCTCTCCCCTCGCCCGGCCCCGGGGGCGACGCCGCCAAGGAAGGCCCGCGGGGCGGCTGCAGCGGCAGCGGCGTCGGCGTCGAGTCCGCCCGCTCAGCCCGGCCGGGCGCCTCCCTCCGGCCGCCGTTGGCTGGCGCGCCGGGCGGGGAGTGGCGGGGCGGGCGGCGGCGGCCGTGAAGAGCCCCCGCGGCGGGCATGGCTGGCAGCGCGGCGGCGGCGGCGGGGCTGGCAGGCCGGCCATGGCGAGGGGCGAGAGCGCCAAGGGCGGCTGCGGGCAGCGCTACGGGACGGCGGCCGGGCTGGCCGTGGGGGGCCTGCTGTGCCTGGGCTTCGGGCTGGTGCTGCTGCTGACCGTGCCCGGCCTCTTGCGGCAGCAGGTGATGAAGGTAAGGGCGCTCAGGGGGAGGCTCTCCCCCTCCCTCCCCTCCCCTGGCCCCAGGTAGACTGCCCCGGGCAGGGGAGGCTCTGCCCCGCGCGCCGACGGGCTCCTTTGCTCCCGAGGCTTGGCGGGAGGCGTCCGTGTCGGAGCTGCGCTTCCTGCCCCTTCCTTGCGGGGTCTAAGAAAAAATAATAATAACTTTAATTTAAAAAAAAAGAATAATTGGGATTGAAGGGCTGCGAACTTTTTTTTTTTTTCCTTTCGGCTTTCTTTCTTTTTCTTTCCTTCTTTCCTTACCTTTTCTCTCTTTCTTTCTTTCTTTTTCTTTCTTCGTTCCTTCCTTCCTTCTTTCTTTCTTTCCTTTCCTTTTCTTTCCTTACCTTTTCTTTCTTTCCTTCTTTCTTTCTTTCTTTCTTTCCTTCTTTCCTTCTTTCTTTCCTTCTTTCCTTACCTTTTCTTTATTTCCTTCCTTCCTTCCTTCCTTCCTTCCTTCCTTCCTTCTTTCTTTTTCTCTCTGGTCTCTTTCTCCAGGTCCTTTACTCCAGGTTCTCTTCCTCCCACTCCGGCGAGGCAAGCTAGGAACTCTCCTTTGCCATCCAAATTTGGTTTATCCTTGGCCGAATGTTTGTTTTTCTGTGTTTGCAAAGATGAGTAAACATTCTGTCTTGGCTACTGGGAAAGCTTCTTTCTGCCTTGTCGCTCTTTTCCTTTCCCAAATCCAGGGGTTTCTGTTTTTAAAACAAGTTATCTCAGAGTCTGGACGCTTCAAAGAGAGGCAAGACACCCACAAAAACACAGAGACACGCAGATGCTCACCAGACCTTTTCCCCACTTAGAACCTGTGGTGCTAAGGGGCTAAAAATATTATTTTATACAAGCGTGCCTTTTTTAATCTCTTTTCTGGGCCTTTGTTGTGTACTCCAGGGGTTGAGCATGCCTGAGATAGGTTGTATAACAATGACAAATCGGAATAGAGTTGGAAGGGATCTTGGAGGTCTTCTAGTTCAACCCCCTGCTCAAGCAGGGGATCCTATACCATTTTAGACAGGTGGCTGTCCACTCATTTCTTAAAAACCTCCAGTGATGGAGAACTCACAATTTCTGGTGGCAAGCTGTTCCACTGGTTAATTGTTCTCAATCAGAATAGAGCTGGAAAGGACTGTGGAGGTCTTCTAGCCCAGCCCCCTGCTCAAGCAGGAGAACCTATACCATTTCAGACAAGTGACTGTCCAGTCTCTTCTTAAAACCCTCCAGTGATGGAGCACCCACGATTTCTCAAGGCAAGCTGTTCCACTGGTTAATTGTCTTCACTGTCAGGAAGTTTCCCCTTAATTCCAGGTTGCTTCTCTCCTTGATCAGTTTCCATCCATTGTTTCTTGTCCTGCCCTCTGGTGCTTTGGTAAATAGTTTGACCCCCCTCTTCTTTGTGGCAGCCCCTCAAATACTGGAATGCTGCTATCATGTCCCCCCTGTTTCTTCTTTTATCTAGGCAGGCCATACCCAATTATTTTATGCATGAGGGTTGCAGGTGGACATAAAAAAAACCTTCACATTTTAGTTCTGAATTTTTGGGACTGGGTGTATCCATCGCTTGTTCTATTGCAGATTATTCCTCAAGGTTTGCCAAACAGGACCCCAATTAGGCATCCGTGCAGGTGCAATTTTAAGCCTATAATAGGAAGGAAGCTTCCTATACTGGGACTGGAATTTCCATTGCTAAGCAAGGCCAGTTGTTAAGTGTGTCGCACCCCAAATTGACCACCTCTTTGCCACAGTTGCTCAGTGAATCCCTGAAGTTAAGGGAATCGCACAATTGGTAAGTGAATCTAGCTTTCCCCCCAGGGCTTTGCTTTTCCAAAGCTGGCTGGGAAGGTTGCAAATGGTGAATGGCTGCAAATACATTCCAAGCACCTTAATTTTGCTCGTGGGTCTGTCGGATGCCGCGACAGTCATAAGTGCGAGGACCAGTCCATAAGTCACTTTTCCCAGTGTCGTCGTAACTTAAACGGTGGCCAGACCAATGGCCGTGAGGACCACCCTCTCCGTCAGAATTACCGTTGAACAAATGGAATTGCATGCAAGTTTTGCTCTTCATTTTTCCTGGGCAGAATTGGAAAGGCGGACTTTGTTTTGCTGACAGATTGGCAAACTTCATCCAGCTCTCTTGAAATCCGATTTGTCCCCTTGTCCTTCTCCCTACTTCTATCAACTATGCTGGAAACACAATATCTGGGTTGGTTACAGTGTTTTTGTTCTTTTGCTGGCGCAACCAAAAAGCAAAAAGGACTTCAAGAGAGAGGAAGCAAATCTGCATCCGGCATTCCGAAGGCTTCTAAACTAAGCGGATTTTGTTTGTTTGTTTGTGTGTGTGTGTGTGTGTCTTGTCTGTGTTGGATATTGTAGGTTACAGAAGGATTTAACGTTCACCAGATTTAGTCTGCGGCATACGAAAGGTTGAACAGAGCAAGGCAGGAGGGCAAACGCACTCGTGAAGCTCTTGTGCTTTCATATGTATGCAACCTTTCTCTTAAATTTGCAAAACTTGTGAAGTTTTGGCAATACACAATCGGGGAACAAAAGAAAGTTTAATTAAAACTCTTCGAACCTCACCTTCCTTCCTGGAATTTCCTTTCCCTGTCTTGGCTAGGTGTGTGATTCTTAACACCTGCAAACATTCAGGTTTATGGTACCTGGGGTGATTGACTAATTTACCAATGTTCAAAGCACATTTTGAAGAAACGTTCACAATCAATCAAGCCTCTTCCTTCTTCCTCTGCAGGCATTTTGAGAGTGTTTTCTCCCTGCAGTTGGAAAGTTATTTTTTAACCTTGGAGCCCCCAAGTTTGTAAAGAGCAGTCAAGGTCTTTATCGTTCTAGTCCTTGTCAACAAGGTTGCACAGACTTTGTCCAGTGCTTATCACATGGGGATGCTCCTTTGATTGAAAAGAACACATATGCACAAAGGCCGGGAGGAGGCTGACCTCAGGGATCACAGCAGCTTTGCAAATATCACCCCTTCGAGGAAAGTCCTGGAAAAGTCAGCACAAGATTACCTGGAACTCTTGTTGCAGGTTATAATAACGGAATCTTGAAAAGTGGCCAGGGTTTCTGCTCACTCTCATACCAAACAAGATCAAGGTGGTTAGTCTTGAGTTTCTTCCTCACCCGTCCTTCCTAAGCTGGTGTTTATCTAACAGTGATTGGGGTTTTTTTTCTTGTGGTCATCCCCATGTTCCTCTTCACTGGGGATTCAATTCTTCCTTTGGCTGAGCTCTGGGGCACTGTCTGGATGGGATCAGTTCCCTAGGTGAAAAAGTTTTCCCCCACAAGTTAGCTAATTCTGCAATCCTCTCTTTGGCAATGGGGCAATCCCAGATACTTGGGCGGGGGCAGAATCCGAATTTTTTTTCCATCCCAGAAATGGGTGAGCTCCAGTTTGCCAGCCATCCCCTCTAACCCGAATTTTTCCAGACGAAAGGATTGGGAGTCAGATTCTTAATTTGCAACGGAGAGTTTGAAGCACTGTGAACGACACAAGGTCCAGGTTGTCAACACTGAACCAACATGGTATAATTTAGAAAGAGTTGGGCCAAGCAAACTGGCAAACAGAGAGGGGGGGAAAAAAAAAAGGTGGAGTGAGCTTGCCAAAATTGAATTTGTAAAGAAAGGGGGGGGGACAACTACTTAATCATATCAGTTTTCCTACAGACTTTATTTTACAGGCTTTTCCAGAGTTTTCTAAGCTTTCAGCTAACCCCTAAATCAATTGCAAGGTTTTTTTTTTTTTAAAGACTCCTACTTCTGCAAGGGTCTTGCAGCTGAAACTTGGTGCAAAGCAATTCCTAAGCGGCTTAAATTGTTCTCCCGCTGGAGAGAACCATGGCTGTGATTTGAGAGTATTTAAAGTACCCCTAATTAGTTAGCAGGGCCCTCAAGATTAAGAACCACCCCAATCCCTGGCACGTTTTTTTTTTTCTTTCAAAATAGAGGATGGTCTTGTGAATCCAGAACTTAAGAGCCCTTTTCGATTGACGCAACTGCTGTGGTCACTTTTCAGGAACTGTCTGTTCTGCAGCCAAGGCCCGTTGGTGCTCATTTTCTTGCAAGGCTAAATGATTATAATTTTCTGATCTCAAATCCAGGCCAAGCCAGCTGGGTGCATTCCAGATGTCTTAACCATGATCTTTGCTCAGATAGTTGATTTGCAACTCAGGAAAGCATCGGTTGAGGAAAGATGCTTCAGTGAATGATAATGTTAGAACTGAGTTATTTAGCTGTATCCCAAAAGCAGAAACCCTGCACCGGAAAGGGGACAGGACTGAATAATTTTCATTTCGTAGCCTCAGGAAATACTAGAGCAGGATGGCAGTGTTTACTGTCTCAGAATGAGTCGCTGTTTCCCTGGTGCTATAAATCTGATTTTGGGGCAAGGACTCGTGTTACAATCTCCACTTTGCCTGTGTGTGATTTAGCCCCAGAATAACAAACACTAACCCTAATAAAAAGGAACAGAGAATAGATAAAATATTATGCTGATCGTATCTTATTAAGAAGAGTAGAAACATGAATTTTTGAAAGAGGCTTGAAAGGGAACTTGTCAAACCTATAATGCCTGAATTTCGAGTTTCATGTCTGCTCAGCCAGGCCTCAATAAGCCGAAGCAGCCAGTTTGAATTCTATTTCACTTGGAAGTGAAAATGAGATTAATGGTGGAGTGGTTGGGAATTGTCAGAGGAAATCCAGTTAGAGATTGAATCTAAAGTAGGGGATTAGCCATTTGTCCGAAATGGTATAGGGTTTCCTGCCTGAGCAGAGGGTTGGACTAGATGACCTCCAAGGTCCCTTCCAACTTTACTATTATTATTATTATTAAACCGGGCTGGTGTGCCATCCTGCAATTTGCACGCCTCTCTGGCTGAGAGAGAGAGACAGAGACAGAGACACAGAGAGAGGGATAGAGACAGAGAGAGAGAGAGAGAGACAGAGACAGAGAGGGAGAGAGGGAGAAGGAGGGAGAGAGAAAGAGAAAGAGAGCGACAGAGAGAGAGACACACACACAGACAGAGAGAGGGACCGAGAGAGAGAAAGAGGGACTGAGAGAGGGAGAGAGAGAGGGACAGAGACAGAGAGAGAGAGAGGGAGTGAGAGAGGGACAGAGACAGAGAGGGACAGAGAGAAAGAGAGAAAGAGGGAGTGAGAGAAGGAGAGAGAGAGACAGAGAGAAATAGAGAGAAAGAGGGACTGAGAGAGGGAGAGAGAGAGGGACAGAGACAGAGGGACAGAGAGAGAGAGAGAGAGAAGGAGAGGGAGTGAGAGAGGGAGAAAGAGAGAGGGAGGGACAGAGGGGGGGACAGACAGACAGACAGACACACACACAGAGAGAGAGAGAGAGAGAGAGAGAGAGAGAGATGTATTCAAAAATCAGCCTTAAATAACTTGCAGTAGGAAACAAAGCCAGCAGTCTTCGGTGGTTCCTTAAGCTGGCACTCCAAGTGGGTGGACGTATTTGAGCAAAACAATTACAAGGACAGGAATAGCTTTAAGAATATGAGTATTATGAGACTGGATTGTGGATTGTGGGTTGTTTTCTTTCTTTTCCCCTTTCCGCTTGCCTCGGTTTGCACAATGTCCTTAACTGCAAACCGGGAACCTCTTTTCGCTTGGTCCATTGTCCAGGTCACGCTTGTCACATCATGTTACGGTTAGCTCTGCTGGATCCAGATAAGCAATCTGGGTCAGTTTGCTGAACCAGGATGGAGTTAACCCCCGGAGAGCCAGATTGTGCAAAGGATTGGGTTTTTTTGTTTGTTTGTTTGTTTTCCTTCCAAAATTGTCGGTCCTTTCGATGTCCTGGCTGAGCTTCTGAATGTCCCTGCTAGGCGATGACTATTTAGAGATTAAACACAGCTTGAGCCCAATATTTCTGTTGCCAAAGGAGATCAGGGGGAGGCTGCATGAAAAACGGTCATAAGTCACATTTTTCGGGGCCGGGGTCGCTTTACACAGTCACTAAATGAACTGCTGTTAAACTGAGGACTCCCTGCACGGGGAAAACATCCGATTTAGCCCCTGACTATTCTAGTACAATCCCGAACATTCTTGTTTTGTTTCCCATCTTTTAAAGCTCAAAGCCGAACTTGAGCGGTTTGCAAATTGATAGTTTGCCTTACTTCTGGGAAAATACATAAATGTATATTTGGTTTGGTTGCTACGTCTGAGGGATCTCTTGCCTTTGGGGTACCAAATGAGATTATAAATAGCACGTGTAGAACAGGGTTAATCTGCTAATGGAGCGGAATCACACCTAGGGTTTATCCTGCGTGCTAATTAGGGTTAACGCAAGAGGACTAGTTGCTTAGTTTCAACTGTCCCGGAAAAGATAATCACAGAATAACAGAGCTGGAAGGGACCTTGGAGGTCCTCTAGTCCAACCCCCTGCTCAGGCAGGAAACCCTATACCATTTCAGACAAATGGACATCCAATCTTTTCTTAAAAACCTCCAGTGTTGGAGCATTCACAGCTTCTGGAGGCAGGTTGTTCCACGGGTTAATTGTTCTAACTGTCAGGAAGTTTCTCCTTAGTTCCAGGTTGCTTCTCTCCTTGATGAGTTTCCCTCCGCTGCTTCTCGTCCTGCCTTCAGGCGCTTTGGAGAATAGCTTGACTCCCTCTTCTTTGGGGCAGCCCCTGAGATATTGGAAGACTGCTATCATGTCTCCCCTAGTCCTTTTCTTCGTTAGACTAGACGTACCCAATCCCAGCAACTGTTCATTGTATGCTTTAGCCTCCAGTCTCCTAATCAGATGTTTTATAACACTCTCTGAGTGTTCTAATTTTTCCAGTTCCAAGCCTATCTCAATTTCTTTTTATGTAATGGTGTATGTGGGAAAGATGTGGGAGAGGAGGTCAAAAGATGCTGCCAAGAGATCAAACAGATAAGAGATAGATTGGCCAACAGATGGATAATGGACTGGGCAAACCCTCCCTAGAGCAGGGGTAGGCAACCTTGGCTCTTTGATGACTCGTGGACTTCAACTCCCAGAATTCCTGAGCCAGCATGGGGGAACTATGGCCCCCTTCATGACTCATGGACTTCAAATCCCAGAAGTCCTGAGCCAGCATGGCTCAGCTTGGAAACCTCTCCCTTTTCCTTCAGCATGGCTGGCTCAGGAATTCTGGGAGTTGAAGTCCACGAGTCATGAGGGGGCCAAAGTTTCCCTCATGCTGGCTCAGGAATTCTGGGAGTTGAAGTCCACGAGTCATCAAAGAGCCAAGGTTGCCTAGCCCTGCCCTAGAGAGTGATGGAATTGTGCTTTCAGACTTGTGAGATTCTGTTCAGGTAGCTTTTCAATAAAGTAGAATTAGTTCTTCTGTTCTTCTGCTTCCTGTGCAGGTTCCCTGGTAAGGCTGAGAATTTAGGACAATACAAGAAGTCCTAGAGCCCCCAAATTTAGGTTGCCAAGTGAAACATTTGTTTAAACAAGTTTTCCCCTTTGGATGATTTTTTTCTTACCACCGTTGTAAAATGAATCCCCTGCAGTTGCTAAGCGGGTCACATTGAACGGTTACTCAGTGTTGTAAGTCGAGAACGGTTACTCAGTGTTGTTAAGTAGTCTTAGGAGGTGGACATTTGGCGCAAGGTGTTCGGGAGCACAACGACTCACTAATAGAAGTCGAGTTGCAGCTTGCTTGATGCAAAGAGACGGTTACTGAGGTTGGCTAATCCAGACGTTCTGCGCCCGAAGTTCCAGCAATCTTAATATGGGTGAGGCAAATGTCCACTCAACGCAGAGATGATTGGCAACTGCTTGTCCGGAGACCAGAACGAGGATGGGCAGGGCAAGGATTCTCGGCGGCGCTAATTATTGAGGAAGAGTAACGTGCTTGGGTGTAGCCTGGTTAAGCTTATCTCCCAGCTTGTGCCAAACAAAGCCAATATTGTTGAGTTGCTTTCCCACACTTTCCCATGCTTTCCCATGCTTTCCACTTAGTGACCGGTTCAGTTATGGTCATTGGTCAAGGACTACCTGCATTGGCTTGGCATTATCTTCCAGCTGGTGCCAAACAAAGCCAAAATTGTCGAGTTGCTTTCCCACCCTTTCCCATGCTTTCCCACGCTTTCCACTTAGTGACCGGTTCAATTATGGTCATTGGTCAAGGACTACCTGCATTGGCTCGGCCAGCTAGTCCTCATCTTATGGACTCCGCGGAGACCAACCATTTTTGTTGTTAATGCGAGACAGCTGCTGAGGGACTTTTCTCCCCGTTTTACGACCTTCCTTGGCGCAATCGTTAAGCAACTCACTTAGTAACCCGGTTGTTAAGTAAATCCGACTTCCCCTTTAACTTAGGTTGCAAAAGGGGATCACAGGACCCTGGGTGATGGCTGGGGGAACACCATGACTCTTGTAAATACGAACCGGTTGCCAAGCACCCCAAATTTGATCACGTGACTACGGGGATGGTGCAACGGTCAGTAAGTGGGGAAAACGGTCACAAGTCACTTTTTTCAGCGCCGTGGTAACTTTGAATGGTCATTAATGGATGATGGTAAACCGAGGTCTGCCTGTACTCGCTTTATACAGTTGTGATGTTTTCATGACCCCAAATCGACAAATAAGGGAGTCTGGCAAATGTTTTGCAGAGCCCAGCTAACTTCCAGAGTCCGTGTGTTTGTTGTTGTAGTTGTTGTTAGTTACGAAGTCAAGTCTGACCCATCGTGACCCTGTGGACAATGTTCCTCCAGGCCTTCCTGTCCTCTACCATCTTCTGGAGTCCATTGAAGCTCACACCTGCTGCTTCAGGGACTCCATCCAGCCACCTCCTTCTCTGTCGTCCCCTTCTTCTCTTGCCCTCCATCTTTCCCAGCATTAGGCTCTTCTCCAGTGAGTCTTTCCTTCTCATTAGGTGGCCAAAGTACCTGAGTTTCAACTTCAGGATCTGGCCTTCTAAAGAGCAGTCGGGGTTGATCTCCTCCAGGACTGACCAGTTGGATCGCCTTGCAGTCCAGGGGACTTGCAGGAGTCTTCTCCAGCACCAGAATTCAAAGGCGGTGTGTTTCAAACCACAAACCAGCCCTACCTCTTTTAGCATCGTGTTTGGGGACAGACTCTGCTTTGTGGATAGTACAGGCCGTTGTGTTACCACTGGCGGATTTCAGGGAATTAGCAACACTGTTCGGCAAAGGTAAACAAGTTGTGGCATGTAAACAAGTTGCCTCACTGTGCTTTATCCACAGAAACTGAATCTTTTAACTGAAATAAATATATACACATCACTGCAGCTAGAGCTAACTTATAAAAGTTCATTTAGTGACCGTTCAAAACGACCAGGGGACTGAGGAAAGCGACGGATGACCGTTTTTCACACTTACGACGGTTGCAGCACCCCGATGGTCATGGGATTTACATTCGGACGCTTGACCACTGACTCGTACTTATGACGGTTGCAGTGTCCCCTTTTGCGACCTTCTGACAAGCAAAGTGGAGGGGGAAGCCGGTTTCGCTTAACGGCTGTGTGACTCACTTCACAACTGCAATGATTCGCTGAGCAACCGTGTGGCAGGAGACGTTGTAAAATGAAGCAAAACTCATTTCACCGTTTCACTTGGCAGTATAAATGTTGGGCTCCGTTGTCATAAGTTGAGGACTACCTGTATCTATAGCAGACCAAATGGGGAGCCGGATCCAATTAACAGTCGTGTGAGTAGCAGAACTGCTTAACGGCCCTGGCAAGACAGGTCATAAAATGGGGCAAAATTCACCTAACAACTGCCTCGCTTAACAACAGGGCTCAATTGTGGCTGAAAGTCAAGGACTATCTGTAAGGGCACGATGGGTTGAGTAGAAGATGAGCTTCTGAAGGTGGCTTGGTCAGTAGCATCTGTGGTCTCCAGAAAAAGGGTTGGATTTTTCCCCCAAATTTTTCCAAATTGTGGATCCTGTTAAAACCAATTTGTGGAATCCTTGATTTAGAGATGATATGAAATAGATTGGACTCAGCTGAAGTTACTTTTTTCATCTCCTTGGGTGGGGGAAAATCTAAGGAACCCGTCACGTTCTTGGCCAACTGTAGGATCTCATAAAACACGGTTGGAAGAACATGGTCTAGACCAGGGGTAGGCAACCTTGGCTCTTTTATGACTCGTGGACTTCAACTCCCAGAATTCCTGAGCCAGCCTGGCTCAGCTTGGAAACCTCTCCCTTTCCCCTCAGCATGGCTGGCTCAGGAATTGTGGGAGTTGAAGTCCACGAGTCATAAAAGAGCCAAGGTTGCCTCCCCTGATCTAAACTCATCAAATCATGATCTAGATCAGGGGTGGGGAACCTTGGCCCCTTCAGGACTTGTGGACTTCAACTCCCAGAATTCCTGAGCCAGCCTGGCTCAGCTTGGAAACCTCTCCCTTTCCCCTCAGCATGGCTGGCTCAGGAATTCTGGGAGTTGAAGTCCACAAGTCATAAAACAGCCAAGGTTTCCTACCCCTGATCTACAACAAGGGTCCCCAACTCCCAGTCCGTGGACTAATACCGGGCCGCGGCGTGCCAGCAACGTGTCCGCCCAAGCAAACAAAGGCCCATCCGTGGGATGCAGGCAGCACACGAAACCACGCACCTCCCGTGCGCAGAAAAACCTTTCTCCACGGAACCAGTCCCTGGTGCCCAAAAGGTTGTGGACCTCTGGTCTAGAATTTATTTATTTATTTATTTATGAGACTTATATACCGCTTTAAGTGCGAGCACTCTCTAAGCGGTGTACACCAGTAAGCAATGTATATATATATATTACATTGCCCCCAACAATCTGGGTCCTCATTTTACCTACCCCGGAAGGATGGAAGGCTGAGTCAACCTTGAGCCGGTGAGATTTGAACCGCTGACCTGCTGAACACAGTCAGCTAAAGTGGCCTGCAGTACTGCACTCTAACTGCTGCGCCACCTCCCAAGATGCTTTTGGGTTTTCCAAAAACAAGAAATGTGGAATGGAGTGCCAAGCAGCGTTTGAGAGATTAAAGAGACTTTTCTCTGCCGAACCAGTACTTAGGCACCCAGACATGGACAAGCCCCTCGTAATACAGGCGGATGCAAGTGATGTGGCAGTGGGGGCTGTACTATTACAAGAAAACAATGAAGGGGTATTGCAACCCTGTGCATATACATCCAAGAAACTCACGGAAACAGAACAGCGCTGGCCTGTATGGGAGAAAGAGGCATACGGGATACGTTGGTCATTACTCACGTGGTGCCAGTTCCTTGAAGGCAACAAAATCTCCTTCCAGGTGTGGACTGACCACAAAAATTTGGAAGCTCTGAAAACACCCAGGAAGCTCAGCCCCAAACAAGCCTGCTGGTCCCAGCATTTTCACCAGTTCCAATTTACGCTCAAGCATTTGCCGGGGGGAAAGAACTTCCTGGCAGATGCACTATCTCGCATGCCCCAATATAACAGCATGCGAGCCACCAACTCTAAATCGATGATGGTAGAATCACAACTGGCAGCGCCAGTAACCACCAGAGCCCAAGCTAAATTAAAACCACAGCTGGGCAGCCACACCGGAATTGAATTCCGGAAAAGTTTGGAAAGAGATGAATGGTTCCAGAAAAACAAAAATGTGTGCACAATGAGAGATGGGCTGCCTTGAGTGGGGGAAAAGTTATATATACCAACAACCCAAAGAGTCACATTCATGCAGCTTTGCCATGACACAAAATCAGCAGGGCATTTTGGATTTGTAAAAACATTACACTTAATTAAATGGCAATTTTGGTGGCCATCCATAAAAAAGGACATAGAAAGTTACGTGGCCAGCTGTCGAAAGTGTGCAACTGCAAAGAGGTTGCAAGGGAAATTGCCTGGACTGTTACAAACAGCGGCAAATCCCTCAGCCCCCTGGTGGGAAATAGCCATGGATTTTATAGTGGAATTACCAGAAAGCAATGGGAATACTGTTGTCTGGACGGTCACAGACTTCTTTTCCAAACAGGTGCACTTTATCCCTTGCCAAAAGATTCCCACCGCAAAAGCCTTAGCGAAACTTTTCGTCCAGCACATTTACAGATTGCACGGGGCACCCCAACGCATCATCTCTGATAGGGGAGTGCAATTTACGTCTGCATTTTGGAAGGAATTTTTATCCCTCTTAGGGACCACTCAGGGATTGACATCTAGCCATCATCCACAAGGGGACGGACAAACAGAAAGTTGTCACTCAGTACTTGAGCAATATTTAAGATGTTTTATTAATTTTCAGCAAACAAATTGGACGGACCTACTCCCTTTCGCAGAAGTTGCTTACAATAATGCAGTCCACTCCAGCACAGGTTACACTCCTTTTCAAATAGCCACCGGTCAAAGTTTCAACCCCATGCCAGAATTAACCCCAAACGAACCGGCGATCCCATCACTGAAAGAATGGATGGAACAATTACAAGACACCTGGCCAATAGTTAGAAAAGCACTAGATCAGTGGTTCTCAACCTTTTTAATGCCGCGACCCCCAACTGGTCGTAAGTCGAGGACTACTCAATCGGTCGTAAGTCGAGGACTACTCAACTGGTGCAGCACCGTTTGCAGAATGGGACTTTTGGCGGGCTCAGCAGGGCAGAGACAGCCTGGACAATTCCTATTGGCTTTTGAAAGCCAATAGAATTAGACTCTATTCAAGAGAGTCTATTCTATTGGCTTTCAAAAGTTAAGGAAAAGGGGAAAAAATGGAGGACTGCATTGTTTGGCGACCCCTGTGAAATGGTCGTTCGACCCCAAATGGGGTCCCGACCCACAGGTTGAGAACCACTGCACTAGATGAAGCTAGGCAGGCATACAAAGCACAAGCCGATAAAAAAAGGGTTGAGCCTACACCATTCATTATAGGAGAAATGGTGTACCTAAAGTCCCTACAGCCGTGTAAAAACCTTGGACCAAAATATATAGGGCTGCTTTTGCTTAATGCCAGGTCCATTGTCAACAAAGCCCCCCTTGTCCATGATTTAATATTGGACAGCGGGGCGGACCTGGCATGTATAACCGAAACCTGGCTGGGCCCTGAGGGGCGTGATTCCCTCTCGGAGATGTGCCCGGACGGGTTTGTGGTGCTTCATCAGCCTCGACATCAGGGCAGGGGTGGGGGAGTGGCAGTCATCGCTCGGAGGTCCTTGAGTCCTCGTGGGATTCCTGCCCCGGAGGTTGTTGCGTTTGAGTCCCTCCTATTGAAGTTGGGTTCACGGGTTCAGTTGGGCTTGCTGCTGATGTACCTACCTCCCAGCTGTGTTGCAACAGCCCTGCCTGCGTTGCTGGAGTCAGTAGCCGGGTTGGCGGTGGAGTTCCCCAGACTTATGGTACTGGGGGACTTTAACCTGCCATCACTCGGCGATCGCTCAGAGGCGGGGCAGGAGTTCATTGCTTCCATGGCAACCATGGACCTGACCCAGGTAATCCAGGATCCGACTCATAGGGGTGGTCACACACTCGACCTTGTGTTTCTCTCGGGGCAATGGAGACATGATCTGGAATTAAAACCTTGAACCGTAGGGCTTGGCTCCCAAGTCCTGTCTAGAACGCCTGCAACCATTTTCTCTTAATAAAGATGCCTGTTGGAAGAAATATTCCAAGAGTTCTGTCTTCTTAAGATGCAAAGTGGGGTGGGTCCTTACACATAGCTAATAATTAAAACACTTAGATAATTTACAGTCCCCTCTGGGCTGGGTGAATCACAATAATTTAGCAGCCAGAAGCAAAACAACAACAACAAAAAGCAATCCAAAATTTGTGGAGCAATGGAGGTCATGGATGATAACATGGGACATCTCTGGATATTAATTCTTTTTTTTTCCCCCAAGTCTTGGCTTTTTTTTTTAATGTAAATAAAGTGTAGTCCTCAACTTACAACAATTCCTTTGGCAACTGTTCAAACGTACAATGGCACTGAAAAGAAAAGTGACTTATAGCAGGTTCTCACACTTATGACCATTATGAACATCCCTAAGCTTAGATAGTCAAAAAGTTGTATGTAATTACAATGGTTGTGGCAGCCCGAGGTCACGTGATTGTCATTTGTGACTTTCCCAGCTGGCTTCCGACAAGCAAAGTCAATTGGGGGGGGGGGAGATGGATCCACTTAATGACTGCATGATTCCCTTAAGAATTGCAGTGATTTGCTAACAACTATGGCAAAAAAGATTTGAAATTGGGCCTGTTTCACTTAAGAATCGCCTTGTGGAAAGGAAGGAAGGAAGGAAGGAAGGAAGGAAGGAAGGAAGGAAGGAAGGAAGGAAGGAAGGAAGGAAAGGGAGGGAGGGAGGGAGGAAAGGAAGGAAGGAAGGAAGGAAGGAAAGAGGGAGGGAAGGGAAGGAGGGAGGGAGGAAAGAAGGAAGGAAGGAAAGGAAAGGGAGGGAGGGAAGGAGGGAGAAAAGGAAGGAAAGGGAGGGAGGGAGGGAGGGAGGGAGGAAGAAGGAAAGGAGGGAGGGAGGAAAGGAAGGAAGGAAGAAGGAAAGGAAGGAGGGAGAGAAGGAGGAAGAAAGGAAGGACGGAAGGAAAAAAAAAGAGAGATGGAAAGGAAGGAAAGAAGCAATGGAGACTGTGGCTCAAATTGTGATCGTAAGGTCGAGGAGGATCTGCAGTCCAAATATTAACCAGGGAGCAGGTAGATGATGAAGGAAGGAGAAAAACGCAAGAGATAAACCTGTTTTTTCCCATGAAAAGGAATCGATTAACGCATTGTGTAAACTAGGGTTGGCCCATTGGTTTGCTTTGAAATCCCTTGATAAAGATCAGCTGCCAATCCTGATCTGTCTTCTTACCATTGCAGAATATCCAAATCGCTCCCGACGGTGCCATGTACTCCCTTTGGAAAGACCTGCCTCTGCCCTTCTTCCTCTCTTTCTACTTCTTGGAGGTGACGAATTCCAAGGAGGTCCTTCTAGGCGCCAAGCCGGTCCTGACCCAGCGGGGGCCGTATGTCTACAGGTGTGCATTGCTCGTTCGTCCTTCGCTCGTCTCAGAGACGGCTTCTTCGGCTTCTGCTTCGTTTCAACACACAAAGGCTGGCCCTTGGCAGGATTCTGCCTTCCCCCTCGGCTTTTACAGGCCGAGGATTAGGAGCAGATGGGAAAGGGAAGGGAAGGGAATACGACAGGGAGGGAGGGAGGGAAGGAGGGAAGGAAAAGAAAGACAGAAAGGAAGGCAGGGAAGAAGGAAATGGAGGGAAGGGGAAGGAAAAGAGTCAGGAAGGAAGGAAAGAAATGGAAAGAGGGAGGGAGGGAGGAAAGGAAAGGAATAGGAGAAGGGAGGGAGGGAAGGAAGGCAAGAAAGAAACAGGAAGGAAATGGAGAGAGGGAGGGCAGGAAGAGAATAGGAGAGGGAAGGAAGGAAGGAAGGAAGGAAGGCAAAGGGAGAAGGTCAGGAAGAAGGGAGGGCAATGGAATGGATGAAGGAAATCAAGGAAAGGAAGGAAGGAAGAGAATAGGAGAGGGAAGGAAGGAAGGAAAAGAAAGAGGAAGGAAAGGAAAGGAAAAAGCAGAAAAAAGGAAGATAGACAGGAAGGGAGGGAGGGCAATGGGAAGGAAGGAAAAGAAAAGGAGAGAGAGGTAGAAGAAGGAGAGAGGAAGGAAGGAAGGAAGGGAATAGGAGAGGGAAGGAAGGAAGGAAAAGAAAGAGGAAGGAAAGGAAAGGAAAAAGCAGAAAAAAGGAAGATAGACAGGAAGGGAGGGAGGGCAATGGGAAGGAAGGGAAAAAAAGGAGAGAGAGATAGAAGGAGAGAGGAAGGAAGGAAGGAAGGAAGGAAGGAAGGAAGGAAGGGAATAGGAGAGGGAAGGAAGGAAGGAAAAGAAAGAGGAAAAAAGGAAGGGAATAGGAAAGGGAAGGAAGGAAGGAAAAGAAAGAGGAAGGAAAGGAAAAGGCAGAAAAAAGGAAGATAGACAGGAAGGGAGGGAGGGCAATGGGAAGGAAGGAAAAGAAAAGGAGAGAGATAGAGGAAGGAGAGAGGAAGGAAGGAAGGAAGGAAAGAAGGAAGGAAGGAAGGAAGGAAGGAAGGAAGGAAGGAAGGAAGGAAGGAAGGAAGGAAGGAAGGGAATTAGCTGCAGTTTTTCATGCTCCCCAAGTTGAATTCTTGAGGTGTTAATTCCCTTAGTTGCTATCTCATCAGGAAAGACAGTTTAGCATAAATCCTTGGTATGTGGTGGGTGTTTGAATAACCCCGAGAAACAACCCACTACATCCCCAGCTGTAATCCTGCCTTTGTCATGGATCGCATCTACATACCCAGACTATAATTTTGGTCTCGTGCAAAGCCAGATTTAATCGAGGCAGACAGGGTCAAACCCACCGGGATAAACAAATTCAGCCCAGGGAGGAAGGTTTTCCAGAACTGAATGGTAATCAAATGGTTTGCGAAGCATTTAGGGATGGTTGCGCGTGCGCAAATGCCTTTTTCCGTAGGTGGTTAAATCCTCATGTAAATGAAACGGTAGCTTTTCCTGACGACAATTCAGCCAGTAAAGGAAGGAGCCATATCATTATGATGTGTTCTCGCTTCCTATTGTTGTTTTTGTGGTGGTTGTATTGTCTTTTGTGTGGTGTTTAATTCTGTGCCCTGCTTAGAGCTTCCGGAGAGCGTTGATAAGTCTTGTTTTCAGAAGACTTTTGCTCCCGATGGTGTGGAATAAGTGTCAGGATCGTGCCCATTTTTTTTCAGCTGTCGTTTAAAGTCAGGATGCGAAAGTTTTCAGGCTGAGTGCAGCCAGTGAGATCTCTGAAAGTGAGCCTGACCAGGTTACCTACCTCACTGCCAGCTCTGGAAAAAAAGGCAGAGGTGAAGTAGATACAATGAAAAATGAGATCATAGGAAAAAGAACTGGGATAGAACGGACCTTAAGCTAGAGACAAAGACAGCAAGTGAAGAGCTGGAGAGAACGCCTTGGGATCCTATGCCATAAAAGGCCCATGAAATTCAATGGTGAAAAAAGCAAGGTTCTACATGTAGGCAAGAAAAATCAAATGCACAGGTGTAGTATAGGGGGGTACCTTGCTCAGTAGTAGTAAATGTGAGAGGGATCTCGGAGTCCTAGTGGACAATCCCTTAAATATGAGCCAGCCCTGTGCTGCAGCTGCCAAAAAAGCCAACACAGTGCTGGGCTGCATTAACAAAGGGATAGAATCAAGATCATGTGAAGTGTTAATACCACTTTACAAGGCCTTGGTAAGGCCACACTTGGAATACGGCATCCAGTTTTGGTCACCACGATGTAAAAAAGAGGGTGAGACTCTAAAAAGAGTACAGAGAAGAGCAACAAAGATGATCAGGGGACTGGAGGCTAAAGCATATAAGGAACGGTTGCTGGAATTGGGTATGTCTAGTTTAACGAAGAGAAGGACGAGGGGGGACATGATAGCAGTCTTCCAATGTCTCAGGGGCTGCCCCAAAGAAGAGGGAGTCAAGCTATTCTCCAAGGCGTCTGAAGGCAGGACAAGAAGCAAAGGATGGAAACTAATCAAGGAGAGAAGCAACCTAGAACTAAGGAGAAACTTCCCGACCGTTAGAACAATTAATCAGTGGAACAACCTGCCTCCAGAAGCGGTGAATGCTCCAACACTGGAAGTTTTTAAGAAGAGACTGGACAGCCATTTGTCTGAAATGGTGTAGAGTTTCCTGCCTGAGCAGGGGGTTGGACTAGATGACCTCCAAGGTCCCTTCCAACTTTATTATTATTATTATTATTATTATTATTATTATTATTATCCAAAAAGAGGAGATGGTCAAAGAACACAAGGTCGACCCAGAAGAAGACAGACAACATCAAAGACGCATTACAACAGCATCAAATAGGAATGGTTGATGGAAGAAGAGGAGAAGGAAGAGGAAGAAGAAGGAGCAGGAGGAGGAGGAGGAGAGGAAGAAGAAGAAGAAGGAGAGGAAGAAGGAGGAGGAGAAGGAGAATAAGAAGGAGAGGAAGGAAGGGGAGGAGAAGAAGAAGGAAGCAGAGAAGTAGAAGGAGGAGGAGAAGGAGAGGAAGAAGAAGAGAGGAAGAGGAAGGAGGAGGAAGAGGAGAAGAAGAAGGAGAAGAAGGAAGAGGAGAAGAAGGAGGAGGAGAAGAATAGAAGTTATGGATTTATGATAAACCATCCAATTCCACTTTTGGGGCAAATGCTTATGAAGCGTAGCTGTTGCTTAACCAATCTTCTGCACATAGGATTGTCTTCCCATCACACAGCAGAGGCCAGCTCCGCCATTCTTACACAACACAGCTGAGTACAATTGCATTTGGCCCATTTAGAAGGCCCGACGGGATGCAACCGGTGGAACTTCTGCCTGCCTGGCATCAGCAGCTTCTTAGTGGAGCAAAGTGCGGGATTGTTAGCCTCCCCACTTGGGAGAGATTACTACATAAACCCCAGGGTGAAAGAATGTGAGTCACGGTTTTTGTACAAAGCACAAACTTGGAAATGTATTACAATTAGCAGAATGGGTTCCCAGGCCAAGGGATTAAAGTCTTGTGATAAACGGCCAAGTCCTTTTTGAAGCCATTTCTCCCATCAACGGAAAGAACAATTAACCAGTGGAACCACCTGCCTCCAGAAGTTGTGAATGCTCCAGCACTGGAAGTTTTTAAGAAGAGGTTGGGCAACCACGTGTCTGAAACGGTATAGGGTTTCCTGCCTGAGCAGGGGGTTGGACCAGATGACCTCCAAGGTCCCTTCCAACTCTCTTATTCTATTCTGACAATGTCCAAGGCTGAACTGGGACGGGGATTACCGTCCGTTTTTATTGTCTTGTTTACTCTTGGTGGTTTGGTTGCATTTGCTCACACAATATAAGGAGCCCTTGGTGCGCTCTGAGTTTGTTGTTGGCTTACACATGTTTCATTAGCCAAAGAGGTCACATCATCAGTGCAAGGAACAAGAGACAATTAAAAAAAAAAAAAACTAAGCAAACAGAAGGACTAAAACCAGCAGCCAGATAAGCAGGGATTGACACCAGAGAAAAGGGCAAGTAGAAAACTATTCCCTAATCCAGGACTGACCAAAGACAAAAACCACAGTCACTAACACCGACCAGATAATCTTCTGCATATAAATAGGAAAGAAACGTCACATTTCTTTACACTGGTGATGTGACCTAGTTGGCAAAAGGAAACATCTGCAAGAAAACTATCCAACTTTAGAGAGCACCAAGGAACCCAGAGTTGTCCTCCTCCTCCTCCTCCTCTCTGCAAATCCCACTCCCTCTATCACTGTTGATGTTACCTAAATGGGTAATGAAACGTCTGCAAGAAAACCACCAAGCTCTGAGAGCACCAAGGACCCCACAGTCCTCTTCCTCCCCCCCTCCTCCTCCTCCTCCTCTTCCTCCCCCCTCCTCCTCCTCCTCCTCTCTGCAAATCCCACTCCCTCTATCACTGTTGATGTTACCTAAATGGGTAATGAAACGTCTGCAAGAAAACCACCAAGCTCTGAGAGCACCAAGGACCCCACAGTCCTCTTCCTCCCCCTCCTCCTCCTCCTCCTCCTCCTCTTCCTCCTCCTCCTCCTCTCTGCAAATCCCACTCCCTTCTATCACTGTTGATGTTACCTAAATGGGTAATGAAACGTCTGCAAGAAAACCACCAAGCTCTGAGAGCACCCAGGACCCCACAGTCCTCCTCCTCTTCCTCCTCCTCCTCCTCCTCCTCTCTGCAAATCCCACTCCCTTCTATCACTGTTGATGTTACCTAAATGGGTAATGAAACGTCTGCAAGAAAACCATCAAGCTCTGAGAGCACCCAGGACCCCACAGTCCTCCTCCTCTTCCTCCTCCTCCTCCTCCTCCTCCTCCTCCTCCCTACAAACCCCACTCCCTTCTAGCACTAATGATGTTGCCTAGCTTGGTAGCAAAAAGTCTGCCAACAAGAAAACCACCAAGCTCAGGCAGCATCAAGGCTCAATCCTGAGCCAACGAGATTCTCTTCTATTGGAACCAGGGGTGGGATTCAGCCAGTTCACACCAGTTCGGCAGAAGCGGTAGCTAATTTTTTTTTGCCCAGGCCCGGAACGGACTTCCGGAAGCGGCATCCAGGCAGAGAACCGATTCTTCACCTATTTGAATCCCGCCACTGATTGGAACACTTATTAAAAACAAGTCCGTGCAAGTCCAATGAACCGCATTTTAAGACTGCTATGAAATTTATGGAGGGCAAAAAACCTGGGTGGAGGAATCACAAAGCAAAGAATTTTCTCGGGCTGCGTAGGTCGGGGGGGGGCAGGGGGGAAGCAACTCACTCGTGCATGGTTGCATCAGTTTTCGGAAACAAACGGCTTGGCATCTCACGAGTGAAAAACTCAACTTTTTTTGGGAAGAGCAGACTGTTTGCAGCTGCTAAATTTGGATGCAAGACTGGGCCCAGCCTGTCTTGTTTGGTTTGGATCAAGGGAGGGTCCTAGTGTCTTTCCAAGACTGGGTCAGCTGTCAGGATCTTCTTCTCCTTTTCAATTTAGCGTCATGCCATCCGTCCAAACGCATGAAGTTGCATTCATTAAATTTGCACAGAAGAACAACGGCAAAACCGCTCAGCCTCGGAGGCTTTGCGACGAAAGCAGCCTCGGATCCCTTGTAAAACTAAAATGGTTCGAAAGCAAGAAGCATCCTTGGTTTAATTTAATTTAATTGGAGGGGGGCCATGCAAGCATACGGCAACCGTAGGCTTCATTTCAATGGAAGCAAAAATTCCCAGTTGCAATGTATGGCTGTGAAAGTTGGACCCTAAGAGAGGCTGAGCGCCAAAGAATGGAGGCCTTTGAACTCTGGTGCTGGGGAAGACTCCTGCGAGTCCCCTGGACTGCAAGGCGATCCAACCGGTCAATCCTGGAGGAGATCAACCCTGACTGCTCTTTAGAAGGCCAGATCCTGAAGTTGAAACTCAAGTACTTTGGCCACCTAATGAGAACAAAGGACTCACTGGAGAAGAGCCTGATTCTGGGAAAGATGGAGGGCAAGAGAAGAAGGGGACGACAAAGAATGAGGGGGCTGGATGGAGTCCCTGAAGCAGTAGGCGTGAGCTTAATTGGACTCCAGAAGATAATAGTAGTAGTAAAGTTGGAAAGGACCTTGGAGGTCATCTAGTCCAACCCCCTGCTCAGGCAGGAAACCCTACACCATTTCGGACAAATGGCTGTCCAGTCTCTTCTTAAAAACTTTCAGTGTTGGAGCATTTACTGCTTCTGGAGGCAGGTTGTTCCACTGGTTAATTGTTCTAACTGTCAGGAAGTTTCTCCTTAGTTCTAGGTTGCTTCTCTTCTTGGTTAGTTTCCATCCGTTGCTTCTTGTCCTGCCTTCAGGGGCTTTGGAAAATAGCTTGACTCCCTCTTCTTTATGGCAGCCCCTGAGATATTGGAATACTGCTATCATGTCCCCCCTTGTCCTTCTCTTTGTTAAAGAGAACGATGGTAGAGGACAGGAAGGCCTGGAGGAACGTTGTCCATGGGGTCGCGATGGGTCGGACACGACTTCGCAACTAACAACAACAAAAATGAAACGATTGGTTTACCTGCCATTTAGAAGGACGCCTTTACTACTTAAATGGAGGTGGGGTGGGTGGGTTTAAAACATGAAAAAAAAATGTGGCTATTCGACCTGCTGATTTGTTTCGTCATGTTCTGTGTCTGTTGCAGGGAATACCGGCATAAAAAGAACATCACTTTTCATAATAATGACACGGTCTCCTTTTTGGGGTATCGGAGCTTCAACTTCCAACCGGACCGTTCCAATGGATCGGAATCTGATTACATCGTGATGCCGAATGTCTTGGTTTTGGTAAGTGGCCTTCCACCTCTATGAATTTTCAACCCATATTCACATACCACAACCGGTGTCAATTCTGGATTGCTGTGCAGAGGCACAATTTTTCACCGCTGTTGTGTTTCTATTCTGGGCTTCATCTAGCAATTCATTTCTCCAGAAGGACGTTTTGACCCTACTCCATAAAATCTGATAAGACTGTTTTATCTCACTGGCTAGACTTCATTGCGTTAGTACACTATTTTTTTTTTTAATTGCACAGATCGTTGGTTTCGTTTCCTCTTGGTGTGCACGTGCCGTCTTGGTGGGCGATCTGCAAATATTGCAGACAAATCGGTAAATAAATCCTTGCAGTCTTCTGCAGGATTGCAGGAAGAACCCCAGATGAACAGGTCCACAATTTCTGTATATGTTTCAGAAATTAAGATCCAAGTTTCTAGTTCTCTTGATTCTTAGCTTGCTAATCATTAAAAGGATTTTTGTCAATGCCCGAGATTTAGTGCTAACTTTTGCATACTTGGAAATAAATACAGGTTGTTGATTGCATTACAAACGCCATTTTCTTTGAAGGCCAAAGGGAAGATGTGGAATTTGAGGGGCTGCCACAAAGAAGAGGGGGGTCAAATTATCCTCCAAAGCACCAGAGGGCAGGACAAGAAACAATGGTTGGAAACTGATCAAAGAGAGAAGCAATCTGGAACTAAGGAGAAACTTCCTGACAGGGAGGACAATTAACCAGTGGAACAGCTTGCCACCAGAAATCGTGGGCGCTCCATCACTGGAGGTTTTTAAGAAGAGACTGGACAGTCACCTGTCTGAGATGGTATAGGTTCTCCTGCTTGAGCAGGGGGCTGGACTAGAAGATCTCCAAGATCCCTTCCACTCTATTCTATTTCTATTTCTAATTCTATTTCTAATTCTAATTCTATTCTATTCTATTCTATTCTATTCTATTCTACTCTATTCTATTCTATTCTATTCTGTATTTCTATTCTGTTCTGTTCTATTCTATTCTATTCTGTATTTCTATTCTATTCTATTCTATTCTATTCTATTCTATTCATTATTTCTTTGAAAGATAAATGTTACTTGTACAAGGGATTTCCATGTCATTTCTGACAATCCCCAGCTCTCAAAAAACTAGATGTTGATGAGTCAGAGTATTAGGAATTAACACACACTGATAAGCCATAGTTTTGTTTAAGTGTGGTTTAGTGACTCAAACATAATTCTCAAGGCGTGGGCCCAAACAGAAACAGATGGATATCACCTCTTTAGTGGAACACTAACTGGAAAGGCATCTCCACATTTATAGAATATGAGAATAACAGAATAACCAAGTTGGAAGGGACCCTGGAGGTCATCTAGTCCAGCCCCTTGCTGAAGCGGGAAACCCTTACACCATTTCAATAAGTCTTAGAGTCATTCACAGATCTTTCCAGAGGCCTGTGGAGAAGGCTCTCGGTGTGTTTTGTGGTGTGTTTATGGTGATGAAAAAGCAATTATATAGAACATAGAATAATAGGATGGGAAGGCACCTTGGAGGTCATCTAGTCCAGCAAGAAACCCTATACCATTTCAGACAAATGGCTGTCCAGTCTCTTCTTAAAAACTTAAAGCGCCCACAGCTTCTGGAAGTAAGCCGTTCCACTGATTAATTAAGGCCATTAATTCATTGAATGACCCGTTTCTAAGACTATTCTTTCTGTTTGTTTTGATTCTTCTTTTATTCTGTTTGCTGATTTATTTATTTTTTTCCTTCAAGGGAGCAGCGGTCATCTTGGAAAAAATGCCGTTTCCCCTGAGGTTCACCTTCAGCAGCGCTCTAGCCGTCTTCGGGCAAAACGCGTTCATGAACCGAACGGTGGAGGACATCATTTGGGGCTACCACGAACCCTTCATACAGTTCTTGAGCAGCCTCGGGGTCACCGTAGGCCCGTTCAGTGATAAATTCGGCTTGTTAGCCAATGTAAGTCAGATCCTTGGGTTTTGGGCCTGCGTCCAGACTTGTCTGTGGAGATTCTCAGTCAATCATGGTGTTTTTTCTCAGTCATGGTGTTTTTTCAGGAAGCAGCTGGACGTTCTGGTTTTTCTTTGAAGACTTTTCACTTCTCATCCAAGAAGCTTCTTCAGCTCTGACTTCCATTCCCCGCCATCCAGTCAGAGCTGAAGAAGCTTCTCGGATGAGAAGCAAAACTTTTTCAAAGAAAAATAACACTTTACAAGGCCTTGGTAAGGCCACACTTGGAATACTGCATCCAGTTTTAGTCACCATGATGTAAAAAAGATGTTGAGACTCTAGAAAGAGTACAGAAAGAGCAACAGAGATGATCAGGGGACTGGAGGCTAAAACATATGAAGAAACGTTACAGGAACTGGGCATGGCTAGTCTAGTGAAGAGAAGGATCAGGGGAGACATGATAGCAGTGCTCCAATCTCTCAGGGGCTGCCCCAAAGAAGAGGGAGTCAAGCTATTCTCCAAAGCGCCTGAAGGCAGGACAAGAAGCAACGGATGGAAACTAACCAAAGAGAAAAGCAACCTGGAACTAAGGAGAAACTTCCTGACAGTTGGAACAATTAATCAGTGGAACCATTTATCTCCAGAAGTTGTGAATGCTCCATCACTGGACGTTTTTAAGAAGAGACTGGACAACCGTTTGTCTGAAATGGTATAGGGTTTCCTGCCTGAGCAGGGGGTTGGATTAGATGACCTCCAAGTTCCCTTCCAACTTTATTGTTATTATTATTGTTGTTAAAAACAAGAACGTCCAGTTTTTCTCTTGAAAAAGCATCTTTGGGACGTCCAGACCTGAATATGTTGGGGTTGAAATGGGCAGATATCCCTAAGAACAGAGACTTAGGACCGTTTCATTACAGCTATCGTGTTTAGTCAGGGGAAAGATCCCAAACTGCCTCCTATCCGTTTTTTTTAACCAGATTGAAGGATGTATATAGGAAGCCCACGGGTTACAACAGTTGATTTAGCCACTGATTGAAAAAAGTTGACTTGGGGCCGTTTTTCCACACTTAACGACCATTACAGCATCCTCATGGTTGTGTCATCAAAGGGCCAAGTTCGAAGACTTTTAAGCTTTAAAGCTCCAGCATGTCTTTTGCAGTCGGATCAGGGATTTAAAAAACCACGCAGGTAGCCCTGGGCTTATCACCCCAATTCAGCCCAAAATCTCACTTAGCGAGGCATTTATGACGTGAGGTTTGCCCCATTTTTACGATTTTTTTCTTGCCACTGTCGCTAACTGAATCGCTGCAATTGATAAGTCAGTGACATGGTTGTTAAGTGGCTCCCGCTTCCACATTATTTTGCTTTGCTAGATGGTCACAAAAGGAGATCGGGGGGGGGGGGACCCCGGGGATGCTGCGACCGTCATAAACGCGAGTCGGTTGCCAAGAGGCAGAAATTTGATCACGTGGGGAGGCTGCAACGGTCGTAAGTGTGCGAAACGGTCCTAAGTCTCTTTTTTCAGTGCCGTTGTAACTTGGAATGGTCGCTAAACAAACCGTTGTCAGTTGAGGACTTACCTGTGCAGGTATTTATCCCTCCGTCCTGGCTGTTTGACCTGCTATGTTCAAAAGGAAGCCTTTGCTTTCCTCGTAGTCCTTTTTCTTAAAAACAAATCAACCGGAAATCCAATGTGTGTTGCTAAAAATATGCAATTACTCAACCAGTTCTTCTTCTTCTCCACTGCAGCTAAACAATTCCCACTCGGGTCTCTTCACGGTGTTTACAGGCGTGGGCGACATCACCAAAGCTCACATGGTGGACAGTTGGAATGGATTAAAAAAGGTAAAATAAAAAATAAAAAGGAGTATTTTCAGTCGCGGCTTTGCTTTTGCTTTTGCTTGCAAAGGCAGAAAAGCTGAAAAGAGCTCACGAAAGAATTCCAGGGACTGCTGCGTATGAAACGGGAGCCCTACTCACAGGGAGTCCCCTACTTCCAGCAGTTCATTCCATGGCCGTCCGAAGTTACAACGGCGCTAAAAAAAAAAAAGTGACTTACAACTGTTTTTCACCCTTAACGGCCGTTACAGCGTCCTTGTAGTCACACGATCAAAATTCGGACGCTCGGCAAGTGGCTCGTATTTATGGCAGCGTCCCCCCGAGGTCACGCAATCCCCCTGTTCACATCTGTGACCCTTGCGGCATCTCCGTGTGTCACGTGATCAGAATCCAGATGCTTGGCAACTGGCATGTACAAGCGACGGTTGCAGTGGCCCGGGGTCACGTGATCTCCTTTGGTGACCTACGGACGAGCAAAGTCAGCAGGCAAGCCAGATTGACTTAACAAGCCTGTTACTAACTTAATAACTGCAGTGATTCACTTCATAGACGCGGTTCGGGAAAGGTCGTAAAACGGGGCAAAACTCACTTAGCGACGGAAATTTTGGCCTCAGGATGGGATCGTAAATCGAGGGCGACCTGTGTAAGAGAAGCAAGGCTCAGATTTTTAATGCTTCTTTTTTTCCCAGCTAAGCTTTGCCTGTAAGAGATAAGGAAGAGATTATTTCCATTTTTTTTTTTTTTCTTTTTTGGAGTTGTTTTGCTACCAGATAAATCAGATATCAGGGCGTTTTCCTCTCACCGTGTCAGGATTAATTAATATTTGGAGCAGGAATCTTACAATCTTTGCAAAAGCGAATGCGTTCCCTAAACAGTTGAAACAACATCTTCATCATCAGATAGACAACAGAGAGGTTCACTCCTGGAACCTAGATGTTATTGGACTACAATTCCCATCACCCTGATTTTTAAGCTTTTTTTTTTTTTTTTTTTGGTCTGAAGAACGCGTAGATTCGAGTCCTACTAACTCCAAGGGCCCAAGACCTTGAGTTTTAACTTTGATAAATAAATAAAATATTTTTCACATCCACGTCCAGCAGCAGGCCGTAAGTTGTCTTCTCTCAGGGGTCTTCAGAGTTGGCAACTTTAAGACTTGTGGACTTCAACTCCCAGAATTCCTCAGCCAGGCACGCCAAGGAATTCTGGGAGTTGAAGTCCACAAGTCTTAAAGTTGCCCACTTTGAAGACCCCCCTGTCTTATATGAAGGAAGCCCGTCCTCTGTTCATGTAATCTTGATTCTGGAGACACGTCAAAGAGTTTTTCGTTTCATAATTTTTGGGGCATTTTTGTGTTTTTGGCGCAAGCCACTTTATTCAAAGTCTGGCTGCTATGGAGAACTTTCTGCTGGAGATCTATTTTCTAACGGCCCACCATCTTTCTCGTAGGATTTCTTGATTTAATTCTTGGGGGGGGGCTGGTGACGTTAGCTTGCCAGTCTGCTACAGGGGAGGAAATAGCATGGAAGGAAATAGCTTAATGGCAGCATGAGAAGCTGGATGAACATTTTTGGGGACTGTTGTTCTTAGCTTCGGAGCAGGGGTCTACAAACGTGGCAACTTTAAGACTTGTGGACTTCAACGCCCAGAATTCCCCAGCCAGCATGGAATTCTGGGAGTTGAAGTCCACAAGTCTTAAAGTTGCCAAGTTCAGAGCCCCCCCCCCCCCCCCCCGCTTTAGAGGAAGGCGTGGGTCCTCAAATCAACCTGGCTTCTGGATATTAAGCCTCCTTCTCTTTTACAGGTATCATTCTGGCATTCTGATCAATGTAACATGATCAATGGAACTGCAGGAGAACAGTGGCCACCTTTCATGACACCATCTTCACCTGTGGAACTCTACACTCCTGATGTCTGCAGGTGACTAACTTGCAAATCCTTGTCTCTCCAAGACCTTTCCTACGCTAGAATTCTGCCCAGCCTTTCAAATATGTCTCCAGTGCAATGAACAAATGGCCAAATATCCAACTCTCATGTCCCACCATCATTTAAATACATTTTCTTGGAATTAGATGGCCGTGAAACGTTGCTGGCCATTCAAGGTGGACTCTTCAATCCCTTATTCCCTTCAATTTAAAGGCGGCATCTGGCCACCCAAATTGTCCATCTCTGTTCTAAACTTTCAGACATGTTTTTTCATTCATGGTCCATCTTCTTCATTCATGATCCATCTTCTCTCATGGCCCACCTTCTTCATTCATGGTCCACCATCTTCATTCATGGCCCACCTTCTTCATTCATGGTCCACCGTCTTCATTCATGGTCCACCGTCTTCATTCATGGTCCACCTTCTTCATTCACGGTCCACCTTCTTCATTCATTGTCCACCTTCTTCGTTCATGATCCACCTTCTTCATTCATTATCCACCTTCTTCATTCATTGTCCACCTTCTTCATTCATGATCCACCTTCTTCATTCATGGTCCACCTTCTTCAGTCCATGAGGATGCTGGTCTTTCAAGGAACTCCTGTCCCACTTGACCTCTCTCTTAATTTGTCTCTTTCAGGTCAATTAAATTAAATTATACCATGTCTAGAAAATTCAGAGGGATACCAGTTTATCATTACACAGCTCCAAAGAACCTGTTTGCCAATGGGACCACCTATCCACCCAATGAAGGCTTCTGCCCGTGCCGGCAATCCGGAATCCAGAACATTAGCTCCTGTCAATCAAGTATGTCTGCTGAATATTTTGGTTGTACGAAGACTAGACTAGACTAGACTAGACTAGACTAGACTAAACTAGACTAGACTAGAATAGAATAGAATAGAATAGAATAGAATAGAATAGAATAGAATAGAATAGAATAGAATAGAATAGAAGCTGGAAGGGATCCTAGAGCTAGTCCAGTCCCCTGCTCAAACAGGAGAACTTCCTATACCATCTCAGACAAGTCTAGCCTCTTAAAAATCTCCAGTGCTGGAACGCCCACAATTTCTTTCAAAATTGTTGAGGACCACCAGTATAGCAGTTGCTTAATTCTGCCCCTGTGCATACAGAACTGAAGAATGAGGAGTGGACACCTGATTTTCAGTTAATTTGATCCTCGCACATGAGCCTTTCTGCATCCAGGAGTGAATTTTCACCCTCTGGCTGGATGATCTTTTAGTGTCCCAGATCACATGACTCAAAGTTCCACCATGCGGGACAGAATTAGCTTAACATTTGCAGTGATAATGGGCAGGTGTGCAGGAATTCGAAATCAAGGGAGGGAACCTGATGGAGCTTGTAGGAAACGGTCAGCATATTTTTTTTTCCGCTCCAGTGGCTTCGGTCATCTTCCTGTTTTCATAGCTGGGTCAGCACAAAACAAAGAGGAATTCAATCCAAATTCTTGGCTGACGGTCAAGCTTCAAGTCGAGAAATTATGGTTTTGCACATTTAAATCATTCCTGGTTTCTGTTTGTTCATCTCCTTCAGGAGAGATCTTTTAGATCAGGGGTCCTCAACCTGTTTAATGCCACGACCCCCAACCGGTCGTAAGTCGAGGACTACCCAACCAGTCAGAATGGGACTTTTGGCGGGCTCAGCAGGGCAGAGACAGCCTGGACAATTCCTATTGGCTTTTGAAAGCCAGTGGAATTAGACTTTATTCAAGAAAGTCTATTCTATTGGCTTTCAAAAGCCAATAGAATAAAAGGGAGTAGCACAGCTAAGAAAAAGGGGGGAAAAAATGGCGGACTGCATTGTTTGGCGACCCCCGTGAAATGGTCATTCGACCCCAAATGGAGTCCCGACCCACAGGTTGAGAACCACTGTTTTAGATCATCGATGTACACCTGCCCATTTTTTTAAATTTGCAATTTGCATAACCTATGCAATATTTTTTTTTAAAAAAAAAAAAATATTGGCAATTTGCCTTGCCCTGGAAATCTTTCGGCTGTGCCAGGCTGCTATAAAACTTCAGCCAGTCAAAAAACAGGGCCACTCCCAGCATTGACTCGCTACCCTACTGAGGATTTGACTCAAACAAGTTCCTGGTCCTCATGATCGATGGAACTTCAAAGCATGGCTTCTGCCATGACCTGCTGGTCAGGAAAAGGGTCCACAACAAATAAACCCACCTTTGTGTAAAGAGGTACCGTCAGCAGGATGAATCCTGCACATATTTACAGGTTGTGAAGGTCATGGAGCCTGCTGATTAGGGCCACGAATCAAATCAGTCATGTGAACGACCCAGTTTTATGACCTTTTTAGCAGCAGTTGTTCAGCAAACATGGCCCTGCTAAAACAAACCCATTGGTCACTATGGCACCGATTTTCAGAAAAACCGTCAGAAAGCGAGGTCCCGGGTTCACCGGACGCTACAAACGAATAAATGCAGCCATTTACAGTGGGGTCAAGTGGCCATCGGAACTTCAGATCGAGGTTCTGACTCTCTTTTTGCAACCGGTCGTAAGTCGAGAGCTACTTGTTGAAAAGAGAGAGGAAAAATAGAGCTTGTTACATGCTGATTTTAATTTTAATTTTTCCCCCCCTTCTAAAGATGCACCAATGTTTATTTCTCAACCTCATTTCTTCAACGCTGATCCAGCTTTACTGGACACAGTAGAAGGCTTACATCCGAACAAAAAGGATCACGACCTGTTTGTTGATATACATCCGGTGAGTTTGCCTTTTAACTCTAATTGGTAGTTACGGCTTTATTATCAGGGTGGCAGATTTGCACCTTCCCATATTTTATCAGTCCTTTTGCTCAAACAGGACAGAGGAATACAATTTCCAGAGTTGTTTTCCTGCACATTTATTTAAACCAAGTAACCCTGTTTTACATTTTGGGTTTGATGAATCGGAAAATATTTTCCCACTTGGGTGGGTGGAAGTTATTTTAATATTGGCTCTGCCATTTTGGAAAACATCCCTTTCATGAAAGCCACAAAGCATCTCTTTGGTTTTTATTATGATGATTGTCCCCATTGTTTTGACATTTGCAACTGCTGCCTTCTATTGGCTGCTTGTAATTCAAGGTTGTGCACTGCCCAGAGTTGGTTTCGGTGAACAAGGCGGCAGCCGGTATAAATTTGATTAAAATAAATACATTAGCTCCTAAGAGCGAAAGAGTGTATTCAAAGGAACCTAGCCACTTCCCTTTGATTAAATAAATACATTGGATGCTAAGCGCGAAAGAATGTATTAAAAGGAAGCTAGCAACTTCCCTTTGCATTTTTTATTCTAAAATGAAATAGCTTGAGGGACTCGTAATATCTCTTGCATGCAAATTTAAACAACCAAACATTCATTTGCTCCTCCTGAACTCATGTTTTTTTTCCCCTAAACCGAATGGATAATTTAAAGCTCGCTAAAGGCCAGCTAAAGTTTTAAATTGACTTTGAGGTGCCATTTGAGAAACACAAGGAAGTGTCAGTTGGATATAAATCGTCTTTGCAATCATTCTTGATTTGTGATTATTATTATTATTATTTTAAGATTGCTTAGCGCAGTCATGGTGAACCTATGGCACGCGTGCCAGAGGGGGCACTCGGAGCCCACTCTGTGGTCACGCGCGCCTCGTTCTTTGGCTACGTTTTTGCAGGAAAAAGCCATTTCTTGAGCCCCTTCCTAGCCAAAATAAGCCTCTGGAGCGAGCGGGCTGTTTCCAGCTTTGAATTATATCAAATCTGACACCAGAAACAGACTAACAGATGACCGGAATGCTGCGTGTGTTGCTCTCAAACTTACAAAGTATGAGCCAAGGTTAGACAAACGATCAGCATGCATACAACAGCAAAAAATCACATTAATTGCTCAAAAGCATGCCAAACGCAGACTTTGACCTTTCAGTAAAAAGTTGTTTGTATCATTGAAAGCTTTGTTGTAGGACGCTAAGAAAAAGACGCAGGCATGTCTTGCGCAGAGGTTTGAAGCTGCAGGACACAGCTTGACAAACTCTGAGTTTATTGCTTCTTATATACTTGTTACATGCATAGGCTTTACCATTAAATGCTGACAAAAGTTTCTTCATTGGAAAATGTCTTCATGTAAGCAACTACTGTATTTTCTAGTAACACATTACATGGTCAAAGATCAGGTAAGAACAAATACAGGTAGATGAAAACAGAAGGAACTAACAAAGACAGGAAGAGATGGGAGAAGCAACTAAGCATATTATCTGTTTAGATAGGTAAGGCATTAGGTCAGAAGTGGATGACCTTCTGGCTGCTTCACTGGGATAAAGGGTATCAAAAGGTTATCAGGTTTGTGGGGGGGGGGGAAAGATGGCAGTTTGCTGCGCGCCGTGCAATTTCCCCCACACTTTCTCATTGTGTTTTTCTTTTAAGACAAAAGATGTTAATGTAGGAGTTGTTTTTGCTAAACTAAAACCCCAGTATTCAGATTAAATTGCGATAAATAAGTGGGTTTGGGGTTGCAGTTTGGTCTCTCGCCATCACTAGCTTAGCGCTTGCAAGACTGAGTGGAATCGATGACTAAATGAAGGAATTTTTGTGGCTGTAAGACGTGCACAAATCAGGTTGCATCTGTGCATAAATTGGCCGAGAAGGGCTGGTAGAAAAAATGCAATCCTTACTTAACAGATGCTCGTCATTAAAATCTGTGTTTAGGGATCTGGCCGTGTGGAAAACCCTTCCGTGGAGAGAGAAAGGGGACATGATCGTTTTTCACACTTATGACCGTTCCAGCGTGCCCATGCTCACGTGATTTACATTCGGTTGCTTGCTAAGTCTAAGTCACTCGCATTTATGACGGTCGCAGTAGATCATGTGATCCCCATTTGCAACTTTCTGACAAGCCAAGTCAAGGGGGAAATGTGTTCACTTAACAATTGTGTTGCTCACTTAAGAACTGCGGTGTTTCGTTTAGCAAATGGGGCGAGAAAAGTCGCCAAATGGGGCAAAACTCACGGAACACGTTCCTCGCTTAGCGACGTAAATTTTGGGCCCCACTGTGGCCGTACGTTCGAGGACCACCTGTATTTCTCCAATATTTTTTTTCCTACGGGCTTCGTGGTGTGCACTCGGACACCGACAAGCTGCAACTTCCCCTCACTTTGCAATTACTAGGAATATGAGTGCAGCCCATGCAAATGAGATTCCTTTGCAGGCATTCTGAGCTTTGCCCTAGATAAGCAAATTATTTCTGAAATGCAGAATATAAGAATTATGGGGCAAGGGTTTTTCCTGCTATCTGAGATCCGCTTCCTTGGAGCCTGGTGCACCGTCTTTCCTCCTCCTCATTCCATCCTTCTCCTTTCCCTTTCTCCTTCCCTTATTCTTTTCCTCTTCCTCTTCCTCCTTGCTCTTCTTCACTTTTGCCTTCTCTTTCTCCTCCTCCTCCTGCTCTTTCTCATTCTTTTTCTCACTCTTCTTCTCCTTTCCTCTCTCTTCCTTCCCTTTCTCTTTCCTCTTCTCCCTTTTCCTTCTTCCCTTTCTCCTCCTTCTCCTCCTTTTTCTCCTTTACCTTTTTCTTCTTCCTCTTCTTCCTTCTTCTTCCATCCTTCTCCTTCCTCTTCTCCTCCTCCTCCTTCCATCCTCTCTTCCTTCCTCTTCTCCTCCTCCTCCTCCTTCTTTCTCCTTTCCTATTCTTCTCCTTCCTCTTCTCCTCCTCCTCCTTCCATCCTCTCTTCCTTCCTCTTCTCCTCCTCCTTCCATCCTTCTCCTCCTCCTCCTCCTCCTTCTCCTTCTTCTCCTCCTCCACCTATCTTTCTTCCTCCTCTTCTTCCCCTTTCTCCTTCTTCCTTTTCTTCTTCTTCCTCTTCTCCACCCCTCCTCCTCCCATCCTCCTCCCCCTTCTCTTCACCACAAAAACGGTAAATCACTCCCAACTCCTACGTTGCTCTTCTTTTGCCCTCCTCCTCCTCCTCCTCTCCACAAATCCCACTCCCTTTTAGCACAGATGTTGTTGCCTAGTAGGGTCATGAAACGTCTGCAAGAAAACATCCAAGCTCAGAGAGCACCAAGGACCCCACAGTCCTCCTCCTCCTCCTCCTCCCCCCTTCGGATCAGCCAAGGCCGTTGGGAAAGGGACGGAGAGAAAGGCATTGTCCAAGCAAGAATATTCAATATTAGCATAAACATGCCTGGAAGTTCTTTGAAGTGTTTCATTTAGTCGGAACCATGACAGCCATACATATCCCAATTTCCTCATCCATCCTGGAGGCTGCATTGCTCAACCGTTCCAGAGATAAAGCTGTCAAGGCTTTCAAGCACTGGTGTTCTGGGGCCTCTGAGCACCCTGTGTCTTCTTGGCCAACTCCTTGGGAACCGGAGAGATGTTGAGCCATTCTTAATCTCTCCTCCGAAAACATCCATTTCTCCCCTGTAACCCTTGCAGGCATTCTCACCTTGATCTTGCCAGTTCTGGCCCTTTAAGAGACAAGCCCTTGGACCTGTGCCCCAAAGCAAAAAATTATGGGGAACGAATAAGAGATTGGATACAGGAGATAACTGAGATACAAATGGACCTCAAACCAGAATTATTTCTTTTGGGCATAATACATTTAAAGATGGATAAAACAACTCCAACACATCATTATACACACACTGACTGCAGCTCGTATAGCATATGCTCAATGTTGGAAGAGTGAAAATATTCCCACAAATGATATGATTTATGTACAAAATCTTGGAATGCGCAGAAATGAACAAACTTACGTTAGAATTAAAAGACAAGGAGGCGACAGAATTTTATGAAATTTGGAATAAATGTTATAATTGGCTAGAACAGAGAAAGGAGAAGACATAACTATGGATGTACATAAAATGTACATAAGATGTAAAGAGTGCTTAAAATGTAGGGTACTGCTCTGTTAAAAGAAAAGATTTATGTTTATGTATTTTAAGTTTGTTTTGGTGTATGGCGTATGGTGAAAAATAATAAAAAAAATTATAAAGAGACAAGCCCTTGGAACTGTGATTTTGGATTTTTATATATATATAACAAATTTTATCAGTTTTCCAGTTTTACATTTAAGTATTCGGAAAGCAGCGTGGTGACTGGGTAATCAGTGGTTTGATAACAACATCTTTAGCACATATCTCAGGTGACATCCTCAAATATTCCTTTGCTATTTCCCTTAACATTTGCTATATCATATTTAGGCTAGTACATTTCTAACTATACCAAACTCCGTTAAAACATTTATCAATATATTTTTTGCCTATACATATCCATGTCCGGTTTTTAAGTTTTACCTGATTTTTAATTTTTAATTTTCTTCTTCTTGTGCCATAGCCGTTATCGGACGTTAGCGATTATGTTGACGATTCTGTTTTTATCAGGAGCCGCACGAAAAAGTGCTGCTGAGTTTTGTCCAAACCAATTTAACCTTTAATATCCATAGTATTTAAGTTTTGGGTAATCCAAATTTCCTTTATTTCACTACATAAAAGTTATAATATCTACCATACACTTATTACTTACTTAAATATATCATCTTATTTCATAAACATTTTCTATTTCTCATCCTAATACATCATCACTTACTAATAGAGTGTCCTTTATTGTCTCAAGTCCATCATCTATATCAGTGATGGCGAACCTTCTAGAGACCGAGTGCACAAACTGCAACCCAAAACCCACTTATGCATTGTTGGGTGCCGGGTGGGTGTGGCCCATTGACTGGGTGTGGCCCTTTGGGTGGGCGTGGCCCATTGGGTGGGTGTGGATGCAGTGGTAACGGCAGACTGGGTGGGACTAAAAAGTTCAATCAATCAATTCCAACTTTGCAAGATCTTTTTTTTCCACGAGAAGTTGAAATTGACTGATTGATTGAACCTTTTTTTTTTTTTTTTGCACACGGCAGCGGAGGCCTAAAGCAAAAAGGTTTTATAAAACCCAGTTGAAGGTCTAGGACTGGGGCGATGGCACATGTGCCCACAGAGAGGGCTCTGAGTGCCGCCTCTGACCACCCGTGCCATAGGTTCGTCACCACTGATCTATATTAACTATCTTGGAAGGTGGTTTGGGGTTTTTTAATGGGAGAATCCACTTCATCCTGTTCAGAGCGAACGTCTCCAGTCAGTTTGTAAGCAAAGAGAAGAGGACCCGGAATACATCTGACTGAATTTGGCACTTCTTAAAAATGGAAAATTAAAAATTTTCCCAGTGGCAATGTATGGCTGTGAAAGTTGGACCGTAAGAAAGGCTGAGCGCCAAAGAATGGAGGCCTTTGAACTCTGGTGCTGGAGAAGACTCCTGCGAGTCCCGTGGACTGCAAGGCGATCCAACCGGTCAGTGCTGGAGGAGATCAACCCCGACTGCTCTTTAGAAGGCTAGATCCTGAAGTTGAAACTCAAGGACTTTGGCCACCTAATGAGAAGGAAGGACTCCCTGGAGAAGAGCCTGATGCTGGGAAAGATGGAGGGCAAGAGAAGAAGGGGACGACAGAGAAGGAGGTGGCTGGATGGAGTCACGGAAGCAGGAGGCGTGAGACTCAATGGACTCCAGAAGATGGCAGAGGACAGGAAGGCCTGGAGGAACGTTGTCCATAGGGTCGCGATGGGTCAGACACGACTTCACAACTAACAACAACAACAATGGACCCTCGTATCCCCTTCTCTAGCAGGGGGGGAATGGTTGCACCTAGCAGAGGACCAAATTTCCATCGTTAAGCGAGACAGCTGCTAAGTGACTTTTGCTCCATTTTGCGACCTTTCTCGCCACAATTGTTAAGTGGATCGCTGCAGTCGTTAAGTTAGGAACACGGCTGTTAAGTCAATCTGGCTTCCCCCACTGACTTTGCTGGTTAGAAGGCCACAAACGGGATCACACTGCGACCGCCGTAAATGTGAGTCCGTTGCCAAATGTCTGAAATTGAATCATGTGACCCAGGAGATGCTGCAACGGTCATTAAGTCTGAAAAGCGGTCCTAACTTCCTTTCCCCCCCCCAGTACCGTTGGGACTTTAAACCGTCACTAAACAAACTGTCGTAAGTCGAGGACAAGCTGCACACAGCACGCAGGAGCGTGTGCAGCTTGAAGGGTAAAATTAATACCCGTTTTGTTCTGCCGTCCATGCGCCCACTCTGTGTATGTGGTGTTACAACTCCATGCACGCAAATTATGGGCTGATTTTGAAGATATTTATTTATTGTTGCTTTGTTCCCGTGGCCTGATTACGTTCATTTTGCTATTTTATTTTTGGGGGGTAAGATTTCGTCAAACACACAACACATCGCTTCGAGAGGCTTTGGATGCCTAGCCAAAGGAAAAAATCAAAGAGGTCTTTGTAAAAAACAAAGCACAAAAAACAACTAAATCCGTTTCTTTTCTTTCTCTTTTTTTTTTTCTGCAGCTGACGGGGATTCCCATGAACTGTTCAGTCAAAATGCAAATGAATCTGTTCATCAAACACATCCCTGGCATTTGGTAGGTGGTGGGCCAAGCGCTGGGGGGGGGGGAGATTGAGGTTGGAACAGCCAGTTTCTTTGGCTCTTATGGGTATCCTCTGTCCCTCCTCGCCAGGCCAAGTTGGGGGGGGGGGCAGACTCAGACCTAGGAAAGGGGGCACGGGGAGGCGGGCCCGGCGATTTTAAAATGAGGGTTCTCTCCTGATTTCTCCAGGCAAACCGGACAGATTAAGCCCGTGGTTTTGCCCATGATTTGGTTTGCTGAGGTAAGTGTGGATCTGTCTGCATACTTACACATACAAAGGCGCACGCACACGCACACGCACAGGCACACACAGACACACATACCCAAAAATCTTCTGAGAAGGGTGTATATAGTTTGCATTAATCAGGTTTTCCTTCCTCCCTCCCTCCATCTTTTTCTCCTTTCCTGCCTTCCTTCCTTCCTTCCTTCCTTTCTTCCTTCCTTCCTTCCTTCCTTCCTTCCTTCCTTTCTTCCTTCCTCCCTCCCTCCATTTCCCCCTTTCTTTCCTTCCTTCTTTCCTTCCTTCCTTCCTTTCTCCCTCTCCATTTCCTCCTTTCTTTCCTTCTTTCTTTCCTTCCTTCCTTCCTCCCTCCCTCCTTCCATTTCCTTTCTTTCCTTCCTTCCTCCCTCCCTCCATTTCCTTTCTTTCTTTTCCTTCTTTCTTTCCTTCCTTCCTTCCTCCCTCCCTCCATTTCCTCCTTTCTTTCCTTCCTTTCTTCCTCCTTTCCTTCCTTCCTTCTTTCCTTCCTTCCTTCCTTCCTTCCTTCCTTCCTCATTTCCTCCTTTCCTTCCTTCTTTCCTTTCCTTCTTTCCTTCCTTCCTCCCTCCATCTGCTTTTCCCCCTTTCCTGCCTGACTTCCTTCTTTCCCTCCCTCCCTCCTTTTCCTCCTTCCTCCATGCATCCCACTTTTTCCTCCCTCCCTTCCTTCCTTCCTTCCTTCCTTCCTTCCTTCCTTCCTTCCTTCCCTCCCTCCCTCCCTCTCTCCCTCCCTTTATCTAAATATTCATTATTTAAATTTATAATTTTACCAATAGTCTTTTTTGGGGGAGGGATAATGATTTATTTCACGCTTGGCAGCTGAATTTTATTGTGACTTATGCTCCTGTTTGACAAGAAAATAAAAGCCCCTTGAAAGGAAAGTTTTGGGGTTGGTGAGAAGAAGCTCTGGTCTGTCATTGGTTAACCTGCTGTGATGTCACAGAAGGAACCGTGAACATTCAAAACCAAATCTGAGCAAAAGGGGACCACGGGTCAGCGGATGTTGGGGGCTGGAAGGACAATTCACCAAGAGGAGAAAATTAGACGTAGAGAAACTCTCTGTCCTTTTCCCAAGGGATGAGATGGGATGGACAAGGGCAGGGGTAGGCAACCTTGGCTCTTTTATGACTCGTGGACGTCAACTCCCAGAATTCCTGAGCCAGCATGGTGGAACCTTTGGCCTTCTCATGACTCGTGGACTTCAGCTCCCAGAATTCCTGAGCCAGCTTGGCTCAGCTTGGAAACCTCTCCCTTTCCCCTCAGCATGGCTGGCTCAGGAATTCTGGGAGTTGAAGTCCACGAGTCATCAAAGAGCCAAGGTGGCCTACCCTTGGACAAGGGGGAAAGACCCACATGGAATGCACACACCCTCAGGCTAAACCATGGGAAGCAAGTTGGATGCTGGTTGTCTCCTTCCTTGGTTTCAGCCATGTTCTCCCACTCTGCTAAGAATCCTGCCTCTTAGATGCAGGCAATAAAATCTAGAACCACTCAACTGTTTGTTTCTTTGTTCTGAACAGAGTGGGGAGCTTGTAGGAGATATTCTGGATGACTTCTATACCCATCTGATAATCCTCCCTTTATTGCTGGAATACCTGAAGTACTGCCTGATGGGCTTGGGGGGTCTTCTGCTCATAGCAGCTGGCTCATTTGGGCTCAGGACCAAGGTAGGCATCAAGTGACCTTAGATCTGCTGGTCTCCTTCCTCAACCTTGTTGTTCATCTTTCTACATCCTTCTGATCTTTCCCTGCTGACTGTCAGACTATCACTTCCCTCTTCCTCCAAATGCTGTTTTTTGTTTTTCTTCTTCTAACCTTCTTGAGTTTGCACAGAGAGCCATTTTTTAAGGAAACAAACAAGAAACTTGGAGCTGGGCTCAGCAAAACTGGAGAACGTGACTCTTGCTGAACTTCTCCTTCCGAGGTCTCAGTGAGAGGGTGAAAATTTGCTGTCATTCCCTCCCACCTAGAGTTGGTTTTCTACAGGCTGCGTGTGCCATCCAACCCAGTTGGAGCTGCCAGTTCTTTCCCTTTGAGACGAGGTGGTCCCGTCCAAGGAGAAAAACGTCACTCTTGAAGTTCCACTTTGGTTCCAGGCCACCTGGAAACAGGACTCAGCTATGGATCTTCCAGCGGATTAGAAGGCCTCTCAACGAGGAAGCCTCACAAGATCCAAGATGTCGCTCACAAAGAGAAGATTGTGGAAGATGATTCCTTGAGAAATGGCCAGATCCAGAGCCATCGAGTGAAGAAGAAGCAGTTTTTGTGCCAGTTGTCACTTGGAAGCTGAGGCTGTATTTTTTGAAGTAGCCGTCAAAACAGTCTTCCAGCAGACGTGACTTCCTGTTAGAGTTTTTCTTTTTTCCCCGGGCAATAGGAGGAATACCTACAACTCTCCCACGTTGCAGTCCAACAGCTGTAACTGTGCGGTCTATTTGGTATTAAAGACAGCAAAAGGAGTTGGAACAACTGTGTTACTAGAATTGAACAGAGCTGGAAGGGACCTAGTCCAGCCCCCTGCTCAAGCAGGAGAAACTACGTCATCTCAGACAAGTGACTGTGTAGTCTCTTTTTAGAATAGAATAGAATAGAATAGAATAGAATAGAATAGAATAGAACAGAACAGAACAGAACAGAACAGAACAGAATAGAATAGAATAGAATAGAATAGAATAGAATAGAATATGGAATAAGAATAGAATATGGAATAAGAATAGTAGAATAGAATACAAATAATAGAAATAGAATATGGAATAAGAATAGAATAGAATAGAATAGAATATGGAATAAGAATAGAATATGGAATAAGAATAGTAGAATAGTAGAATAGAATACATATAATAGAAATAGAAATAGAATATGGAGTAAGAATAGAATAGAATAGAATATGGAATAAGAATAGAATAGAATATGGAATAAGAATAGTAGAATAGAATACAAATAATAGAAATAGAATATGGAATAAGAATAGAATAGAATAGAATAGAATAGAATATGGAATAAGAATAGTAGAATAGAATACAAATAATAGGAAATAGAAATAGAATATGGAATAAGAATAGAATAGGAATGAATTGAATTGAATTGAATATGGAATAAGAATAGAATAGAACATGGAATAAGAATAGAATAGAATATGGAATTAGGATAGGATAGGATAGAACAGAACAGAACAGAATAGAAAGATTATAGAATAGAATAGAGTCGAACAGAATAGAAAGATTGTAGAATAGAATAGAGTAGAGTAGAGTTGAATAGAACAGAACAACAGAACAGAACAGAAAGATTATAGAATAGAATGGAATAGAATAGAACAGAACAACAGAACAGAATAGAATAAAATAAATAGAGTAACCGCTCATTCACAATGGTGTTTCTCAACATCTTCTCCTCCTCCTTTGGAAGTTGCAAGGCCCCAAAATCACAAGTTGTATCTGATGACCTCAAGAAACGCCCCATCGCATCTGATCTCCCCTGAGGCTGAGTCAACAGTATGGCACATACTTCGTCAGGGGGTTGGACCACAAGAGCTCCAAGGTCCCTCTCGACTCTTGTTGTCCTCTGTTCTGCAGTGGGGTATAACCTCAGCAGCTCATTTGTTGGAAACCTCTGGCTTCCATGGCAGGTGGCCAGCTTTGGACATTGTGGGGAAAAAAGAGGCACCGTCGTTCATACCTAGCCCAGTCGCAGAATGTTATGGGGTGGGCATTAGTTTTGCATTCAGTTTTAGTCTCCAAACTATATAAAAAAAAAAGATGTTGAGACTCTAGAAAAAGTGGAAGGAAGATCAACCAAGATGATTAGGAGGCTAAAATGCATGAAGAACGGTTGCGGGAACTGGGCTGGTCTAGGGAAGAGAAGGTCCATGGAAGACAGGATAGCAGTGTTCCAATATTTGAGGGGCTTTGCTTGTTTGTGCGGACCAGTTGCTGGCCTGTCACGGCCCAATATCGGTCCACGAACCAGGGATTGGTGACCCCTGGACTAGAAGACCTCCAAGGTCCCTTCCAGCTCTGCTATTATGTTATTTGGTTAAAGGGATTTAATCCAAAGGACTAGAGGCAATATGATAGCAGTGTTCCAGTGTTTGAGGGGCTGTCACGGAGAGGAAGGGGTCAACCTATTTTCCAAAGCACTTGAAGGCCAGAGAAGGAATAACGGATGGAAGCTGATCAAGGAGAGATTCAACCTAGAAAGAAGGAGAAATGTTCTGACAGCGAGAACAATCCACCAATGGAACAGAAGTTGCCTTCAGACGTTGTGGGAGCTTCATCACTGGAGGCTTCCAAGAAGAGACTTATCTGGAATGATGTAGGTTCTCCTCCTTAGGTGAAGGGATTGGACTAATGACCTACAAGATCCCTTTCAACTCTGTTATTCTACTCCATTCAAGCTTTATGAGGCTTCTTGCAGGTTTCTGAATCTTTCCGATTAAATCTGGCTACCTGCAAGTCGTTTCTCCACTGGATCACAAGATCAGGTTAGAAAGCAAAGCCCATCTTCTAAAGCTCGTCCCCTGGTTTAGGGTGGTGTTCACATTGGACCTGTTTACTTCCTCAACAGACGTTCAATCTGTCACAACAGAAGGATCGGTCAGCTGCCATACAGATCCCACCTGAGTCTGGCATTAATTATGGGTATCGCGGGCCGTTGGTAAGAGATCCTTCAGTGGATCGTTTGAAAAAAGCTAGATCTCTTAACAGAGAATTCCTCTTTTCTGATCTCTCTTGCCTGCCTCAAAACAAAACACTGCAAGCTCCCCTAACTCATCTGTTGAATGTTACAGGAGTCTTGTCGCAATACTAGCAACGTTTGTCCACTGTGCAGAATTGTGTGTGTTTGTATAACTCTGTGTTGTTGTTGTTTTTGTAGCATGGCTTTTAGCCCCCCTTGCCTGGCACTCGGTAGATTGAAAATAAGTAGCACACCTCCATGTTTTAACAATAACTCGCTTCTTAATCACTTTTAAATCGTATTTAAAATGATAAACCTAAGTATGTTTAAATTAGGGGTGAATAATTTCGCTGATCTCCTAAAGTTAATTTAAAAAGGACATAACCTAATTGATAAAACCGTTCACTTAAACAGCAGCTTCCTTCCTTCCTTCCTGTGTTCAATCAGTAACATGTCCTGAAACTCTAGCCTAAACTGTTTTAAACCGGGCTAATTATTTTCTAGGACAAAAGCTTTTTATTTTGGCGTAGTAATAAAAACTCAGCACCAAGAGGGGCGATCCCTGCCTCCAGGAAAAAAGCCAGCTTGCAATGGATGGAGATGAAATAATAGGCGGAGATCGAAAAACAAAACAAAAAAAATAAAACACAAAAGGTAACGTCAAATTCGCGTTTCACAATACCAGCAAAATGTAGCTTGACTTACTTTTAAAACCTCCTCGCGTTTTAAAAAGGCTGCTGGAATGGCTTGCTGCTTTAAAAAAACGTTTTGTCTTTGTGGCAGCTAATCTTCACCCAATGGCTTCTGATTTTTTAGTGGCCCCCTAACTTTATCACAGCCCCTCTCATTCCTCCCCATATAATAACCACTTAATCTGCTCTCTCCCACCCACCCCGCCCCGTCTTTTGATACAAGCCAATGAAAAGATTGAAAGAATCAATCGAAGATTGAAAGTTTTGTTGCTTTTGCTAAGTCTCGGATGGTGTAACTCTCAGGACCCAACTAACATCCCATTGAATCCCTTTCTAAAAAAAAAAAAAAGTTTATGAAATTTCGCAGGATGAGTATCTGTGACGCTGAAGAACCCCCCCCCCATCCCCAAACTCCTGGTCTTTAGAGACCTGGAAGATACAGGAAGTCCTTGATTTATGACTGGTCACCATTCCAAGTTACAACAGCTTCCCCAAAGCTACTTGCGACTCAGATTCAAAGTTCTGACAGTCACATTATCACATTTTGCGAGCTTGGTCAACAAGACTGCATTTACAACTATTTGCAGCATCCCACAGTCATCTGGCCAAGACTTACAATGTTTTTTTGGGAGGTTTTTGCCAGAAGCTAGCTGATTTCTAGCAAAAAAACCCAAACACCCACATCCATTTCAGAAGACCCTTGCTTAACTACTGTGGCATTTGAAAAAGGTTATAAAATCAGTGACCGGTTTAATGACCAGCATGATTTAGGATTGCAATTCTGGGCTCCAGAGTTATGATCATAAATCTAGGACTACCTGTACTCCCTAAATGTAGCCCCTGGAACAATCTTGTGGCAGTGAGTTGGTAAGGAGTCTGCAAATTGCAAAGAAGCCTTGTGGTTTATCCAGAGCAGTGTTTCTCAACCTTGACAATTTTAAGGCATGTGCTGGCTGTGGAATTCTGGGAGTTGAAGTCCACATGCCTTAAAATTGTCAAGGTTGAGAAACACTGATCCAGAGTCTTCTGCCCGTGGAGGACTTCACATCCTCAGAATGGAAACCCTGGCAACAGGAAAGATCTTTGGTGCTCTCAGAGCTTGGTGGTTTTCTTGCCGACGTTTCATGACCCATTTAGGTAACATCAGCAGTGATAGAAGGGAGTGGGATTTGCAGGGGAGGAGGAGGAGGAGGAGGAGGAGGAAGACTGTGGGGTCCTTGGTGGTCTCTGAGCTTGTGGTTTTCTTGCAGATGTTTCATAACCCATTTAGGTAACATCATCAGTGATAGAAGGGTGTGGGATTTGCAGAGAGGAGGAGGAGGACTGTGGGGTCCTTGATGGTCTCTGAGCTTGTGGTTTTCTTGCAGACATTTCATGACCCAACTAGGGAACATCATCAGGGGAAGGAGAAGGAAGAAGAGGAGGAGAAGGAGGACAACTATGGGGTCCTTGGTGCTCTCTGCGCTTGGTGGTTTTCTTGCAGATATTTCACTACCCAAACTAGCACTGATGATGCTACCTAGTTGGGTCATGAAACATTTCCAAGAAAACCACCAACCTCAGAGAGCACCAAGGACCCACCAGTCCTCATCATCCTTCCTTTTTTCCACAAACCTCACTCCCTTCTAGCACTGATGATGTTCCCTAGTTGGGTAATGCAACGCCTGCAAGAAAACCACCAAGCTCAGAGAGCACCAAGGACCCCAGAGTCTTCCTCCTCCTCCTCTCTGCAAACCTCACTCCCTTCTATCACTGAGGATGTTCTCTTGTAGGGTCACGAAGCGTCTGCAGGAAAACCACCAAGCTCAGAGCGTACCAAGGACCCCACAGTCATCAACCACCTCCTCCTCCTCCCTTCTAGCACTGATGATGTTCCCTAGTTGGGTCATGAAACATCTGCAAGAAAACCACCCAGATCAGAGAGCCACAAGGACCCCACAGTCCTCCTCCTTCACCCCTGCTCCTTCTCCTCCCTTCTAGCGCTGATGATGTTACCTCGTTGGGTCATGAAACGTCTGCAAGAAAACCACCCAGATCAGAGACCACCGAGGACCCCACAGTTCAACCCTGTGCTACAAATATTCTCCCCTATGAACTACCCAAAGCAATTGTTTCTAGGTGGCATCAGAGAGAGAATTTTAGACGCTCACCCACTTGGCATATTCCTTAAACCCGTGAGAGCAAAAGGACCCCTCGCTGCGTGTTTGCTACCTTATTCAAGAGAGCGCTTGAATAAGGGATAAGTTGACCTTCCCCGCTCCTTAGAAAAGAAACCAGGAAAATAAAAGATTGGGCAAATTTTCTTCTCTAAACAGGAAATAAATGATGGTTTCCTCTTTAGATAATTAATGCTGATATAACATAAAACAGTGGTTTACAGACGCAAACCAGATTCAAACCGTGGCCCGTCTGAATCCAGTCAAATGCCTTGACCCTAATTAAACAAACTCGATTTGGTTTGATATATTTCATTAAACAATAGGTGGTTCTAATCTACAATCATCATCTCCCACCTGGAGACTCTGCAGAGAGCGTGACACTCCAGTTTTTAACCATGATGGGATGATCTCAGTTTGTCCCCTTACCTCTGAAGGACACTAGGTTGGGCTAAACCGCAGAATTCAGTGGCCGAGGAACTAGGCCAGCATCCTGGCTTGTAGAATGTGGGGAAAGGATGAGAGGTCAGACTGGGAAGTTGGCTCAGCTGAGGATCACCCCAACTCACGTATTTCAGGATCGGTGCAATTTCTAACTTAACTTCTGACTTCTTTTCAGAGAAAGGCTGCCAAAAAGACTTTGCAAACGCCCAACCATCTGGAAGCTTCGGAAACAAGCCCACTTCTGCAGGAGGACCCCAAACCCGGCTCACAATAGCAGCAACGCCAGATAAACCTCAATTCCTCCTCAGGAAGGATCTCAAGCAATTAAACAGACGATGGGGGGTGGAAATGAAAGGGAGCAGATGGCTCCATTGGAAACATAAGGACTGTGCCTACTCCAGGTTGTTTTTTCTCATGCCAAGACTTGGAGAACCTCAAAAGCAACCTCTGAGTTGGAAGACTCCAATGGAGCACCCTTTGGAGAGACAAGCAAAGCCTCCAATCTTTTCCCCTCCTTTCTGGATCTTTTCCAGCTTCTCGTCTCCAGAAAGTCTTTTGCGTTCCTTCTTAAAGGGGATCTTCCATTGTCAGCCTTACCAGGTAGACCAGACAAGTAACACGACCAGATGAGTTAATTCTGCTTTTTTTTTTTTTTTTGTAAGGCTACATCAACAGAATCTTGCAAGCCGGGAAGCACAATTCTCCCGCCCTTCTCTTTTACACTCTGAGAAATTTGGGAGGATGCAGCTTCTGAGTGTCTCTCTCTCCACCCATTCAGCTGTGGGCTAATCAGTCTCTTATCTGACCATCCCCTTGGTCAGCGTCTCTGGGTCCTGCCACGTAAGGCCATTCTCACATTCCTTTCACCTGTGTGGCTATTCACATAGCTGTTGTGTCTGCAAAAGATCTCTTAAATGTAGTCTCTTTCCCATTTTGACACAAGAGCTGCCCCAATGGTCGTTCAATTCTGGCTCCGTGCACAGCACATGAAGATGAAATGAAATGAGAGCAAATTTGTGGATGCAGATGAGTTGTTTCTGACTGGTTTAGGGCCTGGAAACGTATCTAAATTTTTTTGCCGACAATCTATCACTATTTAGAAGCACCAGCACAACATCCAGTCAAACCAGCTGGAAATAGACATTGGGGAAGGTTTGTGCGTGTGTGTGTGTGTGTGTGTGTGTGTCTTTGCACAAACATGTTCGCTGTGAACTTTTGAAACCAACACGTGAATCTCCTTCCAGGGAAGACTTTGGCACCCCCAAAGTTAATTCTGCCTTTTCCAGCAACCACCTCCTCTTTAAAAGAAAAAAAAAAAGAAGCAAATAATATTATTCACCTTTTTAATAAACATAATAAAGACTAATACAAACTAAACTAGGAAAAGAAAAGTTTGGAAGGTGCAGAAAAAGAAAAAGAAAAACGAGAGAAAGACAACAAAGAGAATAATAATAATAAAAAATCAGCTTCCACCTTCATTGCACTGACCACAAGCTAATATAGTAATTTTTCATCCTCTTTGAAAATGGCAAATAAATTGACAACCTTTCTTTACTTAGACTGAGTTTTATCAATGCGCAATCCAGTAACGGTCAGCCCTTTCAGCAGAAAAGCCCATGAGGAGTTACCAGAAATCTCAAATAAATACAGGTAGTCCTCAACTTAACGACTGTCCTCACATTTACGTCTGTAGCAGCATCCCCAGTCATGTGATCAAAATTCAGACACTCGGCAACTGGCATATATGTCCAACAATTGAGCATCCCAAGATCACTGTTTACGATTTTCCTATCTGCTTTCCTACGAGCAAGTCAATGGGGCAAACTTAATGACCATTTGATTTGCTTAACGACTGCAGTTTCACTTAACAACATGGCAAATTGGTGGTACAAATTGGGTGTGATTCACTTAGCCACCAAGTGAGGTTTGTATCTTTGGATTAGTAATTCCACCATCCCTGCGTCAAGGACGTTTTTGTCTGCCACAAGCTCTAGTCTTGCGTTTCGGATGTCTTATTCTAGCCACCGGTCCTTGGGAGTCCAACTTTTATTTTTACAAGAGAGAAACTATCCTAGTTTAACTGCTAGGTTTACTGCCTAGTTTACTGCAACCCTAAATTGCATTAATGAAGGGATTCAGTCAAGATCGCGTCAGGGACAAATACCACTCTATAAAGCCTTACCTAGAATACTGCAACCAGTTTTGGTCGCCACACTATAAAAAACATGTTGAGATCTAGAAAAAGTGCAGAGAAGAGCAACAAAGATGATCAGGGGACTGGAGGTTAAAACATATGAAGAATGGTTGCAGGAATTGGGTGTGTCTAGTTTAACGAAGAGAAGGACGAGGGGGGACATGATAACAGTCTTCCAATGTCTCAGGGGCTGCCCCAAAGAAGAGGGAGTTAAGCTATTCTCCAAAGCGCCTGAAGGCAGGACAAGAAGCAACAGATGGAAATGAATCAAGGAGAGAAGCAACCTAGAACTAAGGAGAAACTTCCTGACAGTTAGAACAATTAATCAGTGGAACAGAAGCTGCCTTCAGATGTTGTGGGAGCTTCATCACTGGAAGTGTTCAAGAAGAGACTGGACTGCCATCTGCCAGAAATGGTGTAAGGTCTTCTGCTTGGGCAGGGGGTTAGACTAGATGACCTATAAGGTCCCTTCCAACTCTCTTACTCTGCGCTTTTGATGCAGGTCTCAATATGTCATGTGGCCAGTAGGTGGAAGTGTTGCATTGTCCTTTTACATTTCCATTTCGTGCACAAGCAGATATAAATGGGAATTCATCTGGGTTAGGAAAAGTCCAGCCTCTTGTATGGGATAAAGTGGGAGATCTTGATCCAAGGACCACACATCACAATTGTGTCAGATGGTGGAGGCCCTGTTCTCCGAGCTGAGCCTCTAGATAAGGCATGATTAAACATTAAACCCAATTTACTGGGTCAAGCACAACTCTTTTTCAATGGGCAGAAGAGACAGCCAGCGGCAAAGAGCTCCACCAGGCTCCACTGTGATCTGGTAATTAGGATCTCATAATAAATTAATTCCTGGACATCTCAGCCTTGAAGGAGAGTGTGCCCACCGCAGTGTCAAAATCACAAGCCCCTTTAGGAGACAAATCGGGAGTTACTCTGATCATCATCTCTGCCCCCTAAATGCTCATCTTCTTGGAGAGGTTAAAAGCTTGAGGACTAGAGAGTGGTTTGAATCCATCAGGGGGCTGACTACAGGATCTCTGGCTGTGGTGAAGAGCCCTGGAGACAACCTAAAGAATAAGTGAGGTCAACGTTCCGAAGCTTACGTAGAACCATTAAGAGCCAATTTCCACTGTACATTGAGCATATTTATCGTCGGAGAAGCTTTTAGGGAAACGCCTGTGTCTCCAGCAATGCAGGAGGCTTAATTGCATTAGCATTGAGCTGTCTCAGCTTTACAACACAAGACCGGCTTTCTAGGGGGATCTGGCTTAAGAATAATGTGGTTGAGAAGGACTTGGCTTTCAGCACTGGGGTGGAGAAGGCCACTCATGTGCCCTCTGAGTGGTGTGGGGTCCAGAGCTGATAAAAGAACAGAATAACAGTTAGGAGGGACCTTGAAGGTCTTCTAGTCCAACCACCAGCTCAAGGACGAGACCCTAGACCAGGGGTAGGCAACCTTGGCTCTTTGATGACTCGTGGACTTCAACTCCCAGAATTCCTGAACCAGCCACGCTGAGGGGAAAGGGAGAGGTTTCCAAGCTGAGCCCTGCTGGCTCACGAATTCTGGGAATTGAAGTCCACGACTCATGAGGGGGCCATAGTTCCCCCATGCTGGCTCAGGAATTCTGGGAGTTGAAGTCCATGAGTCGTGAGGGGGCCATAGTTCCCCCATGCTGGCTCAAGAATTATGGGAGTTGAAGTCCACGAGTCATGAGGCGGCCATAGTTCCCCCATGCTGGCTCAGGAATTCTGGGAGTTGAAGTCCACGAGTCATGACGGGGCCATAGTTCCCCCATGCTGGCTCAGGAATTCTGGGAGTTGAAGAGCACCAGTCATAAAAGAGCCAAGGTTGCCTACCCCTGCCCTATACCATCCTGGATAAATGACTGTCCAACCTCTTCTTGAAAACCACCAGTGATGGAGCATCCACAATTTCTGAAGGCAAGCTGTTCCACGGGTTAATTGCTCTCGCTGTCGGGAGATTTCTCCGTAGTTCTAGGTTGGTTCTCGATTTCCATCCGTTGCTTTTTGTCCTGCCCTAGCTGCTTTGGAGAACAGAACAGAATAACGGAGTTGGAAGGGACCTTGGAGGTCATCTAGTCCAACCCCCTGCTCAAGCAGGAAACCCTACTCCATTCCAGACAGATAGTTGTTCAATCCCTTCTCGAAAGCCTCCAGTGATGGAGCACGCACAAGTTCTGTTCCACTGATCAATTGTTCTCACTGTCAGGAAGTTTCTCCTTAGTTCCAGGTTGCTTCTCTCCTTGATGAGTTTCCATTCGCTGCTTCTCGTCCTGCCTTCAGGCGCTTTGGAGAATAGCTTGACTCCCTCTTCTTTGGGGCAGCCCCTCAAACACTGGAAGACTACTATCATATCCTTTGGGAACAAGTCGTGTCAAGGAGACGGGTCCTCTGCTAATTCTGACAATAATTTTGGCCCGGTGGTCTAATGCTATTATTTATTCTGTTCTAATGCTATTGTTTTATTCTACTTCACTAAAAGAAAGTCAAAGCTTTTCTTTCGTTTTCCCTCTCTACTTTTCTTTCCTCCCCTCTTTCCCTTCCTCATTTTCTTACTGTTTTCATTTTCATTTGTATTTTATACTTCAATAAGTTAAAAGAATATTATAAAAGAAAAAAGAATACAAAATCTTTTTACCAGCTAGGAATGATATGTCTAAATCACAGGACCAGAAGCAACGGATGGAAACAAATCAAGGAGAGAAGCATCCTGGAACTAAGGAGAAATTTCCTGACAGAACTATTAACCAGTGGAACAGGCTGCCTCCAGAACTTGTGAATGCTCCAACACTGGAAGTTTTTAAGAGGAGACTGGACAGCCATTTGTCTGAAATGGTGTGGGGTTTCCTGCCTGAGCAGGGGGTTGGACTAGAAGACCTCCAAGGTCCCTTCCAACTTTGTTATTATTGTTGTTGTTGCTGTTGTTGTTGTTGAAAACAAGAAAGTCCAGTTTTTCTCCTGAAAAAACACCTTTGGGAGGTCCAGGCCCAAATATTTTGGGGTTGAAATGGGCAGATATCCCCAAGAACAGAAACTTCCTACAAGTTTCATCACAGCTATCGTAGGGTTTCCTCCCTGAGCAGGGGGTGGGACTAGATGACCTCCAAGGTCCCTTCCAACTTTTTTATTATTATTATTATTATACACTGTCAGCACCAGAGTGCCATTCCATTCATTCTGCGGCACTGGCACACAGCCCTGCTATGTTTTCACACCAGCCTACCCTGAGACACAATGAGATACAACAAAGTGAGTGGGTTTATTAAACAATGGCTTTCAAAGGTTAGATCACTTTGGTAGGTAGGTAGGTAGATAAATACAGATAGGTAGGTAGGTAGATAGATAGATAGATAGATAGATAGATAGATAGATAGATAGATAGATAGATAGATAGATAGATATAGGTAGGTAGGTAGGTAGATAGATACAGATAGGTAGGTAGGTAGGTAGATAGATAGATACAGACAGTTAGGTATGTAGGTAGATAGAGATAGGTAGGTAGATAGATAGAGATAGGTAGGTAGGTAGATTGATAGATACAGATAGGTAGGTAGGTAGATAGATAGATAGATAGATAGATAGATAGATAGATAGATAGATAGATAGATAGATACAGATAGGTATGTAGATAGATAGATACAGATAGGTAGGTAGGTAGATAGATACAGATAGGTAGGTAGGTAGATAGATAGATACAGATACGTAGGTAGAGAGATACAGATACGGAGGTAGGTAGGTAGATAGATACAGATAGTTAGGCAGGTAGATAGATAGATACAGATAGGTAGGGAGGTAGGTAGATAGATACAGATTGGTAGGTAGGTAGGTATATAGATACAGATAGGTAGGTAGGTATATAGATAGATACAGATAGGTAGGTAGGTAGGTAGATAGATAGATACAGATAGGTAGGTAGGTAGATAGATACAGATAGGTAGGTAGGTAAGTAGATAGATAGATACAGATTGGTAGGTAGGTAGGTAGATAGATAGAGATAGGTAGGTAGGTAGATAGATAGATAGAGATAGGTTGGTAGGTAGATTGATAGACACAGATAGGTAGGTAGGTAGGTAGATACAGATAGGTAGGTAAGTAGATAGATAGATACAGATAGGTAGGTAGGTAGATAGATATATACAGATAGGTAGGTAGGTAGGTAGATAGAGATAGGTAGGTAGATAGATACAGATAGGTAGGTACGTAGATAGATACAGATAGGTAGGTAGGTAGATAGATAGATAGATAGATACAGATAGGTAGGTAGGTAGATAGATACAGATACGTAGGTAGGTAGATAGAGAGATACAGATACGTAGGTAGGTAGGTAGATAGATACAGATAGTTAGGTAGGTAGATAGATACAGATAGGTAGGTAGGTAGGTAGATAGATACAGATTGGTAGGTAGGTAGGTATATAGATACAGATAGGTAGGTAGGTATATAGATAGATACAGATAGGTAGGTAGGTAGATAGACAGATAGATACAGATAGGTAGGTAGATAGATACAGATAGGTAGGTAGGTAGGTAGGTAGATAGATAGATACAGATAGGTAGGTAGGTAGATAGATACAGATAGGTAGGTAGGTAGGTAGATAGATAGATACAGATAGGTAGGTAGGTAGATAGATAGATACAGATACGTAGGTAGGTAGATAGATACAGATACGTAGGTAGGTAGATAGATACAGATAGGTAGGTAGGTAGATAGATAGATACAGATAGGTAGGTAGGTAGGTAGATAGATAGAGGTAGGTAGGTAGGTAGGTAGATAGATAGATAGAGATAGGTAGGTAGGTAGATTGATAGATACAGATAGGTAGGTAGGTAGGTAGGTAGATACAGATACGTAGGTAGGTAGGTAGATAGATACAGATACGTAGGTAGGTAGGTAGATAGATACAGATAGGTAGGTAGGTAGATAGATAGATAGATACAGATAGGTAGGTAGGTAGATAGATACAGATAGGTAGGTAGGTAGGTAGGTAGATAGATACAGATAGGTAGGTAGGTAGATAGATACAGATAGGTAGGTAGGTAGATAGATACAGATATGTAGGTAGGTAGGTAGATAGATACAGATAGGTAGGTAGGTAGATAGGTAGATAGATACAGATAGGTAGGTAGGTAGGTAGATAGATACAGATAGGTAGGTAGGTAGGTAGATAGAGATAGGTAGGTAGGTAGATAGATAGATACAGATAGGTAGGTAGGTAGATAGATAGATACAGACAGGTAGGTAGGTAGGTAGATAGATACAGATAGGTAGGTAGGTAGATAGATATATAGATAGATAGATAGATAGATAGGTAGGTAGGTAGGTAGTAGGTAGGTAGATAGATAGATAGATAGATAGATAGATAGATAGATAGATAGATAGATAGATACAGATAGGTATGTAGATAGATACAGATAGGTAGGTAGGTAGATAGGTAGATACAAATAGGTAGGTAGGTAGATAGATAGATACAGATACGTAGGTAGGTAGATAGATAGATACAGATACGTAGGTAGGTAGGTAGATAGATACAGATAGATAGGTAGGTAGGTAGGTAGATAGATAGATACAGATTGGTAGGTAGGTAGGTATATAGATACAGATAGGTAGGTAGGTATATAGATAGATACAGATAGGTAGGTAGGTAGGTAGATAGACACAGGTAGGTAGGTAGGTATGTAGATAGATACAGATAGGTAGGTAGGTAGGTAGATAGATACAGATAGGTAGGTAGGTAGGTAGATAGATAGATACAGATAGGTAGGTAGGTAGATAGATACAGATACGTAGGTAGGTAGGTAGATAGATACAGATAGGTAGGTAGGTAGATAGATAGATAGATAGATACAGATAGGTAGGTAGGTAGGTAGGTAGATAGATACAGATAGGTAGGTAGGTAGGTAGATAGAGATAGGTAGGTAGGTAGATAGATAGATAAAGATAGGTAGGTAGGTAGATTGATAGATACAGATAGGTAGGTAGGTAGATAGATAGATACAGATACGTAGGTAGGTAGGTAGATAGATACAGATACGTAGGTATGTAGGTAGATAGATACAGATAGGCAGGTAGGTAGGTAGATACAGATAGATAGGTAGGTAGGTAGGTAGATAGATAGATACAGATTGGTAGGTAAATAAATTGATTTTTTTTCCTTCTCTCCCTCCGTCCTTCTCTCCCCCACCCCCAAAGATATTTGATAAGGACATTAAGAAAGAATCTGCAGACGTTCCACTGGAATATCGGCAAGCCTGAGGCCTCTTTAGGGACAAAGATGATCTCTTTGCAGAATATTTTTCCTTGCAGTGACTGTTTGGGGGTAACAGAATGCAATAAATACCTTCATTTTTTTTAATTTAAAACATTGGGCGCTGCAATACTTGGTGATCGACGATTGTGACTGCTTGTTCCTTGATGGTTGAGAAATGGTTCTGATTTGTTGTGAATTTCAACATTGGCCAGCAGAGAGCAGCAACAGTTGTCGGAAGTTTTAAGGCAGTGGTTCTCAACCTTTTTAATGCGACCCCCAACTGGTCATAAGTCGAGGACTACTCAACCGGTCGTAAGTCGAGGACTACTCAACTGGTGCAGCATCGTTTGCAGAATGGGGCTTTTGGCGGGCTCAGCAGGGCAGAGACAGCCTGGACAATTCCTATTGGCTTTTGAAAGCCAATAGAATTAGACTCTATTCAAGAGAGTCTATTCTATTGGCTTTCAAAAGCCAACAGAAGAAAAGGGAGTAGCACAGCTAAGGAAAAGGGGGAAAAATGGCGGACTGCGTTGTTTGGCGACCCCCGTGAAATGATCGTTCGACCCCAAATGGGGTCCCGACCCACAGGTTGAGAACCAGTGCTTTAAGGGAAAAAATGAAAGGTCTGCCAGCTTGGAGAGCATCAAGGGCCCCACAGTCGTCCTCACTACAAACCCCATTTCTTTCTAGCACCCATAATGTTACCTAGTTGGGGCATGAAATGCCTGCAAGCAAACCATCAAGTTTAGAGGGCACCAAGGACCCCACAGTCCTCCTTTTCTTCCTCCTCCTCCTTTCCACAAGCTCCACTCCCTTCTAGCACTGATGATGTTATCTAGTTGGGTCATGAAATGTCTGCAAGAAAACCAAGCTCAGCGAGCACCAAGGACTCCATACTATGTCTTTTCTGAACCCTTTGAGGAACACAGTCCTGAAATACACTACTTCATTCTCGGCCTATTTGTTGGCCATGGATGTTTGTTCCTATCGCTGTTGTTCCTCAACATTTTTTCTTACATAACAGAGAATTTCCATGGAGCTGCGTTTGTCCACAACTCGGACATTTAGCTGGAAGGCAATTCTCAATACCAGCTGACTGAGCATGAATTCAGTAGAGGGGAAATGGGGGGGGGGGAACAGAGAGATCTTTCTAAAGCCCAGAATTAAAGCAGAATGGTGAAGGATTAAACACTCAATAACTGAGAAATGAATTGGAACCACCAGGAATGCTTCATTCACTGCATCGGTGAGGTCACACATGGATTACTGCATTTGGTCACCATGATACAAAAAAGACATTGAGACTCTGGAAAGGGTGCGGAGAAGAGCAACCATGATGATTAGGGGGCTGGGGGCTGAAACGTGCAAAGAAGGTTGCAGGAATTGAGTTGTGTCTAGTTTAATGAAAAGAAGGACTAGGGGTGACATGATAGCAGTCTTCCAATGTGTAAGGACCCACCTCGGCTAACCACCCAAGGAAGCAGAACTCTTGAAACAGGTATTGTCTTTAAAGGAAGCTTTTATTAGGGGTCAGGGACAGTAGGGAAGTCAAAGCAAGATCTGGGGAAAATCCCACGCAAACGGTATAGTGAAGCAAGCAAGCTGTCTTCTCCCACCAAAGTCATAATGTCCATTTGAAATCCAGGCAATCCACAGGTGGCACCGTGTGCGGGTAACTGGCTCAAGTTGGTGTGCAATCAAGGTTGTCTCCAGTTTCCATAGCTGGTGGAAAGCGAAAGTTATCCCAAGCAAAATAAAATTCCCCCCTCTCCACAGCAGAATGGCTGGCCCCAAGCATATATGCAGGAAAAGCAATAAGGGTTTTGGGAACTTGACATGTGGCCCCCCCTAGAACGGGAAATCCACCTAGATAGAAGACAAAAAGGGAACAGAAATAAACAATACAGGCGTATCAATTATATGGGATATTGAGAGTGGAAGCATCTTAAAAGTTTAGGGGGCTGTAACATGTTTCTTGTTCACTCACTTATTTGTGAGAATATTTTGATGTGGTCTCTGCAATCGCTAGCAAAATGTTCTTCTACCCATCCAAATAAAATTGGCTTAACAAGAAGGTATTCGTCTCTTAACAGTGATTTCTTGAACACTGCTGGAATATTTTTCTGAATAAAGAAAAAACAAAGCCATTTGGTTAATTCTGCAGGTCGTTGTCCTACCCTGTCTGGAGGGCGCAGCTTGGTGGAAAATGTTGAGAGGGGTCTCATTAAAAGTTATTAAAATCCTTATGATGGGGATATAAATGTATCAGACCTCTTTTGAAAACATTTAACTGTGGGTAGGAAAGAATTCCAATAATAGAAAAAGGAAGAAATAGCTTCAAATTTGAGTCAATTTCTTTCACTGGGCAAGACACTATGTATCAGAAACTCTTATTACAACATTTTAGCAGAATCCTTAGAAAGCAAAGCAAAACAAACCAGTCCTGGATTATTATTATTTTTCTTAAAGAAAAAAAGACTGGGGAAAAAAATAACAAATTCAAAATAAAACCAAGGGCTGCCTGGCAAGATTGTGACAAGGTGGCGAAGATGCAAACAAAAAAAAACAGAAAAAGAGCTTTGAATTTTAGGTGGAGGGGACCACCCACCCACCAGAAGGGCAATCTGTTGCAAGAGTAGCAATCCCCATCATCCCCCCCAAAAGGCCGGCCAATGGGACCTGTAGTCCAAAGTTTTTCCTATACTGTACATATAACCATCATTTATTTTTTTTTTTGCTATGTATGACATTTTCAGATTTTTTGGTAAAAACAGCATTTTAAGCAAGGGGGGGGGGAAACCTGCTCAACAGGAGCAAAGAAAAAAAAAGCTTTCTGTTGCAAGAAGAGACCATCCCTATCAACACCCCTCCACCCCGGAGGTGGCCGATGGGACTTGTAATCCAAAGCATTCGTCAGTAGAAGGCCAAAGTCACCCTCAATCCTAAAAAGCACTGCTGCAAAAAATGTTTTTAAAAAATTGGACCTTTGCAGCGGGGGAGGCGGGGGGGGAGGCAACCTCCAACCCTATTCCAGCCTCTCACGCACAAGGGGAGACCTGCCGGCTGCCTGACGGATGGGATTTGTAGTCCAAGGCTCCCCTAGGTGAGGAGAAAGCATTGCACGCACACGCACACACGCAAACTTAGAACCAGCGTCGCAGCCGCCTAATCGCCTTCACCTGTGCGGGGTAGGCGCACCTGGCCGTGATGAGCCTTCCCGCGCGCGCCGCGGCCGTCTCCATGGCAACCGCCGCGCGAGCCGGGGGAACCAGCCGAGCGCTCGCACCTGTGTTTGAGCGCGCGCCTCTCCCGCCCAGCGCCCTCGGACCGCCCATCTCGCCCGTTGATTGGCTGCTCCGAAAACGCGTCCCTCGGATTGGCTCAGCGGTCTGTCTCCCTCTCTCCGAGAGGCGGGGACAGTTTAAAAAGACGGCGGGCTCCTCAGCCGGAGTGCAAAAAAGCGAAGCGAGCGCGCTGCGCAGGCAGCAGACGCCGCTCCCGCGTCTCTTTTTTCCCCTCAAAAGAGACGATGCTGCGGGGCGCCGGGGGGGCTGAAATGTCTCTCTCTCTCTCCGGCGCTCCCGCGGCCCAAGTCCTCGAGCTCGAGGCCGGGCAGGGCCTTTTGAGCTTTTGAGGTAATTGTGAGGCTTTTCTACGTTGTAAGATACCTGAGGGGAGCGTGAGTTCTTTAGCCTATTCTCGCGGAGTAAGGGGAGCACCTGTGGTAATTTTAAGCGCGGCGTGTATTCTTAGGAGTAAAACGCCAGGGGGGGGGGCTGAGGTAAACTCTCAAGGGGGCTTTAATTCAAAGGACGCCAGTGCCACAGGTCACTAAAGGTATTTATTCTCCGTCTTTCCCTCGGGGAATAACGCAAACCGCTGCTTTCTTGCAGTAATTCTAGCCTAAACGCCAGTTCTTAAAATTTGGGTGGGACCTGAGGTAATTCTCAGCCGTGTCCTTTTTAAAAAGGACCAAACCACCACAGGTGAATAAGAGTTAAAATTAGCTTTAAAGATAAAATTGCCTCAGGAGCAGACCTTCCTCTCAGGAATAAAGGGAGTTCTTGGGGCCTGGGGGAATTTTAGCCAGGACTTTAAATTCTTAGAATAAAATTTGGGTGGGAGCTCAAGTAATGTCAGCCATGTCCTTTTTTTAAAAAAAGGACCAAACCACCACAGGTGAATAAGAGTTAAAATTAGCTTTGTCCTTGCAGTAAGCTGAAGCAATTTGAGCCAGGTGTGGTTAAAAGGGCTAAACTGCCACAGGTGAACAAGCAGTAAAATTAGCTTAAAGGCAAAATGGCTTCAGTCCTTGGAGTTGCCCTTTCTTGAATAAAGTCAGCTCTTTGGACCTGGGGAAGTTTTAATCAAGGCTCAAATCCTTAAAAGAAGGAAAACATGTAGAGGACTAGTGGCTTCAAGTAACTAAAGGCAAAAGTTAACTAAAATTACTTCAGGTCCTGGAGTTGACCTTGCTTTCTTGAAATAAAGTCAGCTCTTAAAGTAATTTTAGCCAAGGGCACATTTTAAAATATTGGTGGCATCTAAGGTAATCTCAGCCATGTCCTTTTAGAAGGACCAAACCACCATAGGCAAGTCAAGAATTAAAAAATAGTTTTAAAGGTAAAGATGAAATTACTCAGGAGCTGACCTTGCTCTCAGGAATAAACTGATTTCTTGGGACCTGAGATAACTATAGTCGGCTCAAGTCCTTAAAAGAAGCAAAATATGTTGAGGACTAGCTACTTCAAGGAACTAAACAAAAAAGTTAACTAAAATTACTTCAGGTCAGGGAAGTTGACTTATTTTCTTGAAATAAAGTCAGTTCTTGAGGACTGATGTAATTTTAGGCAAGACTCAAGTTCTTAGAGCAGGGGTCTTCAAACTTGGCCCTTTTATGACTTGTGAACGTCAACTCCCAGAATTCTTCAGCCAGCGTGCCTGGCTGAGGAATTCTGGGAGTTGAAGTCCACAAGTTATAAAAAGGCCAAGTTTGAAGACCTCTGTCTTAGAGTAAAATATTGGTGGAACCTAAGATAATCTCAGCCATGTCCTTTTAAAAGGACCAAACCACCACAGAGAATAAGAGTTAAAATTAGCTTGGGGTAAAGTCTGAGCCACGTCTTTGCAGGCTAAAAAGAACTTCAAGTAAGTAGAGGTGAAAGTTAACTAAAATTACTTCGGGCCCAGGACCTGGCTTAACTCTCAGGAAATTGCTTCAGTACCTGGAGTTGCCCTTACTTTCTCCCAGGTCAATTCTTGAGACCTGAGAAAATTTAAGTCAAGGTTCAAGTGCCTAAAACAAGCAAAACATGTAGTTGCCTGGTCTGAGGAATTCTCAAGGGGACAATGTTCCAGTTCATTTTATATTGTTGTCTTTCACTTGTAGGATAAAACACAAAAAATACTTTTCTAGTCTCTGAACATAAGTTGGTCATTTGGTGATGTTGATTTTTTATTTTTTATTTTAAAGGCATGAATCCATATAGACGAAGAAGAAGACATCAACAGTAAGACAGATGGTTTAATTCACTCTCCAGTATATCATGAAAATGTGGAAGCCTGGCAGTTACTGTTTGCAACATGTTTATTCCTGCAAAAATGTTTACAACGTATCAATGGTAAAAAGAGCAGTGGTAGAGCATTCCACATACCAACAAGCATGGTGGTGATGCCCCTATTGGTGGAGGTTTTCGGTCCCTGAGCTTCCACTTTGTGACACTCACACTGAATGAGCCAGGGAGTCAAACTGCTACCTGTCTCATTGAATCCCTGAGCAAACACTGTGGGGGACTCACACTGGAAGTCCTCTCTGGGGTTGCCCTTTCAGTCCCTGAGCCAGCAGTGAGGGCGAATCACACTGGAATAGTCAACAGCACTCTTCCAGTGCCTGAGGACCCCCTCAGTGAGACTCAAACTGGAGGGCGCTCCTTTGGGATCACCTCCCTCCCACCTTCACACCCTTAGAAATAATGCTGTACAAGGCCAACGTCTTAGAACCGAAAGTAAACGTGGTGATGCAATTTAATCGAGGAATACCAATAAAGGAAAATATTTGTGGCTCGTGGTTGAAATGAGGCGTCCTTGGTGCTCTCTGTGCTTGGTGGTTTTCTTGTAGACCTTTCATTACCCAACTAGGGAACATCAGTGCTAGTAGAAGGGAGTGTGCTTTGTCTCAATTTATGTTCCAGTGGCTTCTTTCAGTGTTGTTGAAAATGGTCTTGGAGGTTCTTTGTTGCGCTATTTGTGGTTAGCTTCTTGTGGTATTGTTTTCTTGCCATGGCGATGGTTTTTAGAACCCGAAATAAAACTTCAATGGCCCTTTTTAATGTTAGATGTGGCCATTGATCTACAAAGAGGTTAGGGTTTTCTAGCTTTGCAGACTGAATGGAGGAAGAATTGCACACCTGCTGCCAAACGTTCCTTGAAAGAGACAAGACTTGCTGGGCACGAGTGAGGAAGAAACAAGCAGAAGAAGAAAGAAGAAAGAAGAGAACATGAAAATGACTTCAGTTCAAGCCCTGTTAGCCTCCAACACTGTGAGGTAAGTTTAACCGAGTCTTGTATTCTTCAAAGTTTTAGGATATGGAGGGAGGTGGTCAATTGTGTCTAGATAACACCTGTGTTTGAGGTAATAGTAACCACTGTGTATTGTGCATTCTTAAGAATAAAACCCCAATGGCATCTGAAGTAATGTTAGGTTTTGTTTTATCTCAAAGGCGTGTACTCTACACCACCTTCAAGACAGAAGACTTAGCCGTCATCCTGCAGCATTGATGGAAGAAGAAGGAATGGAAGGCAAGAAGGAATATGATCTCCATCAAGAATGCTACTTCAGCAAGACAATCACAACTGACCTTTAGATAATAGATTTTAGAGCATTCTTGCCTGCTGTAAATTTAGCCATGGCAATGGTTATTAGAACCAAAAAAACCTCCTCAATGGCCCTTTTTAATCCTAGACGTGGCTGTTGATGGATTATAGATTTTATAGCTTTCTGCCTGGTGTAAATTCAGCCATGGCGATGGTTCATAGAACCAAAAATAAAGCCTCATTGGCCCTTTTAAATAACCAGTGTGTGGCCAGTGCTTGGTAATAGATTTTATAGTTTTCTGCCTGGCGTAAATTTAGCCCTGGCGATGGTTCTTAGAACCAGAAAGAAAACCTCAACGGCCCTTTTAAATGATCAGTGTGTGGCCAGTGCTTGGTAACAGATTTTATAGTTTTCTGCCTGGCGTAAATTTAGCCCTGGCGATGGTTCTTAGAACCAGAAAGAAAACCTCAACGGCCCTTTTTAATGCTAGGTGTGTCCGTTGATCTATAGAAGATTTTCTAGTTTTTGAGTCTTTGAGATTGAGGGGAGGAACAGTTGCACACCTGGTGCCAAATGTTCCTCAGAAGAGACAAGATTTGCTCGGCACGGCAGAAGAAGAAAGAAGAGCATGAAAATGTCTCCAGCTCAAGCCCTGTTAGCCTCTGGCTGTGAAGTGGCCGCCTACGCTGTGAGGTAAGTTTAGTCGAGTCTTGTATTCTTCAAAGTTTTAGGATATGGAGGGAGGTGGTCCATTGTGTCTAGATAACACCTGTGTTCGAGGTAATAGTAACCACTGTGTATTGTGCATTCTTAAGAATAAAACCCCGAATGGCATCTGAAGTAATGTTAGGTTTTGTTTTATCTCAAAGGCGTGTACTCTACACCACCTTCAAGACAGAAGACTTAGCCGTCAGCCTGCAAGATTGATGGAAGAAGAAGGAATGGAAGCAAGAAGGAATATGATCTCCATCAAGAATGCTACTTCAGCAAGCCAATCACAACTGACCTTTAGATAGTAGATTTTATACCATTCTTGCCTGCTGTAAATTTAGCCATGGCAATGGTTATTAGAACCAAAAAAACCTCCTCAATGGTCCTTTTTAATCCTAGGCATGGCTGTTGATGGATTATAGACTTTATAGTTTTCTGCCTGGCATATCTTTAGCCCTGGCGATGGTTCTTAGAACCAGAAAGAAAACCTCATTGGCCCTTTTAAATGACCAGTGTGTGGCCAGTGGTTGGTAATACATTTTATAGATTTCTGCCTGGTATAAGTTTAGTCCTGGCAGTGGTTCTTAGAACCAGGAGGAAAACCTCAATGACCCTTTTAAATGACCAGTGTGTGGCCAGTGCTTGGTAACAGATTTTATAGTTTTCTGCCAGGTGTAAATTTAGCCAGGGTGATGGTTATTAGAACCAAAAAAAACCTCCTCAATGGCCCTTTTTAATCCTAGGCATGGCTGTTGATGGATTATAGATTTTATACTTTTCTGCCTGGTGTAAATTCAGCCATGGCGATGGTTCATAGAACCAAAAATAAAGCCTCATTGGCCCTTTTAAATGACCAGTGTGTGGCCAGTGCTTGGTAATAGATTTTATAGTTTTCTGCCTGGCGTAAATTTAGCCATGGCGATGGTTCTTAGAACCAGAAAGAAAACCTCAATGACCCTTTTAAATGACCAGTGTGTGGCCAGTGCTTGGTAACAGATTTTATAGTTTTCTGCCTGGTGTAAATTCAGCCATGGCGATGGTTCATAAATGACCAGTGTGTGGCCAGTGCTTGGTAACAGATTTTATAGTTTTCTGCCTGGTGTAAATTTAGCCATGGTGATGGTTATTAGAACCAAAAAAAAATCTCCTCAATGGCCCTTTTTAATCCTAGGCATGGCTGTTGATGGATCATAGATTTTATACTTTTCTGCCTGGCATATCTTTAGCCCTGGCGATGGTTCTTAGAACCAGAAAGAAAACCTCAACGGCCCTTTTAAATGACCAGTGTGTGGCCAGTGCTTGGTAACAGATTTTATAGATTTCTGCCTGGTGTAAATTTAGCCCTGGCGATGGTTCTTAGAACCAGAAAGAAAACCTCAACGGCCCTTTTTAATGCTAGGTGTGTCCGTTGATCTATAGAAGATTTTCTAGTTTTTGAGTCTTTGAGATTGAGGGGAGGAATAGTTGCACACCTGGTGCCAAATGTTCCTCAGAAGAGACAAGACTTGCCAGGCACGGCAGAAGAAGAAAGAAGAGCATGAAAATGTCTCCAGCTCAAGCCCTGTTAGCCTTTGGCTGTGAAGTGGCCGCCTACGCTGTGAGGTAAGTTTAGTCGAGTCTTGTATTCTTCAAAGTTTTAGGATATGGAGGGAGGTGGTCAATTGTGTCTAGATAACACCTGTGTTTGAGGTAATAGTAACCACTGTGTATTGTGCATTCTTAAGAATAAAACCTCAATGGCATCTGAAGTAATGTTAGGTTTTGTTTTATCTCAAAGGCGTGTACTCTACACCACCTTCAAGACAGAAGACTTAGCCGTCAGCCTGCAACATTGATGGAAGAAGAAGGAATGGAAGGCAAGAAGGAATATGATCTCCATCAAGAATACTACTTCAGCAAGCCAATCACAACTGACCTTTAGATAGTAGATTTTATACCATTCTTGCCTGCTGTAAATTTAGCCATGGCAATGGTTATTAGAACCAAAAAAACCTCCTCAATGGCCCTTTTTAATCCTAGGCATGGCTGTTGATGGATTATAGACTTTATAGTTTTCTGCCTGGCATATCTTTAGCCCTGGCGATGGTTCTTAGAACCAGAAAGAAAACCTCATTGGCCCTTTTAAATGACCAGTGTGTGGCCAGTGGTTGGTAATACATTTTATAGATTTCTGCCTGGTATAAGTTTAGTCCTGGCAGTGGTTCTTAGAACCAGGAGGAAAACCTCAATGACCCTTTTAAATGACCAGTGTGTGGCCAGTGCTTGGTAACAGATTTTATAGTTTTCTGCCTGGTGTAAATTTAGCCATGGTGATGGTTATTAGAACCAAAAAAACCCTCCTCAATGGCCCTTTTTAATCCTAGGCATGGCTTTTGATGGATTATAGATTTTATACTTTTCTGCCTGGTGTAAATTCAGCCATGGCGATGGTTCATAGAACCAAAAATAAAGCCTCATTGGCCCTTTTAAATGACCAGTATGTGGCCAGTGCTTGGTAATAGATTTTATAGTTTTCTGCCTGGCGTAAATTTAGCCCTGGCAATGGTTCTTAGAACCAGAAAGAAAACCTCAACGGCCCTTTTTAATGCTAGGTGTGTCCGTTGATCTATAGAAGATTTTATAGTTTTTGAGTCTTTGAGATTGAGGGGAGGAACAGTTGCACACCTGGTGCCAAATGTTCCTCAGAAGAGACAAGACTTGCTGGGCACGGCAGAAGAAGAAAGAAGAGCATGAAAATGTCTCCAGCTCAAGTCCTGTTAGCCTTTGGCTGTGAAGTGGCCGCCTACGCTGTGAGGTAAGTTTAGTCGAGTCTTGTATTCTTCAAAGTTTTAGGATATGGAGGGAGGTGGTCCATTGTGTCTAGATAACACCTGTGTTTGAGGTAATAGTAACCACTGTGTATTGTGCATTCTTAAGAATAAAACCCCGAATGGCAGCTGAAGTAATGTTAGGTTTTGTTTTATCTCAAAGGCGTGTACTCTACACCACCTTCAAGACAGAAGACTTAGCCGTCAGCCGGCAGCATTGATGGAAGAAGAAGGAATGGAAGCAAGAAGGAATATGATCTCCATGAAGATTGCTACTTCAGCAAGCCAATCACAACTGACCTTTAGATAGTAGATTTTATACCATTCTTGCCTGCTGTAAATTTAGCCATGGCAATGGTTATTAGAACCAAAAAACCCTCCTCAATGGCCCTTTTTAATCCTAGGCATGGCTGTTGATGGATTATAGATTTTATACTTTTCTGCCTGGTGTAAATTCAGCCATGGCAATGGTTCATAGAACCAAAAATAAAGCCTCATTGGCCCTTTTAAATGACCAGTGTGTGGCCAGTGGTTGGTAATACATTTTATAGATTTCTGCCTGGTATAAGTTTAGTCCTGGCAGTGGTTCTTAGAACCAGGAGGAAAACCTCAATGACCCTTTTAAATGACCAGTGTGTGGCCAGTGCTTGGTAACAAATTTTATAGTTTTCTGCCTGCTGCAAATTTAGCCATGGTGATGGTTATTAGAACCAAAAAAAACCTCCTCAATGGCCCTTTTTAATCCTAGGCATGGCTGTTGATGGATTATAGATTTTATACTTTTCTGCCTGGTGTAAATTCAGCCATGGCGATGGTTCATAGAACCAGAAAGAAAACCTCAACGGCCCTTTTAAATGACCAGTATGTGGCCAGTGCTTGGTAAGAGATTTTATAGTTTTCTGCCTGGCGTAAATTTAGCCCTGGCGATGGTTCCTAGAACCAGAAAGAAAACCTCAACGGCCCTTTTTAATGCTAGGTGTGTCCGTTGATCTATAGAAGATTTTCTAGTTTTTGAGTCTTTGAGATTGAGCGGAGGAACAGTTGCACACCTGGTGCCAAATGTTCCTCAGAAGAGACAAGACTTGCCGGGCACGGCAGAAGAAGAAAGAAGAGCATGAAAATGTCTCCAGCTCAAGCCCTGTTAGCCTTTGGCTGTGAAGTGGCCGCCTACGCTGTGAGGTAAGTTTAGTCGAGTCTTGTATTCTTCAAAGTTTTAGGATATGGAGGGAGGTGGTCAATTGTGTCTAGATAACACCTGTGTTTGAGGTAATAGTAACCACTGTGCATTCTTAGGAGCAAAACTCCAATGGCATCTGAAGTAATGTTAGGTTTTGTTTTTATCTCAAAGGCGTGTACTCTACACCACCTTCAAGACAGAAGACTTAGCCGTCAGCCTGCAACATTGATGGAAGAAGAAGGAATGGAAGCAAGAAGGAATATGATCTCCATCAAGAATGCTACTTCAGCAAGCCAATCACAACTGACCTTTAGATAGTAGATTTTATACCATTCTTGCCTGCTGTAAATTTAGCCATGGCAATGGTTATTAGAACCAAAAAAACCTCCTCAATGGTCCTTTTTAATCCTAGGCATGGCTGTTGATGGATTATAGACTTTATAGTTTTCTGCCTGGCATATCTTTAGCCCTGGCGATGGTTCTATTTTTAATCCTAGGCATGGCTTTTGATGGATTATAGATTTTATACTTCTCTGCCTGGTGTAAATTCAGCCATGGCGATTGTTCATAGAACCAAAAATAAAGCCTCATTGGCCCTTTTAAATGACCAGTATGTGGCCAGTGCTTGGTAATAGATTTTATAGTTTTCTGCCTGGCGTAAATTTAGCCCTGGCGATGGTTCTTAGAACCAGAAAGAAAACCTCAACGGCCCTTTTTAATGCTAGGTGTGTCCGTTGATCTATAGAAGATTTTATAGTTTTTGAGTCTTTGAGATTGAGGGGAGGAACAGTTGTACACCTGGTGCCAAATGTTCCTCAGAAGAGACAAGACTTGCTGGGCACGGCAGAAGAAGAAAGAAGAGCATGAAAATGTCTCCAGCTCAAGCCCTGTTAGCCTTTGGCTGTGAAGTGGCCGCCTACGCTGTGAGGTAAGTTTAGTCGAGTCTTGTATTCTTCAAAGTTTTAGGATATGGAGGGAGGTGATCAATTGTGTCTAGATAACACCTGTGTTTGAGGTAATAGTAACCACTGTGCATTCTTAGGAGCAAAACCCCAATGGCATCTGAAGTAATGTTAGGTTTTGTTTTTATCTCAAAGGCGTGTACTCTACACCACCTTAGAAGACAGAAGACTCAGTTGTCAGCCTGCAGCATTGATGGAAGAAGAAGGAATGGAAGGCAAGAAGGAATATGATCTCCAGCAAGAATGGTACTTCAGCAAGCCAATCACAAGTGACTTTTGGAAGAACCGCTGACTTTCATTAACAGATCACACTACACATATTAATGTTATCTACTGCCGTTGGTAGATAATATCAAATGTCACACATGACCCATGATTCTCAGTGCAGTCAAAAGAGATGCACTATTGCTGATTCCACCTGCGCACACAGCCGACCCCCCTGTTTAGGCATGGACCCTTGGCACTCCATCAACTCACCTGTGCTCATGCCACAGGGGTTCTCCTCCAGTTTGAGACTCAGCTGGGGATCCTCAGGGACTGGGAGAGGCTTCCAGGCGGGGGTTGTCCTCTCCTCCAGTGTGATTCGCCTTGGCTGCTCACTCAGGGACCGAAAGGGTCTCCCAGGGCGATCCTAAAGTCTATTCCAGTGTGAGTCTCACAGAGTGTCTGCTCGGGGGGGCTGAAAGAGCCCCCTCACTAGCGGAATGGGATGTTTAGGCACATACCCTTAGCCATGCCTCCTCCTCCCCCTGCCACTCGCCTCAGCCCATTTACAGGCAGCTTTCCTCCTCCACTGCCCTCCCCCCGCCAGTCACCACGACCAATGGGTCCTTGGCCTTCTGCCCTTCGGCCCGCCAATTCACCCAACGCTCTTTGTCCCGGGCCTTTGGCTGCACGGGATAAGTAGCCCCCAGCCAATCGGGCGGCAGGCAGGAGCCGTGGTTCTGCGGGGGCAGAGTGCGATGGGGGATCGCAGGGCCTGGGGGCTGCGGCTGCTTCACAACTTTTGGGCCCCTGCAGCTCTGTCACCAGGACCGGAGGGAGGGGGAGTGGTGGCAGGGGTCACAGCCGCTGGGGCCACTGGAGGGGGCAGTCAGGCAAGTGTGTGTTGGGGGGGACCAGGGAGGGAGGGGCGGGCACCTCAAAGGGGCTTCACAGAGACTGCTTGGCTCGCAACTCAAACGAAAGAGGGAAGAGGACCAAGGCCAGTGCAGGGAATGGCGGGCCGGGGAGGGCGCACAGGTGAAGAGAGGGCTGGGCGGCTCCTGCAATTGCGTTTAGCATGGGAGGGAAAAGGCCAGGTGGACAGCAAGGGCTGGGAGGGCTGCATTTGCGAGCGTCATGGGAGGGAAGCGTGGGCAAATGGCAAGGACTGGGGGGGTGCTGATGGAACTGTAAGTGTCATGGGAGGGATGCGTGGGCAAATGGCAAGGACTGGGGGGCTGATGGAACTGCGTCGTGGGAGGGAAGCGTGGGCAAATGGCAAGGACTGGGGGGGGGACTGATGGAACTGTAAGTGTCATGGGAGGGATGCGTGGGCAAATGGCAAGGACTGGGGGGGTGCTGATGGAACTGTAAGTGTCATGGGAGGGATGCGTGGGCAAATGGCAAGGACTGGGGGGCTGATGGAACTGCGTCGTGGGAGGGAAGCGTAGGCAAATGGCAAGGACTGGGGGGGGCTGATGGAACTGTAAGTGTCATGGGAGGGATGCGTGGGCAAATGGCAAGGACTGGGGGGCTGATGGAACTGTTGTGGGAGGGAAGCGTGGGCAAATGGCAAGGACTGGGGGGCTGATGGAACTGTGTCATGGAAGGGAAGCGTGGGCAAATGGCAAGGACTGGGGGGCTGATGGAACTGCGTCGTGGGAGGGAAGCGTGGGCAAATGGCAAGGACTGGGGGGGGGACTGATGGAACTGTAAGTGTCATGGGAGGGATGCGTGGGCAAATGGCAAGGACTGGGGGGGTGCTGATGGAACTGTAAGTGTCATGGGAGGGATGCGTGGGCAAATGGCAAGGACTGGGGGGCTGATGGAACTGTGTCATGGAAGGGAAGCGTGGGCAAATGGCAAGGACTGGGGGGCTGATGGAACTGCATCGTGGGAGGGAAACGTGGGCAAATGACAAGGGCTGGGGGGGCTGATGGGACTGCGTCGTGGGAGGGAAGCGTGGGCAAATGGCAAGGACTGGGGGGCTGATGGAACTGTCGTGGGAGGGAAGCGTGGGCAAATGGCAAGGACTGGGGGGCTGATGGAACTGTCGTGGGAGGGAAGCGTGGGCAAATGGCAAGGACTGGGGGGCTGATGGAACTGCAAGCATCATGGGAAGGAAACGTGGGCAAATGGCAAGGACTGGGGGGGCTGATGGAACTGTAAGCATCGTGGGAGGGAAGTGTGGGCAAATCACAAGGACTGGGGGGGCTGATGGGACTGCGAGCATCTTGGAAGGGAAGTGTGGGCAAATGGCAAGGACTGGGGGGCTGATGGAACTGCGTCGTGGGAGGGAAACGTGGGCAAATGACAAGGGCTGGGGGGGCTGATGGGACTGCGAGCGTCGTGGGAGGGAAGCGTGGGCAAATGGCAAGAGCTGGGGGAGCTGATGGGACTACAAGTATCTTGGGAGGGAAGCGCGGGCAAAAGCCACATTGGCCTTGCTGTTCGCCTGTGCACCCCTCCAGCCCGCTGCCCCCCTGCACCAGCCTTGCTCCTGCTCCCCTCTTTCGTTTGAGTTGCGAGCCAAGCAGTCTCTGTGAAGCCCCCTTGAGGTGGCCACCCCTCCCTCCCTGGTCCCCCCAAACACACACTTGCCTGACTGCCCTCCCCCAGTGGCCCCGGCAGCTATGACTCCTGCCACCACTCCCCCTTCCTCCGGTCCTGGTGACAGAGCTGCAAGGGCCCGAAAGTTGCGGAGCAGCCACAGCCCACAGGCCCTGCGATCCCCCATCACACGCTGCCCCCGCAGCACTACAGCTCCTGCCTGCTACCCGATTGGCTGGGGACTACTTATCCCGTGCAGCCAAAGGCCCGGGACAAAGAGTGTCAGATGAATTGGCGGGCCGAAGGGCAGAAGGCCCTGAGCAGACACTCTGCGAGACTCACACTGGAAGACTCTCTGGAGCCGCCCTGGGAGACCCGTTCAGTCCCTGAGTGAGCAGTCAGGGAGAATCACACTGGAGGAGATGACAGCCCCCACCTGGAAGCCTCTCCCAGTCCCTGAGGATCCCCAGGTGAGTCTCAAACTGGAGGAGAACCCTTGTGGCATGAGCACAGGTGAGTTGATGGAGTGCATTTCCCGGGAGAAAGGCTGCACTGCTCCTGAGGCCATCTTGACTCACACCAGACAGCCACACAAGGTAGAGGTGACGCCAAGGCACTGCTGACGGGGGTCTTGGTCATCTGTGAAACTCACTCTGAATGAGAAGGCAGCCAGTCGGACCCCAGGCTCATTCAGTCCCTGAGCAGAGACTCTGGGAGACCCACACTGGAAGGGAGACCCTTTCAGTCCCTGAGTGAGCCGCGGGGGCGAATCACTCTGTTGGAGTCAACAGCGCTCAACTACAAGCTTCCTCCAGTGCCTGAGGATCTCCAGCTGCGTCTCAATCTGGAAGGGAATCCTTTTGGATCGCCATTATTGCCATCTCAATAAATTAATAACTAGATTTGTTGCTAGGGTGAGACATTAGATCCTCAAACTGGAAAATAAATCTGTGGCCCTTTTTAATTCTAGATGTGGCCATTGAAACCCTGAGTAGATTTCTTGCCTGGCTTAATTTAGGCATGATGTTGGTTCTTAGAACCAGGAAGAAAACCTCATTGGCCCTTTTAAATGACCAGTGTGTGGCCAGTGCTTGGTAAGAGATTTTATAGTTTTCTGCCTGGCGTAAATTTAGCCATGGCGATGGTTCTTAGAACCAGAAAGAAAACCTCAATGGCTGTTTTTAACGTTAGGTGTGGCCAGTGATTTATAAAATATTTTATAGTTTTCTGCCTGGCGTAAATTTAGCCAAGGCAATGGTTATTAGAACCAAAGAAACCTCCCCAATGGCCCTTTTTAATCCTAGGCATGGCTGTTGATGGATTATAGATTTTATAGCTTTCTGCCTGGCGTATCATGAGCCCTGGCGATGGTTCTTAGAACCAGAAAGAAAACCTCATTGGCCCTTTTAAATGACCAGTGTGTGGCCTGTGCTTGGTAAGAGATTTTATAGTTTTCTGCCTGGTGTAAGTTTAGTCCTGGCATTGGTTCTTAGAACCAGAAAGAAAACCACAACTGCCCTTTTTAATTACCAGTGTGTGGCCAGTGATAATAGATTTTATAGTTTTCTGCCTGGCATAAACCTAGCCAGAGTGATGGTTCTTAGAACCAGAAAGAAAACCTCAACGGCTGTTCTGTCCCAGCCTACTTGAGCTCCTCGTTAGGTTCACAAGGAGAAAACCCCTTTTCAAATCAAGCAGGCAGAAACCGCAGGACAAACCCAAACCCCGTTTATTTACTCTCAGACTTGAGGAAAAACAAACACAGTTCATCGCACCTTGATTCTTAACCCGAACGGTTGCCTTTGGCCACCAGCACCTCCCACAGCCTGGGGGCTGACTTTTTATTGTGCATCCAAGGCATGGCTTCCTTAATGCCTTCTCCTTTGCCTCTGGAGCCGCCCCATTGCATTCCTCTGTCCTGCTCTCTTTGCCTGCCGGCGTTTATGAGCATCCCGAATATCACCCAGCTGTCACTATCCCCTCAGCCTCCCAGCACAGCTGTGTCTCAGCCTGAGCCCGAGTAGAGGGGCCAGGCTCTTCATCAGATTGTAAATCTTGTAGCTCCTCAGAGCCTCCCTCTGACTCTGATGACACTCCAGGCCCTCCAAGTCTGAGGACTCAGCTGCCGGATCCACAGGCTGGTGAGAAATCACAACAATGGCCGTTTTTAATGTTAGGTGTGGCCAGTGATTGATAAAAGATTTCTATTTTTCCGCCTGGGAATAATTTTATCCTTGGCTGTTTTTTAAAACGTGTAAGTTACGTTTTGACTGATAAATAATCATGACACACAGTATGCAGCCGTCACCTCAATAGTTTTGATTTCTTCTGTCACACACGTTTATCTTTTGGTTTCTGAAATATCTCTAAATGGGATTCAGACTTGGTAACATTCTGTTTGACGTGTATTTTTTTGTAATAAAGCTGAGTTTTACTCCTGATTTACTATTGTTAAATAGTAAATATTTTGCTTGTTTTTATGTGTCCTTTATGTATATGTTCTTATCACCATCTCTTCACCAAGAGATACCTGTTGTGATATTCATGGATTTGAACACTGAAGTTGCATTTTCTTTCTTCGGAGAGAAATCTTTTGATGACAACTGTTAAATGACCAGTGTGTGGCCAGTGCTTTGTAATAGATTTTATAGTTTTCTGCCTGGCATATCTTTAGCCCTGGCGATGGTTCTTGGAACCAGAAAGAAAACCTCATTGGCCTTTTTAAATGACCAGTGTGTGGCCAGTGCTTGGTAATAGATTTTATAGTTTTCTGCCTGGCGTAAAGTTAGCCATGGCGATGGTTCTTAGAACCAGAAAGAAAACCTCAATGGCTGTTTTTAACGTTAGGTGTGGCCAGTGATTTATAAAATATTTTATAGTTTTCTGCCTGGCGTAAATTTAGCCATGGCGATGGTTCTTAGAACCAAAAAAACCTCCTCAATGGCCCTTTTTAATCCTAGGCATGGCTGTTGATGGATTATAGACTTTATAGTTTTCTGCCTGGCATATCTTTAGTCCTGGCAATGGTTTTTAGAACCAGAAAGAAAACCTCAACGGCCCTTTTAAATGACCGGTGTGTGGCCTGTGCTTAGTAATACATTTTATAGTTTTCTGCCTGGTGTAAACTTAGCCATGGTGATGGTTCTTAGAACCAGAAAGAAAACCTCAACAGCCCTTTTTAATACTAGGTGTGGCCAGTGATTGATAAAAGATTTCTATTTTCTGCCTGGGAATAATTTTATCCTTGGCTGCTTTTTAAAATGTGTAAGTTACATTTTGACTGTTAAATAATCATGACACACAGTATGCAGCCGTCACCTCAATAGTTTTGATTTCTTCTGTCACACACATTTATCTTTTGGTTTCTGAAATATCTCTAAAAGGGATTCAGACTTGGTAACATTCTGTTTGACGTGTATTTTTTGTAATAAAGCTGAGTTTTACTCCTGATTTACTGTTGTTAAATAGTAAATATTTTGCTTGTTTTTATGTATCCTTTATGTATCTGTTCTTATCATCTCCTCACCAAGAGATACATGTTGTGATATTCATGTATTTGAACACTGAAGTTGTGTTTTCTTTCTCCTGAGAGAAATCTTTTGATGACAACTGTTGTTTCTTTTACACCTCACCTTTTTATCAAAAATGTCATTTTAAATTAGTGAACTATTTAACCCATCATGGTATTGTATCATTGCTTCTGTAACTTTTACAATAATAAAAATGTGACTTTTTATCCTTACAATATTGGATGATATTTTTATATATTTTATCTTTAGGACTCTGTTATGTTTTGAATTGTACAAACTGTTGCAGCTGGGTTATGCTTGGAAGATCTGATGCTTGTGTTAAACAATAAAGTATTAGGAACTATTTTCAACTATGTTTGTGATCCTGCAGTGAGGACCTTGGACCTGTTGGACACCTTGTGTTTCTGCTCTTCGCTGAAGTCACCAGGGATCATCTTTTGTAAGGATTTGGAGTTTTGGTGTATTCAGAAATGTCCTGTTCTACCAAAAAAACTTCCAATGAAATTATTTTTGCACTTTTCATAAAATTATTTTTGATTTCTCACTATCTACAGCAACGGTTCTCAACCTGTGGGTCGGGACCCCATTTGGGGTCGAACGACCATTTCACGGGGGTCGCCAAACAACGCAGTCCGCCATTTTTTCCCCCTTTTCCTTAGCTGTGCTACTCCCTTTTATTCTATTGGCTTTTGAAAGCCAATAGAATAGACTCTCTTGAATAGAGTCTAATTCTATTGGCTTTCCAAAGCCAATAGGAATGGTCCAGGCTGTCTCTGCCCTGCTGAGCCCGCCAAAAGTCCCATTCTGCAAACGGTGCTGCACCAGTTGAGTAGTCCTCGACTTACGACCGGTTGGGTAGTCCTCCACTTACGACCGGTTGGGGGTCGCGGCATTAAAAAGGTTGAGAACCACTGATCTACAGTATATCTCTCTATCCAGTAACCTTTTCTGCTGTACCTTAGGAAAAAGATGCCATGGACCTATCTGGCCACAGGAGGGCAGCATTCCCTGTTTTGCCATCCTCCGTGTCTTATTAGAAATGAAATTTTAGCTTTTATATTCCTGACGGCCTCTTCTGTGGCTGCTTTGAGCTTTCATCAAAGGAAGGAAATGAAAGAATAAAAAATAAGCCACTCCAGGGCTTCTTTGCCAAATGTCACAGCACACACTGGCCACAAGAGGGCAGACTTCGCTGCTTTGACTCAGTGTTATGGGTGTTTGCTTATTAAGTATATTCCTTAATCAAAGGTGTACACTGAGTGCCCCTAGGGAAAAAAGCACCGAGTTGTAGGAATCATAATAAGTCGCTAGATTTCTTGATCAGGGGTTGATGAAAAGTGTCCATGACACTTTTATTATTTAATAATAATAAAAATGTTGGAAGGGACCTTGAAGGTCATCTAGTCTAATTCCCTGCTCAGGCAGGAAACCCTATACCATTTAATAATAATAAAAAAGTTGGAAGGGACCTTGAAGGTCATCTAGTCTAAGCCCCTGCTCAGGCAGGAAACCCTATACCATTTAATACTAATAAAAAAGTTGGAAGGGACCTTGAACGTCATCTAGTCTAACCCCCTGCTCAGGCAGGAAACCCTATACCATTTAATACTAATAAAAAAGTTGGAAGGGACCTTGAAGGTCATCTAGTCTAACCCCCTGCTCAGGCAGGAAACCCTATACCATTTAATAATAATAATAAAGTTGGAAGGGACCTTGAAGGTCATCTAGTCTAACCCCCTGGTCAGGAAGGAAACCCTATACCATTTAATAATAATAATAAAGTCGGAAGGGGCCTTGAAGGTCATCTAGTCTAACCCCCTGCTCAGGCAGGAAACCCTATACCATTTAATAATAATAATAATAAAGTCGGAAGGGCCTGGAAGGTCATCTCGTCTAACACCCTGCTCAGGCAGGAAACTCTACACCATTTAATAATAATAATAAAGTCGGAAGGGGCCTGGAAGGTCATCTAGTCTAACCCCCTGCTCAGGCAGGAAACCCTATACCGTTTAATAATAATAATAAAGTCGGAAGGGACCTGGAAGGTCATCTAGTCTAACACCCTGCTCAGGCAGGAAACCCTATACCATTTAATAATAATAATAACGTCGGAAGGGGGCTGGAAGGTCATCTAGTCTAACCCCCTGCTCAGGCAGGAAACCCTATACCATTTAATAATAATAATAAAGTCGGAAGGGGCCTGGAAGGTCATCTAGTCTAACCCCCTGCTGAGGCAGGAAACCCTATACCGTTTAATAATAATAATAATGTCGGAAGGGGCCTGGAAGGTCATCTAGTCTAACCCCCTGCTCAGGCAGGAAGACCTATACCATTTAATAATAATAATAACGTCGGAAGGGACCTGGAAGGTCATCTAGTCTAACCCCCTGCTCAGGGAGGAAACCCTATACCGTTTAATATTAATAATAAAGTCGGAAGGGACCTTGAAGGTCATCTAGTCTAACCCCCTGCTGAGGCAGGAAACCCTATACCGTTTAATAATAATAATAATGTCGGAAGGGGCCTGTAAGGTCATCTAGTCTAACCCCCTGCTCAGGCAGGAAACCCTATACCGTTTAATAATAATAATAATGTCGGAAGGGGCCTGGAAGGTCATCTAGTCTAACCCCCTGCTCAGGCAGGAAACCCTATACCGTTTAATAATAATAATAAAGTCGGAAGGGGCCTTGAAGGTCATCTAGTCTAACCCCCTGCTCAGGGAGGAAACCCTATACCGTTTAATATTAATAATAAAGTCGGAAGGGACCTTGAAGGTCATCTAGTCTAACCCCCTGCTCAGGCAGGAAACCCTATACCGTTTAATAATAATAATAAAGTCGGAAGGGGCCTATAAGGTCATCTAGTCTAACCCCCTGCTCAGGCAGGAAACCCTATACCATTTAATAATAATAATAATGTCGGAAGGGACCTTGAAGGTCATCTAGTCTAACTCCCTGTTCAGGCAGGAAACCCTATACCATTTAATAATAATAATAAAGGCGGAAGGGGCCTGAAAGGTCATCTAGTCTAACCCCCTGCTCAGGCAGGAAACCCTATACCATTTAATAATAATAATAAAGTCGGAAGGGGCCTGGAAGGTCATCTAGTCTAACCCCCTGCTCAGGCAGGAAACCCTATACCATTTAATAATAATAATAAAGTCGGAAGGGGCCTCGACGGTCATCTAGTCTAACCCCCTGCTCAGGCAGGAAACCCTATACCATTTAATAATAATAATAAAGTCGGAAGGGGCCTGGAAGGTCATCTAGTCTAACCCCCTGCTCAGGCTGGAAACCCGATACCATATAATAATAATAATAAAGTCGGAAGGGGCCTTGAAGGTCATCTAGTCTAACTCCCTGTTCAGGCAGGAAACCCTATACCATTTAATAATAATAATAAAGTCGGAAGGGGCCTGTAAGGTCATCTAGTCTAACCCCCTGCTCAGGCAGGAAACCCTATACCATTTAATAATAATAATAAAGTCGGAAGGGGCCTGTAAGGTCATCTAGTCTAACACCCTGCTCAGGCAGGAAATCCTATACCATTTAATAATAATAATAAAGTCGGAAGGGGCCTGGAAGGTCATCTAGTCTAACCCCCTGCTCAGGCAGGAAACCCTATACCGTTTAATAACAATAATAAAGTCGGAAGGGACCTTGAAGGTCATCTAGTCTAAGCCCCTGCTCAGGCAGGAAACCCTATACCATTTAATAATAATAATAAAGTCGGAAGGGACCTGGAATGTCATCTAGTCTAACCCCCTGCTCAGGCAGAAACCCTATACCATTTAATAATAATAATAAAGTCGGAAGGGACCTGGAAGGTCATCTAGTCTAACCCCCTGCTCAGGCAGGAAACCCTATACCATTTAATAATAATAATAAAGTTGGAAGGGACCTTGAAGGTCATCTAGTCTAACCCTTTGCTCAGGGCAGGAAACCCTATACCATTTAATAATAATAATAAAGTCGGAAGGGTGCTGGAAGGTCATCTAGTCTAACCCCCTGCTCAGGCAGGAAACCCTATACCATTTAATAATAATAATAAAGTCGGAAGGGTGCTGGAAGGTCATCTAGTCTAACCCCCTGCTCAGGCAGGAAACCCTATACCATTTAATAATAATAATAACGTCGGAAGGGGCCTTGAAGGTCATCTAGTCTAACCCCCTGCTCAGGCAGGAAACCCTATACCATTTAATAATAATAATAAAGTCGGAAGGGGCCTGGAAGGTCATCTAGTCTAACCCCCTGCTCAGGCAGGAAACCCTATACCATTTAATAATAATAATAAAGTCGGAAGGGGCCTTGAAGGTCATCTAGTCTAACCCCCTGCTCAGGCAGGAAACCCTATACCATTTAATAATAATAAAAAAGTCGGAAGGGACCTTGAAGGTCATCTAGTCTAACCCCCTGCTCAGGCAGGAAACCCTATACCATTTAATAATAATAATAAAGTCGGAAGGTTGCTGGAAGGTCATCTAGTCTAACCCCCTGCTCAGGCAGGAAACCCTATACCATTTAATAATAATAATAAAGTTGGAAGGGACCTTGAAGGTCATCTAGTCTAACCCCCTGCTCAGGCAGGAAACCCTATACCATTTAATAATAATAATAAAGTAGGAAGGGGCCTGGAAGGTCATCTAGTCTAACCCCCTGCTCAGGCAGGAAACCCTATACCATTTAATAATAATAATATAGTCGGAAGGGGCCTGGAAGGTCATCTAGTCTAACCCCCTGCTCAGGCAGGAAACCCTATACCATTTAATAATAATAATAATAATAAAGTCGGAAGGGACCTTGAAGGTCATCTAGTCTAACCCCCTGCTCAGGCAGGAAACCCTATACCATTTAATAATAATAATAAAGTCGGAAGGGGCCTGGAAGGTCATCTAGTCTAACCCCCTGCTCAGGCTGGAAACCCGATACCATATAATAATAATAATAAAGTCGGAAGGGACCTTGAAGGTCATCTAGTCTAACTCCCTGTTCAGGCAGGAAACCCTATACCATTTAATAATAATAATAAAGTCGGAAGGGGCCTGTAAGGTCATCTAGTCTAACCCCCTGCTCAGGCAGGAAACCCTATACCATTTAATAATAATAATAAAGTCGGAAGGGGCCTGGAAGGTCATCTAGTCTAACACCCTGCTCAGGCAGGAAACCCTATACCGTTTAATATTAATAATAAAGTCGGAAGGGCCCTGTAAGGTCATCTAGTCTAACCCCCTGCTCAGGCAGGAAACCCTATACCATTTAATAATAATAATAATGTCGGAAGGGGCCTGGAAGGTCATCTAGTCTAACCCCCTGCTCAGGCAGGAAACCCTATACCATTTAATAATAATAATAAAGTCGGAAGGGGCCTTGAAGGTCATCTAGTCTAACCCCCTGCTCAGGGAGGAAACCCTATACCGTTTAATATTAATAATAAAGTCGGAAGGGACCTTGAAGGTCATCTAGTCTAACCCCCTGCTCAGGCAGGAAACCCTATACCATTTAATAATAATAATAAAGTCGGAAGGGGCCTGTAAGGTCATCTAGTCTAACCCCCTGCTCAGGCAGGAAACCCTATACCATTTAATAATAATAATAATGTCGGAAGGGACCTTGAAGGTCATCTAGTCTAACTCCCTGTTCAGGCAGGAAACCCTATACCATTTAATAATAATAATAAAGTCGGAAGGGGCCTGGAAGGTCATCTAGTCTAACCCCCTGCTCAGGCAGGAAACCCTATACCATTTAATAATAATAATAAAGGCGGAAGGGGCCTGAAAGGTCATCTAGTCTAACCCCCTGCTCAGGCAGGAAACCCTATACCATTTAATAATAATAATAAAGTCGGAAGGGACCTGGAAGGTCATCTAGTCTAACCCCCTGCTCAGGCAGGAAACCCTATACCATTTAATAATAATAATAAAGTCGGAAGGGGCCTGGACGGTCATCTAGTCTAACCCTTTGCTCAGGGCAGGAAACCCTATACCATTTAATAATAATAATAAAGTCGGAAGGGGCCTGGAAGGTCATCTAGTCTAACCCCCTGCTCAGGCAGGAAACCCTATACCATTTAATAATAATAATAAAGTCGGAAGGGGGCTGGAAGGTCATCTAGTCTAACCCCCTGCTCAGGCAGGAAACCCTATACCATTTAATAATAATAATAACGTCGGAAGGGGGCTGGAAGGTCATCTAGTCTAACCCCCTGCTCAGGCAGGAAACCCTATACCATTTAATAATAATAATAAAGTCGGAAGGGGCCTGGAAGGTCATCTAGTCTAACCCCCTGCTGAGGCAGGAAACCCTATACCGTTTAATAATAATAATAAAGTCGGAAGGGTGCTGGAAGGTCATCTAGTCTAACCCCCTGCTCAGGCAGGAAACCCTATACCATTTAATAATAATAATAAAGTTGGAAGGGACCTTGAAGGTCATCTAGTCTAACCCTTTGCTCAGGCCAGGAAACCCTATACCATTTAATAATAATAATAAAGTCGGAAGGGGCCTGGAAGGTCATCTAGTCTAACCCCCTGCTCAGGCAGGAAACCCTATACGATTTAATAATAATAATAAAGTCGGAAGGGGGCTGGAAGGTCATCTAGTCTAACCCCCTGCTCAGGCAGGAAACCCTATACCATTTAATAATAATAATAAAGTCGGAAGGGGGCTGGAAGGTCATCTAGTCTAACCCCCTGCTCAGGCAGGAAACCCTATACCATTTAATAATAATAATAAAGTCGGAAGGGGCCTGGAAGGTCATCTAGTCTAACCCCCTGCTCAGGCAGGAAACCCTATACCATTTAATAATAATAATAAAGTCGGAAGGGGCCTTGAAGGTCATCCAGTCTAACCCCCTGGTCAGGGCAGGAAACCCTATACCATTTAATAATAATAATAAAGTCGGAAGGGGCCTTGAAGGTCATCTAGTCTAGTCATCTGTATCCTGGTCTAAAACAGTCCCCCCCTTTCTATTTGGTTGCTTAGAAGAAGAACCATTAGACCGGGTGGGGTTGACTGGGTTGAACTGTTCTCTTTCTTGATTGACTAGAGAAGGCCGTTTCAATTCTCTGCAAGACCAGAGAGATCTTTAGTTAACTCCGTTATTCAGTTATTCTGAAATGTTGTTCCCTGAATATAATTAGGTCAACTAATGTGCCCGTAATACATTACCCTCACTCCTCCTTTCATCTGATATTTTCCCTGGCTGTGCAGGAAAATTTACATAAAATATTTTCGATGCACAATCCTTGATACACCCAGACCCTCATTTGTCAAGAAAATGCAGCCCAGGCTGTGTGCCTTTTTTTTTTTTTTTGCACCTGGAGGTGTCTGCTGAAATTTCTGGAGGCAACTATTGCAACTAATACATTTTTTTAAAAAAATATTAATGGCTGCACTTAACGTTCACATGGCATTTGGAGCAGGGCAAAAAAAAAATGAAGGTTCTGTGACAATTCGGCACAGCCAACTCACTGTGGGACAATTCTCTGCGGGACGACTCGTCATGGCCACCTTGTTGTGGGACAACTTGCTGCGGGAGAAGAATTACATTGATATCAAAGAAATGGTGGATTAGAATCATTAAAGAAAGAATGGGAAAGGAGGGACAGAAGGAAAAGTGAATGACAAAAAAAATATTCTTTTTCATTTATTTTAAATAGTTGGATTGTTAAATTGTCCTGCAGCATGTTGTCCTGCAGTGAGCTGGCCGTGGTGAGTTAGCCATGGTGAAGTTATAATAATAATAATAAAGTTGGAAGAGACCTTGGAGGTCATCTAGTCCAACCCCCTGCTCAGACAGGAAACCCTATACCATTTCAGACAAATGGCTGTCCAGTCATTTGGCCATGAGTTGGCCATGATGAGTTGGTTGCGGTGAGTTGGCCATGATGAGTTGGCCATGATGAGTTGGCCATGAGTTGGCCATGATGAGATGGCCATGAGTTGGCCATGATGAGTTGGCCATGATGATGAGTTGGCTGCCGTGAGTTGGCTGTGGTGAACTGGCCATGAGTTGGCCATGAGGAGTTAGTTGCCGTGGTGAGTTGGCCATGATGAGTTGGCCATGATGAGTTGGCCATGATGAGTTGGCCATGAGTTGGCCATGATGAGATGGCCATGAGTTGGCCATGATGAGTTGGCCATGATGATGAGTTGGCTGCCGTGAGTTGGCTGTGGTGAGCTGGCCATGAGTTGGCCATGAGGAGTTAGTTGCCGTGGTGAGTTGGCCATGATGAGTTGGCCACAGTGAGTTGGCCGCAGCGCGTTCTCCCATTCCGCCTTGACAGTATTTAAACCTTAATTTCTATCTCAAACGCTGCTCGCAACAGGATTTCTCAGCCTTTGCTTAGATGATTTGAAAACAGGGCGGCCGGAAACTAATCAATTTTCCTACCGCCACAAATCTCTCTTCCTTATCTGTACTTACAGGCTGTAATCCCATATTTACATTGAAAACACTGTTGTGGTAGCCAGCAATTCTATAATAGATAAGCTTTGGGCATCCAAAGTGGCTGCGAGAAAGAAAAAAAAAACAATCCCTCAATATTCTCATGTTTTCACAACATTGCCAACTCCAAGTATTTGCAATATGAGCTCCGTGGGCTTGCGAAAGGAGGGCAATAAGATGAAATCCCTAGAAAGAAACCAGCATTTAAAAATCCGAGGAGCACATCGTAAACTTCAAAAGAAAGTTTTATGATCTGGGGGGGGGGGAAGCGAAGGGTCCAGATGTGTGACTAATTGGCTTGTTGAAAAGTTTGATGAAATGGAGCCGTGGCAGGAGATGATTATGTGTTTCTTCATTTACTGCATTTAGAATTAGAATCAGAATCAGAATTGAGCTGGAAGGGATCTGGGAGGTCTTCTAGTCCAGCCCCAGGAGATGGTGAGTTTTTTCCACCTTAGGAACAAAAGTCAGCTGGGGGACTTTGAGCCAATCACCAGGAAACTGGGAGTTCTAGTTCCATTTTAGGAGTAAAAGTCAGCTGGGTGACTTTCAACCAATCACCGGGAGGCCATGAGTTCTAGTCCAACCTTATCCATGAAAGCCATCAAGGTGACCTTGGACCAGCCATTCTCTCTCAGCCAAATGCACCTCAAAGGGTTGCTGTTGTTGTTGTGGGGAAAACAGGGGGAAGATGTGTTGGATAAGTTTGTCGCCTTGACTGATTTGTAAAAATAATAATGGTGGGATATTAATAAAGAGAGAACTTAGGTATGGAAACAGTCACCTTATGGATGACAAATGGTTACAGCAAACACCACATATGTGTGTCTAGGCGAGATATGCAGCAAAGAAGTGTAATAAGTAGTAATAAGTATAATATTTGTATTTCATATTAAGTGCTGCAGTCCCACAGATGTCAATCCCAATTGCCTCTCGTTCTTCCCCCCAAAAGTGTGATACAAAATCATAATTTTAATTACTTTTCAGCACTCGGTCTTGTGATGAGAGCATTGGCGAAGATGTTTTTATTTGCAAACCACACAGGTCCAAGGGTGCAAATTCACAGACTCTATCAAGGGATGGGTTTTGACCCTTTTTTAAATGGGCGTGGTGTTATCAATTCTTTCTTTCTTTCTTTCTTTCTTTCTTTCTTTCTTTCTTTCTTTCTTTCTTTCTTTCTTTCTTTCTTTCTTTCCCAGTTGCCTCTTGAAAAAGCATCTTTGGGACAACCATGATCTGGATGACTGAGAATCTTCATAGACTCTTTCTTTCTTTCTTTCTTTCTTTCTTTCTTTCTTTCTTTCTTTCTTTCTTTCTTTCTTTCTTTCTTTCTTTCTTTCTTTCTTTCTTTCTTTCTTTCCTTTTTCCACATAGTTTTCTACAGAGTAAGTGCATCCAATTTATATTCCCCAAACAACCTGAAGAAGTGATTAGAGTAAAAAGAAAAGGAAAAAAAAAACCCACAAAAAAACAGACCAAGTTACACTGACTCAATTAAGTTTTGGGAAAGGTGAGGGCAACAGTCTCGTTACATAAAGCATGTTGATGATGTTTTTATAATGCTTCGAAACCATTCAAAGTGTGTTCTTCTGATTAAAATAAAAAACACAAAAATGGTGACAGCTAGAGTTAGCTTCAATAAAATGTTAGTGTCGGTACATTGATTTCTAGGACAAGGTTGAGTAATTTGCTTTGCTTATTATCTAGAAAATGCCTGAATAGCTTTTGGAAAACAACGCAGCATTATAAGCTATGAACTGGTTTATATCCACAAGCTGACAGAGCAACAATTTGTAGCCTTCAAAAACCCGTTTGGGTATATTTTTAAGAGTGTATTCTTTAGCTGGGAACACTGTCCATGCATGTTTTTCTTTCCCAAAATCCAGAACAGACATGCAATAAATAAGTGTACAGGAAACATGCCTATACTTACTAGCACTCGCTTAGCGACGGTTCAAATTCACAACGACACTGAAAAAAGGGACTTAGGAGCCATCTTTTCATTTACAAAGTCACAATAACCCAAGAGACACCTGATCAAAATTTGGCGTTTGGCAACCAGCACGTATGTACAATAGCTAGAACGTCCAGGGGTTATGTGATCAGCACTTGCGACTTTCCGACAAGCTGGATTTGCTTAATGATCCCATGATTCCCTTAACAACTCTAGCCAAAAATAAGCCATAAAATCAGGTGCAATTCACTTAACAAACGCTTTCCTTAGCAACAGACATTCTGATCCCAGTAGTGCTCATAAGTCGAGGACCTGAGCCAGCCGTGGGCTACAGCCACCAAAAAAGCCAGCCCAGTCCGCATTAACCGAGGGACAGAATCAAGATCGCGTGAAGCGTTAATATTGTTTTATAAAACCTTAGTAAGACCCAAACTTGGAATGTTACGTCCAGTTTTGGTTGCCATGATATAAACAACACATCGAGAGTAGAAAGAGTGCAGAGAAGAACAATAAAGATGATTAGGGCGCTGAAGGCTGAAACATATAAAGAGCGGGTGGCAGGAATTGGGTTAAAGTTAAATAAAAAAAGAAAGATTAGGGGTGACATGATAGCAGTGTTCCAATATCTAACAGGCTGTCACAAAGAAGAGGAGGTCAACCTGTTCTCCAAAGCACCAACAGGCAGCACAAGAAACAACAGATGGAAACTAATCAAGGAGAGAAGCAACCGGGAATTAAGGAAAAACCTCCTAACGATGAGGACAATTGATCAGTGGAACGGCTTTGCCTTCAGAAGTTGTGGGTGCTCCCAACACTGGAGGTTTTTAAGAAGAGACTGGACAAACCATTTGTCAGGAATGGCATAGGGTCTCCTGCTTGAGCAGGGGGTTGATGACCTCCAAAGTCCCTTCCAACTCTTGTTATTCTGTATTCGGCATTTGTTCTGTATTCGGCATTTACTCTGCATCCTCTCTCCTGTACTTAGTCTCTATTCTGTATTCTCTGTCTTTTATCTCTTCTGTTATCCTGATTGCCTGTACATCAGTTACAACATTTCTATCATGGCTTCACGTCACTTATTCTATGGGAAATTGGAAGCCCCTTTTGAAGGAGAAATAAGGACCCTGTCCTGGGCCACGGGAAAACCACCGGCATTAATTCCAGCATATGGAAATGGGGCCCGCCAAACTTCAGTCTGTTCCACCCACCTGGTGAGAGATGGCAACCTTTTGGGATCTTCTTCAGACACTGCTGTAAAACCCCTTTAACCTTTGGGTCACCTGGTATAGGTCGTTTGCAGAAAGACCTTGCTGCAGAGAAAGCAGCTGTTGCCTTTGACAAATTCACAACTCAAGACCCGGCTTTGTTGGTCACATCGAGCGGAAGAGCCGGTAAAGGTCAGGCCACAACATGTGTGACAGACGAAAGCTTGCTTCTGCCCAAATGACAACCGCTCTCCACTTAGCTTTGTAAATCCAGCGTGAAGCCGAGCAGCCGGAGCAAGTGCTGAAATGTCTTATTAGGAAAGGTGGCAAATGGGGACATTTGCAAAGCTTTGCCTGCTAATGGGCAAATTTCTTCAGACTCCTGGAGATATGGTGGAGGGTTGAGTTCTGTGCTTGGAAATGTTCTACCAGAGGCATGATGATAAATTGGTGTTTATCTCCTCCTCCTCCTCCTCCTCCTCCTCCTCCTCCTCCTCCTCCTCCTCCTCCTCCTCCTCCACCACCACCACCACCACCACCACCATCACTACCACTCTGCAAACCTCAGTCCCTTCTAGCAATGACAGTGTTACCTAGTTGGGTCATGAAATGTCTGTGAGAAAACAATCAAGCTCAGAAAGCATCAAGGACCCCACAGTTGACCACCACCCCACCACCTCCACCTCCTCCTCCTCCTCCTCCTCCTCCTCCTCCTCCTCCTCCTCCTCCTCTTCTCTGCAAACCTCACTCCCTTCTAGCAATGACAGTGTTACCTAGTTGGGTCATGAGAAAACAACCAAGCTCAGAGAGAACCAAGGACCCCATAGTCCTTCCCTTCCTTCCTTCCTTCCTTCCTTCCTTCCTTCCTTCCTTCCTTCCTTCCTTCCTTCCTTCCTTCCTTCCTTCCCTCCTCCCTCCCTCCCTCCCTCCCTCCTTCCTCCTCTCCATAAATTCCACTCCCGTCTAGCACTGATGAGGTTACCTAGTTGGGTAATGAAACGCCTGCAAGAAAACCATCCAGAGAGCACCAAGGACTCCATAGTCCGTCCTTCCTTCCTTCCTTCCTTCCTTCCTTCCTTCCTTCCTTCCTTCCTTCCTTCCCTTCCCTTCCCTTCCCTTCCCCTTCCTTCCTTCCTTCCTTCCTTCCTTCCTTCCTTCCTTCCTTCCTTCCTTCCTTCCTTCCTTCCTTCCTTCCTTCCTTTCCTTCCTTCCCTCCCCTCCCTCCTCTCCATAAATTCCACTCCCGTCTAGCATTGATGAGGTTACCTAGTTGGGTAATGAAACACCTGCAAGAAAACCACCCAGCTCAGAGGGCACCAAGGACCCCTCATTTCAACCCTGAGCTGCAAAGATTCTCTTCTGCTGATACTTTGCATCTTCTTAGCATGACCACCTGCTGTCATTCCTCCAGATATCTGGCTGGCAATATTAACATAACCTCTTTTTAAAGACGATTCTATATCAGCAACTGCTTAATTTATTTCAGTTACCTTTATGAAAGTGTAGCCATCGGCCTTCAAATCAGCTTTCCCCATTAGGGTGCAAAGAAGAATACATTTAAACAAACCCCTTTATCTTTCCACTCATGTTGTTCAAATTGTAAAAGAAATAGGGAAGCTCACAGTAGGTGCTGGAAAAAAAAATCTTTGCCTTTGCTGTGTAATTTTGCTTCTTTTCACACCGAAAACTTCCATAATTGCATTTTTCTTTTTTTTCTTTTTGACTTGCTTTGCATGACGTCATTTCTTAGCTTCTTCCCATTGCTTTGAAGGTGTCTCCCAAAGCAGTATATTTGCCAGCCATTTTGCAACTTGGTGTATTGCACCAAAAACCCAGTAGATTTTTTTTTAATTGGTTTTGTTTAAATTGCAATGCACATCAAAGCCAGTTTGGATCAAAGATCCATGAATTCAACCATTCCTGAATCTTCAAATTGGTTATTTTAATTGGTTATGGAATTATTTCGTTGGTGTGGTTTTTCAAGAAAGCAAAAGCAAAAGTCCAAACACTAATTTATTCTAATTTTTTGCAGTGAATTGATGGAAACCTTTTTGATCCAGTGGGGTATTGATCAACCCAACAGCTTGAATTGGAAAGGATATTGAAAGGCAGAAAGCAAGGAGAAAAAACTTGATTTAGAGGGAAATCACCATAGCTGAATTTAACTAATCAAGCAGCAGAACCAGCCTAGAACTAAGGAGAAATTTAAACTCAGCTTGCCTTCAGAAGTTGTGGGTGCAGGGGGCTGGGGGGCTGGACTAGAGCAGGGGGTGGGACTAGAAGACCTCCAAGGTCCCTTCTATTCTATTCTATTCTATTCTATTCTATTCTATTCTATTCTATTCTATTCTATTCTATTCTATTCTATTCTATTCTATTCTACAGATGTTATTCTTGATAGAAACTGCTTGCAATAGATTTTGAAATGTTTTTACCCTTATGATCATGTATACGTGGATAGATAGATAGTTAGATAGTTAGATAGATAGATAGATAGATAGATAGACAGACAGACAGACAGATAGATACAATGCTTTTTTTGTAAAAAAAAAAAAAAAGGTGGTGGAACTCACACACATCATACAACCCGCCTTGCCTACCCTACAAGGTTCCATCCAAAAAAGGTGCCGGAACTCCGTTTTGGGCATTCTATGAGAAAAAAAGCCCTGGATAGATAGATAGATAGATAGATAGATAGATAGATAGATAGATAGATAGATAGATAGATAGATAGATAGATAGATAGATAGATAGATATAAATATAGGTAGGTAGGTAGGTAGGTAGGTAGGTAGGTAGGTAGGTAGGTAGGTAGATAGATAGACAGACAGACAGACAGATAGGACATGAATATAGAAGACTATCAAGAAGATTAGATATATGATAGATAGATAGATAGATAGATAGATAGATAGATAGATAGATAGATAGATATTGAGAGAGATATAGATATATTCTTTATTGTCTTTCTTTTTTCTTGTTACTGTAAGGACCCACCCCACTTTGCATCTTAAGAAGACAGAACTCTTGGAATAATTCTTCCAACAGGAATCCTTTATTAAGAAGAAGTGGTTGCAGGCATGCTAGACAGGACTTGGGGTCCAAGCCCTCCCATTCAAGGTTTTAAGGGGTTCCCCAGTAGTCCCACCCAATCAACCCCCCTTCCAGTGATAGTTTCAGGCATCACAATTCCACCCCTTTGATGCTTTCTTCCGTCTGGATGGAGACTTCAGATAACTACATGAAAGGCAAATACCCTTCTTTGTTATGGTGATGTTCTTTGGTGCTAACGCTTTGAGGTTACAATAAACACACATTCAGCATTCAGCTCCTTAGCAGTATACTGAAGGAAGTGAGGGCCATAAAGCCCCTTTGTTCTCCCCCTTCTCTCCCTCTTATGGCAGAATCCAGAGAAGGCAGAATTGGGAGTTTCTATATTTGATAATTAAAGATGAAATATAGTTGGATTCTGACAGTTACTTTCTTTTTCTGTCTGTATTTCTGAAGTCTGTTTCTTTTTTCAAACAAGGCCCTATTAATAAATGCTAACTAATTCACGACTGACACAGAACTCAAAAGAAACTTGATTAGCTCCAGATCTCTTGAAATCGGTGCCTAAGCTACCCATCGGAGATTAAAACACTGTTATGTTGTAGAATTGAAAGACTTGAGTCAGCTCTTTCCAGGAAAGGGAAGTTTATTGCAGCAGGTTCAGAGAGCCATCATGGCTAAAGAATCTGAACCCAGATTGTACATTGATGACCATTTTTATAACCCTTCAGGCGGGGGTTATTTTCAAGTCACATTCCACACATGGTTACATTCTATAGGTCCTTATTCTAACATAGAAAAACTACTAGACAGATCTATAATCGATAGCTCCTCGTTTACATTGGAATGTTTTTAGCAATCAGCAATATATCAAGTGTTAAGCAATTTAGATACACCATGTGACAAGCAGTTAGTAATATATCATGTGCAGAGCTGGGAACAGGATGTCTGGCCATCCTAAATTTAAGAGTTGTCTTGTAAGCAAAACAAACCTCCCTTTCATACACATTCTTTGGTGGGCCATCTGCTTTTTACCTATATTCTTTGTCGGACCATCAGTATTTTTCCAGGTACCACTTTATTCCCCCCTGATGAGACTTATCTCATCTATGCAGATAAGTTTCATTCCATAACACTTGGGTCTGATGTATGTATGTTGTTATACTCTTGTCTCTGGAATTCCCACATGTGAAGAACCACCCTTTAGGTAACCATATGTTTGCATACCCAAAAGACACTGTTTGGAAAGATGTGCAATTTACCTTTTCTTGGCTCACTTTCAGGCAATGAGGTGAAGGTGTATTCTGCTCACACCCTGTGATATGTGCACATTGTAAGTCTTCTGGAATGGCTACGTTAGGAGTATGTAAAGCTAAAGCATCAGTGGGTAGAAACTTGGAAATGTGACCCCAGCTGTACATGGTTTCATAGCCTATATGTTCTTTAAACTCGTGGTGACTGAACTCCTTGGCTGCTGTGACAGGAACACATACGGGTATTAAACATGTGGACAGCAGATTGTCCATGTCATATGCTTCAGAAAGGCAAAAATCAGTTGTGTTGGCTAGTTTAGCCAATTGGACCCACAAATTATATTGCATCCTTGACTCCAATGGATGGGGCATATCCTTATTCTGCTGGGACCTTTTACTTCGCTTTCTCTCTGGGCGCTTCCTCGGGGGTCTTTGGATAGTTACTCCAAATTCCACCGGGATAACATGTACGATGCAAGTCCCCTTCCATCCCGTCTTCAACTGCGAGACTAGGGTGACCCGCTCCCATCCCCAGAATAAGGGAGGCCCACACTCCAGAGTAACAGGAGGAGGAGGCTTCTTATATGGGGCCTTTACACATATGCCTTTCCTAAGAATATACCCAACATACTGACAGGCTTCGGGATTGACAGGTTGTCTTGTCATACAGGCTTCTTTAACTATTCTGTCAAATGCTTGGGGAAATTGACAAGGATGAGGCCAGATACCATTCCAGCATTCTGGGGAAAATCCAATAGGGAATGACCTTTACAAGTGCCCGTGCCTATAGCATAAGATTGGATAAGGCGTGGAGCTTCTTCTGGCTTGCTCCATTGGCCTAAATTAGAAAGACAAACATTATTACATGCAACAATAGTACTATATAAAAGCAGAAGGAAGCCTTTCATCCTTTCTTCTCCCGTGCGTAGAAAGCCAGCTTCCGGGTGTGGCTTAGCAGGGGGTTGAATTTCAGCCAGACAGCCGTAGATATATGTGCAGGATACACTTATGCTAATACAATATCTTACAAACAATAAAATATTCATTAAACATACTAAACACGTTTAAGAGTGAGTTTGGTGGGAACCTTGGGGTCCCTGTTCACTGTCCACAGAGGTTCTGCAGCTGTTTTAACTCTGGTCCAGTGAATCCAAGATTTAGATTCTGCAATCTTTATTGCTAAAGGAGAGGCCATTATTACTTCATAAGGTCCTTTCCATCTCCCCTCCAGTTGTTCATGTTTCCAATGTTTTACCCGCACCTTATCCCCTGGTTTAAAGGGATGACATCTTGTTATTAGTTTAGAAGGTGTTTGTTCAACAACATAGTCCCTAAGTTTTTCCACTTGCTTATTCAGTTCCCCCATACTCCCCCCTGATGGCCCTTTACAATGCATAACTGAAACCTTTGCTGGCTTTTGTACTGCATCGAGAAGATGCTTTATCAAGTGTCCATGTAACCCATGTTTGCCAGCCGAATCCCTGAATCCCCTCTCCTTATACACAGCACCATGAGCATGCAGAGTTAGAAAAGCATATTTACTATCAGTCCAAACATTCAAAGTTTCCCCTTCAGCTCTTTCCAATGCCCTAATTAATGCCCATAATTCTGCTACTTGAGTAATGCAGCTTGCTCCTAGCGGACTACTTTCCACCACTTCCTCATCATTCACAATCGCATATCCCAGCATCCTGAAGAGGAATATCAAACAAATCCGGACGGCTTGAATATACAGTTTCCAAAACTTGCAAGCAGTTGTGTTCTGAATCCACTTCTGTGGGCAATAGGGTGGCAGGGTTTAGCCGGTTGGACACCACTAATTTCACTTGAGGATTTTCAATCATCATCGCCTGATACTTAAAAAGCCTTTGACTGCTGATCCACAAATGCCCTTTATTATCCAAAATAGAATGAACTGCATGAGGGGTGTGGACACTTATGGGACATGAGAAGGTCAATTTATTACAGTCCTGTGAAAGGACTGTTATAGCAGCAAGAACCTTCAGGCAATGTGGCCAGCCTTGGGCAACCCCATCTAATTGCTTAGATAAGTAAGCCACCGGGCGTTGCCACTGTCCTAATTGTTGAGTTAACACCCCCAAGGCAACATTCTTGCTGGTATCAACATACAAATTGAAAGGCTTTTCTAAGTTAGGCAAGGCTAAAGCTGGAGCTGATGTGAGGGCTCGTTTCACTTCCCTAAAGGCATTCTTTTGTTCTCCCTCCCATTCAAAAGCAAACAACGGCTGGCTAGCCTTGTGAATAGGAATCGTGAAAAAAGCATCTTTCAAATCCACAACTGGAAACCACTTTGCTATGAACAAGTGTATACCTCCTTTAGGCTTCCTGATTAAAATTGTCCACACTTGATAAGAAATGCTAACCACCAAGATGTCCCCAAATGTCAATTTTAGATAAAAATACCACTGGCTGCCTTTCCCCCCCCACGCACACACTTCTGGGTCAAAACCTTCTTCAACCTTTGTCCTTGTTTATAAATAAATTACCTAGCAAAGAACCAACAAAGGAGAGCTCACCAAACCCTGTTTGCATTTATTAACACAAGCTCTTTTTCTAACAGTTTTGCATACAAATCTTTACTCAAAACAGCATAGCTATTTATAATCCCAAAATTTTTCTCAACTTCGTTTTAACTTCACACAAAAAAATAAACAAGTTTAATAAGATATTCTGAGTTACTGAAAGTTTTTTTTTCTAAACTCTAGTATTGCTTTTAATATAAAGTTAGTCAAATTCCAATTTAATCAAATTCCATTCAGATGGAAACAGATTTCCATTAAATTTCCATTAAATAGGGAGAACATTTACAAATCTAAGCAAACTCTTTTGGTTGATATTAAACAATTTAAACTCAAAAATTTCCCCCAAAAAAAGTTGTCCAACAATTACTGACTCCTCTTTTGAATAGAAAAAATTGCAAAAGTGGGCATTAAATTTTCACAGCCACCCAACCTTTCTCAAACCTGAATTCTAAGCAGAGAAAAAGTTAAAAAGATCAACCCCCCCTTTCTCCTCTCTCTCTATCTCTCTCTATCTCTCTCCCTCTCAAAGCAACACAGCCAGGAAAAAGCAGGGGGGGAAAGGGGGTTGTGTCTGCAGATAGAGTTTGAAAAGGCATTAACACACTAACATTTGCAAAAGGGAGAGAGCAGAATAGGCAAGAAAATGGTATAGGATTTCCTGCCTGAGCAGGTAACTTTGGGCTGTTCTTAAGAGGGAGAGGAAAAAATAAATAAATAAACAAACACATCTTCCTTCACTTTGTTTGTTGGCCAGACAAACAGAGTGAGGTTATTTTTTTTTTTGGTATCTTCTTTTCTCTTGAGGTTAGTAACAGTCATATTTACTTCACACACAAAGACTCTGCTTTCAAATCCACAACTGATCTTCCTGCTCCAGTATCCACCAAAAACGTTGTCTGTTTGCCCCCTATATTTAAAGTAACCAATGGCTCAGGGGGGGCTTCCTCCAAGCCAGGTCCTCGTCAATCTGACCAGTTAGTTCCTGCCAAGCCAATTCCCTCAATCTCCCTGTCTCTATTCCAATGTCTCCCATTCCTCAGACCATCTCTTACATTCCCTGGACCATCTCTCACATTCCTTGGAGCCCCTCTCTGCCCTCTACCCATGAAGGGGGAGTGCATGGGGGGGCCCACTGCCAACACCTCCACATCCTCTGCCTTCTCTTCCTCTCCAACCTCTACCTCGCATCTGCCTTCTTGGACATTCTCTTTGCCAATGACCTTCCTCCTTGCAATTAGCACACTGGTTGGGTCCCAGCATGATCCCTCCTTGCAATGCCACCGCCAACAACTCAATTTTCTTATGCATTCTAGCATCTCTTTCCTGTTTTTCCACCTTATCCCTATTAACAAACACTTTCCTAGCCACCTCCAACAATTCTGTAGTTTTCTTTCCTAATGCTCCTTCTAACCTCTGCAACTTCTTTCTTATATCTTCATAACTCTGTGCTATGAACCTCTCATTCAACATTCGCACATTGTCTGCACTCCTTGGATCAACCTGTGTATAAAGCTCATAAGCCTCAATCAGCCTTTGCAAAAAAATTCTCCGGACTTCCATCTGCTTCCTGCATCACAAAAGACGGCTTTAACACATTCACTGAAGGCTTTCCAGCCTTGCGAAGAGTCTCTACTACTAAATTCTGATATTCCTTTAACAAGGTCATATGTGCTGGATTTTGTGCCTTCCATTCAGGGTCCTTTTCTGGTGCCCTGGCTTCCATCTCTGGCTGTGTATCCCATACAGCCGGCAACCTATCCTTCAAACACTGCCTAACAGCAGCCTTCCACTTCTCCCTTTCCTTGGGAGTCAACAAAATATTCAACAATTGCTGTACATCTTGCCACGTCCTCTTTACTTACTTCTCCCCTCACATTTACAGAGAGATCTTCCAAATCCCCTTCCTCCTTGGGGGCTGACAGCCTCCTCCTTTCTGTTTTGGTCTCACAGCTGGCTGCCTTTCTTCGGACACAGCAGGGGCAATCAGCCCTTCCTCCGGCAGAGCGGCTGCTGCCGCAGCCGGCACTGGGGGGGAGAGGGAGAAAGGTGGAACGTAGGGAGGAGGTCTGAGAATCAACTCCTCTACCTCCATCCTTATCTCCTTCTTAGCATCTGACACCTTAGTTTCTGAAATCTTCACATCTTTTACTCTTTTAGTTTGTACTTGAAGCTTTTTTCCTTTGGGTCTAGCCACACACAAACGAACCATTTCAGCCTGACATTGCAATAACTCATCAGCTCGTCCTGCTACTGCATCCCCCCACTGATCTATATACTGAAATTGGTTAGGATAGTTTTCTTAAAAGTCCCCTCTGGGGGCCACCACATCCATACTACGCCCCCCCCATCCTAACACACTGCCAGTGACCTACAGCGCCGGCGGTCACTAGTAGGGAATGCACTGGCTTAACCACCCACACAACCTAACACGGACTTCATTAGGATCGCCGTCCCGAGTCCAGGGGAGTGATCAGGCCCCCTCTTCTATCTTCAAATGAGATAGGTACCATTACTTTAAACACATACTCGCCTGCCTTGTAGTTACACCCGTCCTGGCCAGGAGTTGGTTCAGACTTCCTTTCCTTTCCCAAAGGGTTCTTGGACTGGCCTTCAGTACTGCCGGCTCTGCTGAGAAGCCACAGCTGTCTCCTGGAGGAAACACACCCCCATGGCGCCTGGAGAATTGTTCAGAGATGGCTTACCAGCAGGTACGAAGGGTCCAGCCGTCCTCAGCGAAACATCGCCTCACTCAAGCTTTTCCCGGCCAATGCACCAGAAAATGTTGTAGAATTGAAAAACTTGAATCAGCTCTTTCAAGGAAAGGGAAGTTTATTGCGCGCAGGTTCAGAGAGCCATCCTGGCTGAAGAAATCTGAACCCAGATTGTACATTGATGACCATTTTTATAACCCTTCAGGCGGGGGTTATTTTCAGGTCACATTCCACACATGGTTATATTCTATAGGTCCTTATTCTAACATAAGAAAACTACTAGACAGATCTATAATCCATAGCTCCTCGTTTACATTGGAATGCTTTTAGCAATCAGCAATATAACAAGTGATAAGCAGTTTAGTTACACCATGTGATAGGCAGTTAGTAATATATCATGTGCAGAGCTGGGAACAGGTTGTCTGGCCATCCTAAATTTAAGAGTTGTCTTATAAGCAAAACAAACCTCCCTTTCATACACATTCTTTGGTGGGCCATCTGCTTTTTACCCATATTCTTTGTCGGACCATCAGTATTTTTCCAGGTACCACTTTAGATAGATAGATACAGATACGTAGTTAGGTAGGTAGATAGATACAGATATGTAGGTAGGTAGATAGATAGATAGATACAGATAGGTAGGTAGGTAGATAGATACAGATAGGTAGGTAGGTATGTAGATAGATAGATACAGATAGGTAGGTAGGTAGGTAGATAGATAGAGATAGGTAGGTAGGTAGATAGATAGATAGAGATAGTTAGGTAGGTAGATTGATAGATACAGATAGGTTGGTAGGTAGATAGATAGATACAGATAGGTAGGTAGGTAGATAGATACAGATAGGTAGGTAGGTAGATAGATAGATAGATAGATAGATAGATAGATAGATAGATAGATAGATAGATACAGATAGGTAGGTAGATAGATAGATACAGATAGGTAGGTAGGTAGATAGATAGATAGATAGATACAGATAGGTAGGTAGGTAGATAGATAGATACAGATACGTAGGTAGGTAGATAGATAGATACAGATACGTAGCGGGTAGGTAGATAGATACAGATAGGTAGGTAGATAGATAGATAGATAGATAGATAGATAGATAGATAGATAGATAGATAGAAATAGGTAGGTAGGTAGGTAGGTAGATAGATACAGATAGGTAGGTAGGTAGGTAGATAGATAGATACAGATAGGTAGGTAGGTAGATAGACAGAGATAGGTAGGTAGGTAGATAGATAGAGATAGGTAGGTAGGTAGATTGATAGATACAGATAGGTAGGTAGGTAGATAGATAGATAGATACAGATAGGTAGGTAGGTAGGTAGGTAGATAGATAGATACAGATAGGTAGGTAGGTAGATAGATAGATACAGATAGGTAGGTAGGTAGATAGATAGATAGATAGATACAGATAGGTAGGTAGGTAGGTAGGTAGATAGATAGAGATAGGTAGGTAGGTAGATAGAAAGATACAGATAGGTAGGTAGGTAGCTAGATAGATACAGATAGGTAGGTAAGTAGATAGGTAGATAGATACAGATAGGTAGGTAGGTAGATAGATAGATACAGATAGGTAGGTAGGTAGATAGATAGATAGAGATAGGTAGGTAGGTAGATTGATAGATACAGATAGGTAGGTAGGTAGATAGATAGATAGATAGATACAGATAGGTAGGTAGGTAGGTAGGTAGATAGATAGAGATAGGTAGGTAGGTAGATAGAAAGATACAGATAGGTAGGTAGGTAGCTAGATAGATACAGATAGGTAGGTAAGTAGATAGGTAGATAGATACAGATAGGTAGGTAGGTAGATAGATAGATACAGATAGGTAGGTAGGTAGGTAGATAGATAGAGATAGGTAGGTAGGTAGATAGACAGATAGAGATAGGTAGGTAGGTAGATTGATAGATACAGATAGGTAGGTAGGTAGATAGATAGAAACAGATAGGTAGGTAGGTATGTAGATAGACACAGATAGGTAGGTAGGTAGGTAGATAGATACAGATAGGTAGGTAGGTAGATAGATAGATAGATACAGATAGGTAGGTAGGTAGGTAGATAGATAGAGATAGGTAGGTAGGTTGATAGATAGATAGAGATAGGTAGGTAGGTAGATTGAAAGAGACGGATAGGTAGGTAGGTAGATAGATAGAGATAGGTAGGTAGGTAGATAGATAGATAGAGATAGGTAGGTAGGTAGATTGATAGATACAGATAGGTAGGTAGGTAGATAGATACAGATAGGTAGGTAGGTAGATAGATAGATAGATACAGATAGGTAGGTAGGTAGATAGATAGATAGATAGATACAGATAGGTAGGTAGGTAGGTAGATAGATACAGATAGGTAGGTAGGTAGGTAGATAGATAGATACAGATAGGTAGGTAGGTAGATAGACACAGATAGGTAGGTAGGTAGATAGATAGATAGATACAGATAGGTAGGTAGGTAGGTAGATAGATACAGATAGGTAGGTAGGTATGTAGATAGATAGATACAGATAGGTAGGTAGATAGGTAGATAGATAGAGATAGGTAGATAGGTAGATAGATAGATAGAGATAGTTAGGTAGGTAGATTGATAGATACAGATAGGTAGGTAGGTAGATAGATAGATAGATACAGATAGGTAGGTAGATAGATACAGATAGGTAGATAGATAGATAGATAGATACAGATAGGTAGGTAGATATATAGATACAGATAGGTAGGTAGATAGATAGATAGGTAGGTAGGTAGGTAGGTAGATAGATAGAGATAGGTAGGTAGGTAGGTAGATAGATAGAGATAGGTAGGTAGGTTGATAGATAGATACAGATAGGTAGGTAGGTAGATAGATAGATACAGATAGGTAGGTAGGTAGGTAGATAGAGATAGGTAGGTAGTTAGATAGATAGATAGAGATAGTTAGGTAGGTAGGTAGATAGATACAGATAGGTAGGTAGGTGGATAGATAGATAGAGATAGGTAGGTAGGTAGATAGATAGATACAGATAGGTAGGTAGGTAGATTGATAGATAGAGATAGGTAGGTAGGTAGATAGATAGAGATAGGTATGTAGGTAGATAGGTAGGTAGAGATAGTTAGGTAGGTAGGTAGATAGAAAGAGATAGGTAGGTAGGTAGATAGAGAGATACAGATAGGTAGGTAGGTAGATAGATAGATAGAGATAGGTAGGTAGGTAGATAGATAGATAGACATAGGTAGGTAGGTAGATTGATAGATACAGATAGGTAGGTAGGTAGATAGATAGATACAGATAGGTAGGTAGGTAGGTAGATAGAGATAGGTAGGTAGGTAGATAGATAGATAGAGATAGTTAGGTAGGTAGGTAGATAGATACAGATAGGTAGGTAGGTAGATAGATAGATAGAGATAGGTAGGTAGGTAGATTGATAGATACAGATACGTAGGTAGGTAGATAGATAGAAAGAGATAGGTAGGTAGGTAGGTAGATAGATAGATACAGATAGGTAGGTAGGTAGATAGAGAGATAGAGATAGGTAGGTAGGTAGATAGATAGATACAGATAGGTAGGTAGGTAGATTGATAGATAGAGATAGGTAGGTAGGTAGATACATAGAGATAGGTAGGTAGGTAGATAGGTAGGTAGAGATAGTTAGGTAGGTAGGTAGATAGAAAGAGATAGGTAGGAAGGTAGATAGATAGATACAGATAGGTAGGTAGGTAGATAGATAGATAGAGATAGGTAGGTAGGTAGATAGATAGATAGAGATAGATAGGTAGGTAGATTGATAGAGACAGATAGGTAGGTAGGTATATAGATAGAAAGAGATAGGTAGGTAGGTAGATTGATAGATACAGATATGTAGGTAGGTAGATAGATAGATACAAATAGGTAGGTAGGTAGATAGATAAATACAGATAGGTAGGTAGGTAGATAGATAGATAGAGATAGGTAGGTAGGTAGATTGATAGATACAGATAGGTAGGTAGGTAGATAGAGATAGGTAGATAGATAGATACAGATATGTAGGTAGGTAGATAGATAGATAGAGATAGGTAGGTAGGTAGGTAGGTAGATAGATAGAGATAGGTAGGTAGGTAGATTGATAGATACAGATATGTAGGTAGGTAGATAGATAGATACAAATAGGTAGGTAGGTAGATAGATAAATACAGATAGGTAGGTAGGTAGATAGATAGATAGAGATAGGTAGGTAGGTAGATTGATAGATACAGATAGGTAGGTAGGTAGATAGAGATAGGTAGGTAGGTAGATAGATAGATACAGATATGTAGGTAGGTAGATAGATAGATAGAGATAGGTAGGTAGGTAGGTAGGTAGATAGATAGAGATAGGTAGGTAGGTCAATAGATAGATACAGATAGGTAGGTAGGTAGATTGATAGATACAGATAGGTAGGTAGGTAAATAGATAGCTAGAGATAGGTAGGTAGGTAGATTGATAGATACAGATAGGTAGGTAGGTAGATAGATAGAGATAGGTAGGTAGGTAGATAGATAGATAGAGATAGGTAGGTAGATAGATAGATAGATAGATAGATAGATAGATAGATAGATAGATAGATAGATAGAGATAGGTAGGTAGGTAGGTAGATAGATAGAGATAGGTAGGTAGGTAGATAGATAGATACAGATAGGTAGGTAAGTAGATAGATAGATAGAGATAGGTAGGTAGGTAGATAGATAGATAGAGATAGATAGGTAGGTAGATAGATAGATAGACATAGGTAGGTAGGTAGGTAGATAGATAGAGATAGTTAGGTAGGTAGGTAGGTAGATAGATACAGATTGGTAGGTAGGTAGATAGATAGATAGAGATAGGTAGGTAGGTAGATTGATAGATACAGATAGGTAGGTAGGTAGATAGATAGATACAGATAGGTAGGTAGGTAGGTAGATAGATAGAGATAGGTAGGTAGGTAGGTAGGTAGATAGATAGAGATAGGTACGTAGGTAGGTAGGTAGGTAGAGATAGTTAGGTAGGTAGATAGAAAGAGATAGGTAGGTAGGTAGGTAGATAGATACAGATAGGTAGGTAGGTAGATAGATAGATAGAGATAGGTAGGTAGGTAGATTGATAGATACAGATAGGTAGGTAGGTAGGTAGGTAGGTAGATAGATAGAGATAGGTAGGTAGGTAGGTAGATAGATAGAGATAGGTAGGTAGGTAGATAGATAAATAGACATAGGTAGGTAGGTAGATTGATAGATACAGATAGGTAGGTAGGTAGATAGATAGATAGACATAGGTAGGAAGGTAGATTGATAGATACAGATAGGAAGGTAGGTAGATAGATAGATAGAGATAGGTAGGTAGGTAGATTGATAGATACAGATAGGTAGGTAGGTAGGTAGATAGATAGATATAGATAGGTAGGTAGGTAGGTAGATAGATAGAGATAGGTAGGTAGGTAGATAGATAGATAGAGATAGATAGGTAAGTAGATAGATAGATACAGATAGGTATTTAGATAGATAGATACAGATAGGTAGGTAGGTAGATAAATAGAGATAGGTAGGAAGGTAGATAGATAGATAGAGATAGGTAGGTAGGTAGATAGATAGAGATAGGTAGGTAGTTAGATAGATAGATAGAAATAGATAGGTAGGTAGATTGATAGAGACAGATAGGTAGGTAGGTAGATAGATAGATAGAGATAGGTAGGTAGGTAGATAGATAGATACAGATAGGTAGGTAAGTAGATAGATAGATACAGATAGGTAGGTAGTTAGATAGATAGATAGAGATAGGTAGGTAGGTAGATAGATAGATAGAGATAGATAGGTAGGTAGATTGATAGAGACAGATAGGTAGGTAGGTAGATAGATAGAAAGAGATAGGTAGGTAGGTAGGTAGGTAGGTAGGTAGATAGATAGATAGAAATAGGTAGGTAGGTAGATTGATAGATAGAGATAGGTAGGTAGGTAGATAGATAGAGATAGGTAGGTAGGTAGATAGATACAGATAGGTAGGTAGGTAGATAGATAGATAGAGATAGGTAGGTAGGTAGATAGATAGATAGAGATAGGTAGGTAGGTAGATTGATAGATACAGATATGTAGGTAGGTAGATAGATAGATACAAATAGGTAGGTAGGTAGATAGATAAATACAGATAGTTAGGTAGGTAGATAGATAGATAGAGATAGGTAGGTAGGTAGATTGATAGATACAGATAAGTACGTAGGTAGATAGAGATAGGTAGGTAGGTAGGTAGATAGATAGAGATAGGTAGGTAGGTAGATAGATAGAAACAGATATGTAGGTAGGTAGATAGATAGATAGAGATAGGTAGGTAGGTAGATAGATAGAGATAGGTAGGTAGGTCGATAGATAGATACAGATAGGTAGGTAGGTAGATTGATAGATACAGATAGGTAGGTAGGTAGATAGATAGCTAGAGATAGGTAGGTAGGTAGATTGATAGATACAGATAGGTAGGTAGGTAGATAGATAGAGATAGGTAGGTCGGTAGGTAGGTAGATAGATAGAGATAGGTAGGTAGATAGATAGATAGATAGATAGATAGATAGATAGATAGATAGATAGAGATAGGTAGGTAGGTAGGTAGGTAGATAGATAGAGATAGGTAGGTAGGTAGATAGATAGATACAGATAGGTAGGTAAGTAGATAGATAGATAGAGATAGGTAGGTAGGTAGATAGATAGATAGAGATAGATAGGTAGGTACATAGATAGATAGACATAGGTAGGTAGGTAGGTAGATAGATAGAGATAGTTAGGTAGGTAGGTAGGTAGATAGATACAGATTGGTAGGTAGGTAGATAGATAGATAGAGATAGGTAGGTAGGTAGATTGATAGATACAGATAGGTAGGTAGGTAGATAGATAGATACAGATAGGTAGGTAGGTAGGTAGATAGATAGAGATAGGTAGGTAGGTAGGTAGGTAGATAGATAGAGATAGGTACGTAGGTAGGTAGGTAGGTAGAGATAGTTAGGTAGGTAGATAGAAAGAGATGGTAGGTAGGTAGGTAGATAGATACAGATAGGTAGGTAGGTAGATAGATAGATAGAGATAGGTAGGTAGGTAGATTGATAGATACAGATAGGTAGGTAGGTAGGTAGGTAGGTAGATAGATAGAGATAGGTAGGTAGGTAGGTAGATAGATAGAGATAGGTAGGTAGGTAGATAGATAAATAGACATAGGTAGGTAGGTAGATTGATAGATACAGATAGGTAGGTAGGTAGATAGATAGATAGACATAGGTAGGAAGGTAGATTGATAGATACAGATAGGAAGGTAGGTAGATAGATAGATAGAGATAGGTAGGTAGGTAGATTGATAGATACAGATAGGTAGGTAGGTAGGTAGATAGATAGATATAGATAGGTAGGTAGGTAGGTAGATAGATAGAGATAGGTAGGTAGGTAGATAGATAGATAGAGATAGATAGGTAAGTAGATAGATAGATACAGATAGGTATTTAGATAGATAGATACAGATAGGTAGGTAGGTAGATAAATAGAGATAGGTAGGAAGGTAGATAGATAGATAGAGATAGGTAGGTAGGTAGATAGATAGAGATAGGTAGGTAGTTAGATAGATAGATAGAAATAGATAGGTAGGTAGATTGATAGAGACAGATAGGTAGGTAGGTAGATAGATAGATAGAGATAGGTAGGTAGGTAGATAGATAGATACAGATAGGTAGGTAAGTAGATAGATAGATACAGATAGGTAGGTAGTTAGATAGATAGATAGAGATAGGTAGGTAGGTAGATAGATAGATAGAGATAGATAGGTAGGTAGATTGATAGAGACAGATAGGTAGGTAGGTAGATAGATAGAAAGAGATAGGTAGGTAGGTAGGTAGATAGATAGATAGAAATAGGTAGGTAGGTAGATTGATAGATAGAGATAGGTAGGTAGGTAGATAGATAGAGATAGGTAGGTAGGTAGATAGATACAGATAGGTAGGTAGGTAGATAGATAGATAGAGATAGGTAGGTAGGTAGATAGATAGATAGAGATAGGTAGGTAGGTAGATTGATAGATACAGATATGTAGGTAGGTAGATAGATAGATACAAATAGGTAGGTAGGTAGATAGATAAATACAGATAGTTAGGTAGGTAGATAGATAGATAGAGATAGGTAGGTAGGTAGATTGATAGATACAGATAAGTACGTAGGTAGATAGAGATAGGTAGGTAGGTAGGTAGATAGATAGAGATAGGTAGGTAGGTAGATAGATAGAAACAGATATGTAGGTAGGTAGATAGATAGATAGAGATAGGTAGGTAGGTAGATAGATAGAGATAGGTAGGTAGGTCGATAGATAGATACAGATAGGTAGGTAGGTAGATTGATAGATACAGATAGGTAGGTAGGTAGATAGATAGCTAGAGATAGGTAGGTAGGTAGATTGATAGATACAGATAGGTAGGTAGGTAGATAGATAGAGATAGGTAGGTCGGTAGGTAGGTAGATAGATAGAGATAGGTAGGTAGATAGATAGATAGATAGATAGATAGATAGATAGATAGATAGATAGATAGATAGATAGATAGATAGATAGATAGAGATAGGTAGGTAGGTAGATAGATAGAGATTGGTAGGCAGGTAGATAGATAGATACAGATATGTAGGTAGGTAGATAGATAGATAGAGATAGGTAGGTAGGTCGATAGATAGATACAGATAGGTAGGTATGTAGATTGATAGATAGAGATAGGTAGGTAGGTAGATTGATAGATACAGATACGTAGGTAGGTAGATAGATAGAAAGAGATAGGTAGGTAGGTAGGTAGATAGATAGATACAGATAGGTAGGTAGGTGGATAGATAGATAGAGATAGGTAGGTAGGTAGATAGATAGATACAGATAGGTAGGTAGGTAGATTGATAGATAGAGATAGGTAGGTAGGTAGATAGATAGAGATAGGTATGTAGGTAGATAGGTAGGTAGAGATAGTTAGGTAGGTAGGTAGATAGAAAGAGATAGGTAGGTAGGTAGGTAGAGAGATACAGATAGGTAGGTAGGTAGATAGATAGAGATAGGTAGGTAGGTAGATAGATAGATAGACATAGGTAGGTAGGTAGATTGATAGATACAGATAGGTAGGTAGGTAGATAGATAGATACAGATAGGTTTGTAGGTAGATAGATAGATAGAGATAGGTAGGTATGTAGATTGATAGATACAGAAAGGTAGGTAGGTAGATTGATAGATACAGATAGGTAGGTAGGTAGATAGATAGATAGAGATACGTATGTAGGTAGATAGATAGACATAGGTAGGTAGGTAGATTGATAGATAAAGATAGGTAGGTAGGTAGATAGATAGAGATAGGTAGGTAGGTAGGTAGATAGATAGATAGATAGATAGATAGATAGATAGATAAAGATAGGTAGGTAGGTAGGTAGATAGATAGAGATAGGTAGGTAGGTAGATAGATACAGATAGGTTGGTAGGTAGATAGATAGATAGAGATAGGTAGGTAGGTAGATAGATAGATACACATAGGTAGGTAGGTAGATAGATAGATAGATAGATAGATAGATAGATAGATAGATAGATAGATAGATAGATAGATAAAGATAGGTAGGTAGCTAGGTAGATAGATAGAGATAGGTAGGTAGGTAGATAGATAGAAAGAGATAGGTAGGTAGATAGATAGATAGAGATAGGTAGGTAGGTAGATTGATAGATACAGATAGGTAGGTACGTAGATAGATAGATACAGATATGTAGGTAGGTAGATAGATAGAGATAGGTAGGAAGGTAGGTAGGTAGGTAGATAGAGATAGGTAGGTAGGTAGGTAGCTAGGTCGAGAAAGTTAGGTAGGTAGGTAGATAGAAAGAGATAGTTAGGTAGGTAGGTAGATAGATACAGATAGGTAGGTAGGTAGATAGATAGATAGACATAGGTAGGTAGGTAGATTGATAGATAGAGATAGGTAGGTAGGCAGATAGATAGATAGAGATAGGTAGGTAGGTAGGTAGATAGATAGAGATAGGTAGGTAGGTAGATTGATAGATACAGATAGGTAGGTAGATAGATAGATAGATAGATAGATAGATACAGATAGGTATGTAGGTAGATTGATAGATAAAGATAGGGAGGTAGGTAGATAGATAGATAGAGATAGGTAGGTAGGTAGATAGATAGATAGAGATAGGTAGGTAGGTAGGTAGATAAATAAATACAGATAGGTAGGTAGGTAGGTAGATAGATAAGAGATAGGTAGGTAGGTAGATAGATAGATAGAGATAGGTAGGTAGGTAAGTAGATAGATAGAGATAGGTAGGTAGGTAGATAGATAGATAGAGATAGATAGGTAGGTAGATAGATAAAGATAGGTAGGTAGGTAGATAGATAGATAGAGATAGGTAGATAGATAGATAGAGATAGGTAGGTAGATAGATAGATAGGTAGGTAGGTATGTAGATAGATAGAGATAGGTAGGTAGGTAGATTGATAGATACAGATAGGTAGGTAGGTAGATAGATAGATACAGATAGGTAGGTAGGTAGATAGATAGATACAGATATGTAGGTAGGTAGATAGATAGATAGAGATAGGTAGGTAGGTAGGTAGATAGATAGATACAGATAGGTAGGTAGGTAGATAGAGAGATAGAGATAGGTAGGTAGGTAGATAGATAGATACAGATAGGTAGGTAGGTAGATTGATAGATAGAGATAGGTAGGTAGGTAGATACATAGAGATAGGTAGGTAGGTAGATAGGTAGGTAGAGATAGTTAGGTAGGTAGGTAGATAGAAAGAGATAGGTAGGAAGGTAGATAGATAGATACAGATAGGTAGGTAGGTAGATAGATAGATAGAGATAGGTAGGTAGGTAGATAGATAGATAGAGATAGATAGGTAGGTAGATTGATAGAGACAGATAGGTAGGTAGGTATATAGATAGAAAGAGATAGGTAGGTAGGTAGATTGATAGATACAGATATGTAGGTAGGTAGATAGATAGATACAAATAGGTAGGTAGGTAGATAGATAAATACAGATAGGTAGGTAGGTAGATAGATAGATAGAGATAGGTAGGTAGGTAGATTGATAGATACAGATAGGTAGGTAGGTAGATAGAGATAGGTAGATAGATAGATACAGATATGTAGGTAGGTAGATAGATAGATAGAGATAGGTAGGTAGGTAGGTAGGTAGATAGATAGAGATAGGTAGGTAGGTAGATTGATAGATACAGATATGTAGGTAGGTAGATAGATAGATACAAATAGGTAGGTAGGTAGATAGATAAATACAGATAGGTAGGTAGGTAGATAGATAGATAGAGATAGGTAGGTAGGTAGATTGATAGATACAGATAGGTAGGTAGGTAGATAGAGATAGGTAGGTAGGTAGATAGATAGATACAGATATGTAGGTAGGTAGATAGATAGATAGAGATAGGTAGGTAGGTAGGTAGGTAGATAGATAGAGATAGGTAGGTAGGTCAATAGATAGATACAGATAGGTAGGTAGGTAGATTGATAGATACAGATAGGTAGGTAGGTAAATAGATAGCTAGAGATAGGTAGGTAGGTAGATTGATAGATACAGATAGGTAGGTAGGTAGATAGATAGAGATAGGTAGGTAGGTAGGTAGATAGATAGATAGAGATAGGTAGGTAGATAGATAGATAGATAGATAGATAGATAGATAGATAGATAGAGATAGGTAGGTAGGTAGGTAGATAGATAGAGATAGGTAGGTAGGTAGATAGATAGATACAGATAGGTAGGTAAGTAGATAGATAGATAGAGATAGGTAGGTAGGTAGATAGATAGATAGAGATAGATAGGTAGGTAGATAGATAGATAGACATAGGTAGGTAGGTAGGTAGATAGATAGAGATAGTTAGGTAGGTAGGTAGGTAGATAGATACAGATTGGTAGGTAGGTAGATAGATAGATAGAGATAGGTAGGTAGGTAGATTGATAGATACAGATAGGTAGGTAGGTAGATAGATAGATACAGATAGGTAGGTAGGTAGGTAGATAGATAGAGATAGGTAGGTAGGTAGGTAGGTAGATAGATAGAGATAGGTACGTAGGTAGGTAGGTAGGTAGAGATAGTTAGGTAGGTAGATAGAAAGAGATAGGTAGGTAGGTAGGTAGATAGATACAGATAGGTAGGTAGGTAGATAGATAGATAGAGATAGGTAGGTAGGTAGATTGATAGATACAGATAGGTAGGTAGGTAGGTAGGTAGGTAGATAGATAGAGATAGGTAGGTAGGTAGGTAGATAGATAGAGATAGGTAGGTAGGTAGATAGATAAATAGACATAGGTAGGTAGGTAGATTGATAGATACAGATAGGTAGGTAGGTAGATAGATAGATAGACATAGGTAGGAAGGTAGATTGATAGATACAGATAGGAAGGTAGGTAGATAGATAGATAGAGATAGGTAGGTAGGTAGATTGATAGATACAGATAGGTAGGTAGGTAGGTAGATAGATAGATATAGATAGGTAGGTAGGTAGGTAGATAGATAGAGATAGGTAGGTAGGTAGATAGATAGATAGAGATAGATAGGTAAGTAGATAGATAGATACAGATAGGTATTTAGATAGATAGATACAGATAGGTAGGTAGGTAGATAAATAGAGATAGGTAGGAAGGTAGATAGATAGATAGAGATAGGTAGGTAGGTAGATAGATAGAGATAGGTAGGTAGTTAGATAGATAGATAGAAATAGATAGGTAGGTAGATTGATAGAGACAGATAGGTAGGTAGATAAATACAGATAGATAGGTCGGTAGATTGATAGATACAGATAGGTAGGTAGGTAGATAGATAGATAGAGATAGGTAGGTAGGTAGATAGATAGATACAGATAGGTAGGTAAGTAGATAGATAGATACAGATAGGTAGGTAGTTAGATAGATAGATAGAGATAGGTAGGTAGGTAGATAGATAGATAGAGATAGATAGGTAGGTAGATTGATAGAGACAGATAGGTAGGTAGGTAGATAGATAGAAAGAGATAGGTAGGTAGGTAGGTAGGTAGGTAGATAGATAGATAGAAATAGGTAGGTAGGTAGATTGATAGATAGAGATAGGTAGGTAGGTAGATAGATAGAGATAGGTAGGTAGGTAGATAGATAGATACAGATAGGTAGGTAGGTAGATAGATAGATAGAGATAGGTAGGTAGGTAGATAGATAGATAGAGATAGGTAGGTAGATAGATTGATAGATACAGATATGTAGGTAGGTAGATAGATAGATACAAATAGGTAGGTAGGTAGATAGATAAATACAGATAGTTAGGTAGGTAGATAGATAGATAGAGATAGGTAGGTAGGTAGATTGATAGATACAGATAAGTACGTAGGTAGATAGAGATAGGTAGGTAGGTAGGTAGATAGATAGAGATAGGTAGGTAGGTAGATAGATAGAAACAGATATGTAGGTAGGTAGATAGATAGATAGAGATAGGTAGGTAGGTAGATAGATAGAGATAGGTAGGTAGGTCGATAGATAGATACAGATAGGTAGGTAGGTAGATTGATAGATACAGATAGGTAGGTAGGTAGATAGATAGCTAGAGATAGGTAGGTAGGTAGATTGATAGATACAGATAGGTAGGTAGGTAGATAGATAGAGATAGGTAGGTCGGTAGGTAGGTAGATAGATAGAGATAGGTAGGTAGATAGATAGATAGATAGATAGATAGATAGATAGATAGATAGATAGATAGAGATAGGTAGGTAGGTAGGTAGGTAGATAGATAGAGATTGGTAGGCATGTAGATAGATAGATACAGATATGTAGGTAGGTAGATAGATAGATAGAGATAGGTAGGTAGGTCGATAGATAGATACAGATAGGTAGGTATGTAGATTGATAGATAGAGATAGGTAGGTAGGTAGATTGATAGATACAGATACGTAGGTAGGTAGATAGATAGAAAGAGATAGGTAGGTAGGTAGGTAGATAGATAGATACAGATAGGTAGGTAGGTGGATAGATAGATAGAGATAGGTAGGTAGGTAGATAGATAGATACAGATAGGTAGGTAGGTAGATTGATAGATAGAGATAGGTAGGTAGGTAGATAGATAGAGATAGGTATGTAGGTAGATAGGTAGGTAGAGATAGTTAGGTAGGTAGGTAGATAGAAAGAGATAGGTAGGTAGGTAGGTAGAGAGATACAGATAGGTAGGTAGGTAGATAGATAGATAGAGATAGGTAGGTAGGTAGATAGATCGATAGACATAGGTAGGTAGGTAGATTGATAGATACAGATAGGTAGGTAGGTAGATTGATAGATACAGATAGGTTTGTAGGTAGATAGATAGAGATAGGTAGGTATGTAGATTGATAGATACAGAAAGGTAGGTAGGTAGATTGATAGATACAGATAGGTAGGTAGGTAGATAGATAGATAGAGATACGTATGTAGGTAGATAGATAGACATAGGTAGGTAGGTAGATTGATAGATAAAGATAGGTAGGTAGGTAGATAGATAGAGATAGGTAGGTAGGTAGATAGATACAGATAGGTTGGTAGGTAGATAGATAGATAGAGATAGGTAGGTAGGTAGATAGATAGATACACATAGGTAGGTAGGTAGATAGATAGATAGATAGATAGATAGATAGATAGATAGATAGATAAAGATAGGTAGGTAGCTAGGTAGATAGATAGAGATAGGTAGGTAGGTAGATAGATAGAAAGAGATAGGTAGGTAGATAGATAGATAGAGATAGGTAGGTAGGTAGATTGATAGATACAGATAGGTAGGTACGTAGATAGATAGATACAGATATGTAGGTAGGTAGATAGATAGAGATAGGTAGGAAGGTAGGTAGGTAGGTAGATAGAGATAGGTAGGTAGGTAGGTAGCTAGGTCGAGAAAGTTAGGTAGGTAGGTAGATAGAAAGAGATAGTTAGGTAGGTAGGTAGATAGATACAGATAGGTAGGTAGGTAGATAGATAGATAGACATAGGTAGGTAGGTAGATTGATAGATAGAGATAGGTAGGTAGGCAGATAGATAGATAGAGATAGGTAGGTAGGTAGGTAGATAGATAGAGATAGGTAGGTAGGTAGATTGATAGATACAGATAGGTAGGTAGATAGATAGATAGATAGATAGATAGATACAGATAGGTATGTAGGTAGATTGATAGATAAAGATAGGGAGGTAGGTAGATAGATAGATAGAGATAGGTAGGTAGGTAGATAGATAGATAGAGATAGGTAGGTAGGTAGGTAGATAAATAAATACAGATAGGTAGGTAGGTAGGTAGATAGATAAGAGATAGGTAGGTAGGTAGATAGATAGATAGAGATAGGTAGGTAGGTAAGTAGATAGATAGAGATAGGTAGGTAGGTAGATAGATAGATAGAGATAGATAGGTAGGTAGATAGATAAAGATAGGTAGGTAGGTAGATAGATAGATAGAGATAGGTAGATAGATAGATAGAGATAGGTAGGTAGATAGATAGATAGGTAGGTAGGTATGTAGATAGATAGAGATAGGTAGGTAGGTAGATTGATAGATACAGATAGGTAGGTAGGTAGATAGATAGATACAGATAGGTAGGTAGGTAGATAGATAGATACAGATATGTAGGTAGGTAGATAGATAGATAGAGATAGATAGGTAGGTAGATAGATAGAGATAGGTAGGTAGGTAGATAGATAGATAGAGATAGGTAGGTAGGTAGATAGATAGATAGAGATAGGTAGGTAGATAGATAGATAGATAGATAGATAGATAGATAGATAGATAGGTAGGTAGGTAGGTAGGTAGATAGATAGAGATAGGTAGGTAGGTAGATTGATAGATACAGATAGGTAGGTAGGTAGATAGATACAGATAGGTAGGTAGGTAGATAGATAGATAAAGATATGTTGGTAGGTAGATAGATAGATAGAGATAGGTAGGTAGGTAGATTGATAGATACAGATAGGTAGGTAGGTAGATAGATAGATACAGATAGGTAGGTAGGTAGATAGATAGATAGAGATAGGTAGGTAGGTAGATAGATAAATACAGATAGGTAGGTAGGTAGGTAGATAGAGATAGGTAGGTAGGTAGATAGATAGAGATAGGTAGGTAGGTAGATAGATAGATAGAGATAGGTAGGTAGGTAGATTGATAGATACAGATAGGTAGGTAGGTAGATAGATAGATACAGATATGTAGGTAGGTAGATAGATAGCGATAGGTAGGTAGGTAGGTAGGTAGGTAGATAGAGATAGGTAGGTAGGTAGGTAGGTAGAGATAGGTAGGTAGGTAGGTAGATAGATAGAGATAGTTAGGTAGGTAGGTATATAGATAGAGATAGATAGGTAGGTAGATAGACAGATAGACATAGGTAGGTAGGTAGGTAGATAGATATATACAGATAGGTAGGTAGGTAGATTGATAGATAAAGATAGGTAGGTAGGTAGATAGATAGATAGAGATAGGTAGGTAGGTAGATAGATAGGTACAGATAGGTAGGTAGGTAGGTAGATAGATAGAGATAGGTAGTGAGGTAGATAGATAGATAGAGATAGGTAGGTAGGTAGATAGATAGATAGATAGATAGATAGATAGATAGATAGATAGATAGATAGATAGATAGATAGATAAAGATAGGAAGGTAGGTAGGTAGATAGAGAGAGATAGGTAGGTAGGTAGATTGATAGATACAGATAGGTAGGTAGGTAGGTAGATAGAGATAGGTAGGTAGGTAGATAGATAGATAGAGATAGGTAGGTAGGTAGATAGATACAGATAGGTAGATAGGTAGATATATAGATAGAGATAGGTAGGTAGGTAGATTGATAGATACAGATACGTAGGTAGGTAGATAGATAGAAAGAGATAGGTAGGTAGGTAGGTAGGTAGGTAGGTAGGTAGATAGATAGAGATAGGTAGGTAGGTCGATAGATAGATACAGATAGGTAGGTAGGTAGATTGATAGATACAGATAGGTAGGTAGGTAAATAGATAGCTAGAGATAGGTAGGTAGGTAGATTGATAGATACAGATAGGTAGGTAGGTAGATAGATAGAGATAGGTAGGTAGGTAGGTAGATAGATAGATAGAGATAGGTAGGTAGGTAGATAGATAGATAGATAGATAGATAGATAGATAGATAGAGATAGGTAGGTAGGTAGGTAGATAGATAGAGATAGGTAGGTAGGTAGATAGATAGATAGAGATTGGTAGGTAGGTAGATAGATAGATAGAGATAGGTAGGTAGGTAGATTGATAGATACAGATAGGTAGGTAGGTAGATAGATAGATAGACATAGGTAGGTAGGTAGGTAGATAGATAGAGATAGTTAGGTAGGTAGGTAGATAGATACAGATTGGTAGGTAGGTAGATAGATAGAGATAGGTAGGTAGGTAGATTGATAGATACAGATAGGTAGGTAGGTAGATAGATAGATACAGATAGGTAGGTAGGTAGGTAGATAAATAGAGATAGGTAGGTAGGTAGATAGATAGATACAGATAGGTAGGTAGGTAGGTAGGTAGATAGATAGAGATAGGTAGGTAGGTAGATAGATAGATAGATAGATAGAGATAGGTAGGTAGGTAGATAGATAGATATATAGAGATACGAAGGTAGGTAGATAGATAGATAGATAGAGATAGGTAGGTAGGTAGATTGATAGATACAGATAGGTAGGTAGGTAGATAGATAGATACAGATAGGTAGGTAGGTAGATAGATAGATACAGATATGTAGGTAGGTAGATAGATAGATAGAGATAGGTAGGTAGGTAGGTAGGTAGATAGATAGAGATAGGTACGTAGGTAGGTAGGTAGGCAGAGATAGGTAGGTAGGTAGGTAGATAGATACAGATAGGTAGGTAGGTAGATAGATAGATAGTGATAGGTAGGTAGGTAGATTGATAGATACAGATAGGTAGGTAGGTAGGTAGGTAGGTAGATAGATAGAGATAGGTAGGTAGGTAGGTAGATAGATAGAGATAGGTAGGTAGGTAGATAGATAAATAGACATAGGTAGGTAGGTAGATTGATAGATACAGATAGGTAGGTAGGTAGATAGATAGATAGACATAGGTAGGAAGGTAGATTGATAGATACAGATAGGAAGGTAGGTAGATAGATAGATAGAGATAGGTAGGTAGGTAGATTGATAGATACAGATAGGTAGGTAGGTAGATAGATAGATATAGATAGGTAGGTAGGTAGATAGATAGAGATAGGTAGGTAGGTAGATAGATAGATAGAGATAGATAGGTAGGTAGATAGATAGATACAGATAGGTATTTAGATAGATAGATACAGATAGGTAGGTAGGTAGGTAGATAGATAGAGATAGGTAGGTAGGTAGATAGATAGATAGAGATAGGTAGGTAGGTAGATAGATAGAGATAGGTAGGTAGATAGATAGATAGATAGAAATAGATAGGTAGGTAGATTGATAGAGACAGACAGGTAGGTAGATAAATACAGATAGATAGGTCGGTAGATTGATAGATACAGATAGGTAGGTAGGTAGATAGATAGATAGAGATAGGTAGGTAAGTAGATAGATAGATACAGATAGGTAGGTAAGTAGATAGATAGATAGAGATAGGTAGGTAGGTAGATAGATAGATAGAGATAGATAGGTAGGTAGATAGATAGACATAGGTAGGTAGGTAAGTAGATAGATAGAGATAGTTAGGTAGTTAGGTAGATAGATACAGATTGGTAGGTAGGTAGATAGATAGATAGAGATAGGTAGTTAGGTAGATTGATAGATACAGATAGGTAGGTAGGTAGATAGATAGATACAGATAGGTAGGTAGGTAGGTAGATAGATAGAGATAGGTAGGTAGGTAGATAGATAGATACAGATAGGTAGGTAGGTAGATAGATAGAGATAGGTAGGTAGGTAGATAGATAGATAGATAGATAGAGATAGGTAGGTAGGTAGATAGATAGATAGATAGAGATAGGTAGGTAGATAGATAGATAGAGATAGGTAGGTAGGTAGATTGATAGATACAGATAGGTAGGTAGGTAGATAGATAGATAGATAGATAGATAGATAGATAGATAGATAGATAGATAGATAGATAGATAGATAGATAGATAGATAGATAGATAGGTAGGTAGGTAGATAGATAGAGATAGGTAGGTAGGTATTGATAGATACAGATAGGTAGGTAGGTAGGTAGATAGAGATAGGTTGGTAGGTAGATAGATAGATAGAGATAGTTAGGTAAGTAGGTAGATAGATACAGATAGGTAGGTAGGTAGATAGATAGATAGAGATAGGTAGGTAGGTAGATTGATAGATACAGATACGTAGGTAGGTAGATAGATAGAAAGAGATAGGTAGGTAGGTAGGTAGATAGATAGATACAGATAGGTAGGTAGTTAGATAGATAGATAGAGATAGGTAGGTAGGTAGATAGATAGATACAGATAGGTAGGTAGGTAGATTGATAGATAGAGATAGGTAGGTAGGTAGATAGATAGAGATAGGTGGGTAGGTAGATAGGTAGGTAGAGATAGTTAGGTAGGTAGGTAGATAGAAAGAGATAGGTAGGTAGGTAGATAGATAGATACAGATAGGTAGGTAGTTAGATAGATAGATAGAGATAGGTAGGTAGGTAGATAGATAGATAGAGATAGATAGGTAGGTAGATTGATAGAGACAGATAGGTAGGTAGGTAGATAGATAGAAAGAGATAGGTAGGTAGGTAGGTAGGTAGGTAGATAGATAGATAGAAATAGGTAGGTAGGTAGATTGATAGATAGAGATAGGTAGGTAGGTAGATAGATAGAGATAGGTAGGTAGGTAGATAGATAGATACAGATAGGTAGGTAGGTAGATAGATAGATAGAGATAGGTAGGTAGGTAGATAGATAGATAGAGATAGGTAGGTAGGTAGATTGATAGATACAGATATGTAGGTAGGTAGATAGATAGATACAAATAGGTAGGTAGGTAGATAGATAAATACAGATAGTTAGGTAGGTAGATAGATAGATAGAGATAGGTAGGTAGGTAGATTGATAGATACAGATAGGTACGTAGGTAGATAGAGATAGGTAGGTAGGTAGGTAGATAGATAGAGATAGGTAGGAAGGTAGATAGGTAGAAACAGATATGTAGGTAGGTAGATAGATAGATAGAGATAGGTAGGTAGGTAGATAGATAGAGATAGGTAGGTAGGTCGATAGATAGATACAGATAGGTAGGTAGGTAGATTGATAGATACAGATAGGTAGGTAGGTAGATAGATAGCTAGAGATAGGTAGGTAGGTAGATTGATAGATACAGATAGGTATGTAGGTAGATAGATAGAGATAGGTAGGTAGGTAGGTAGATAGATAGATAGATAGATAGATAGATAGATAGATAGATAGATAGATACAGATATGTAGGTAGGTAGATAGATAGAGATAGGTAGGTAGGTAGATAGATAGATAGAGATAGATAGGTAGGTAGATAGATAGATAGACATAGGTAGGTAGGTAGGTAGATAGATAGAGATAGTTAGGTAGGTAGGTAGATAGATACAGATTGGTAGGTAGGTAGATAGATAGATAGAGATAGGTAGGTAGGTAGATTGATAGATACAGATAGGTAGGTAGGTAGATAGATAGATACAGACAGGTAGGTAGGTAGGTAGATAAATAGAGATAGGTAGGTAGGTAGATAGATAGATAGATACAGATAGGTAGGTAGGTAGGTAGATAGATAGAGATAGGTAGGTAGGTAGATAGATAGATAGATAGAGATAGGTAGGTAGGTAGATAGATAGATATATAGAGATACGAAGGTAGGTAGATAGATAGATAGATAGATAGAGATAGGTAGGTAGGTAGATTGATAGATACAGATAGGTAGGTAGGTAGATAGATAGATACAGATAGGTAGGTAGGTAGATAGATAGATACAGATATGTAGGTATGTAGATAGATAGATAGAGATAGGTAGGTAGGTAGGTAGGTAGATAGATAGAGATAGGTACGTAGGTAGGTAGGTAGGCAGAGATAGTTCGGTAGGTAGATAGAAAGAGATAGGTAGGTAGGTAGGTAGATAGATACAGATAGGTAGGTAGGTAGATAGATAGATAGAGATAGGTAGGTAGGTAGATTGATAGATACAGATAGGTAGGTAGGTAGGTAGGTAGGTAGGTAGGTAGATAGATAGAGATAGGTAGGTAGGTAGGTAGATAGATAGAGATAGGTTGGTAGGTAGATAGATAAATAGACATAGGTAGGTAGGTAGATTGATAGATACAGATAGGTAGGTAGGTAGATAGATAGATAGACATAGATAGGAAGGTAGATTGATAGATACAGATAGGAAGGTAGGTAGGTAGATAGAGATAGGTAGGTAGGTAGATAGATAGAAAGAGATAGGTAGGTAGGTAGGTAGATAGATAGATACAGATAGGTAGGTAGGTGGATAGATAGATAGAGATAGGTAGGTAGGTAGATAGATAGATACAGATAGGTAGGTAGGTAGATTGATAGATAGAGATAGGTAGGTAGGTAGATAGATAGAGATAGGTAGGTAGGTAGATAGGTAGGTAGAGATAGTTAGGTAGATAGGTAGATAGAAAGAGATAGGTAGGTAGGTAGATAGATAGATACAGATAGGTAGGTAGGTAGATAGATAGATAGAGATAGGTAGGTAGGTAGATAGATAGATAGAGATAGATAGGTAGGTAGATTGATAGAGACAGATAGGTAGGTCGGTAGATAAATAGAAAGAGATAGGTAGGTAGGTAGGTGGGTAGGTAGATAGATAGATAGATAGATAGAAATAGGTAGGCAGGTAGATTGATAGATAGAGATAGGTAGGTAGGTACATAGATAGAGATAGGTAGGTAGGTAGATAGATAGATAGACATAGGTAGGTAGGTAGATTGATAGATACAGATAGGTAGGTAGGTAGATAGATAGATACAGATAGGTAGGTAGGTAGATAGATAGATAGAGATAGGTAGGTAGATAGATAGATAGATAGAGATAGGTAGGTATGTAGATTGATAGATACAGAAAGGTAGGTAGGTAGATTGATAGATACAGATAGGTAGGTAGGTAGATAGATAGATAGAGATACGTAGGTAGGTAGATAGATAGACATAGGTAGGTAGGTAGATTGATAGATAAAGATAGGTAGGTAGGTAGATAGATAGAGATAGGTAGGTAGGTAGATAGATAGATAGATAGATAGATAGATAGATAGATAGATAGATAGATAGATAGATAGATAGATAAAGATAGGTAGGTAGGTAGGTAGGTAGATAGATAGAGATAGGTAGGTAGGTAGATAGATACAGATAGGTTGGTAGGTAGATAGATAGATAGAGTTAGGTAGGTAGGTAGATAGATAGATACACATAGGTAGGTAGGTAGATAGATAGATAGATAGATAGATAGATAGATAGATAGATAGATAGATAGATAGATAGATAGATAAAGATAGGTAGGTAGCTAGGTAGATAGATAGACATAGGTAGGTAGGTAGATAGATAGAAAGAGATAGGTAGGTAGATAGATAGATAGAGATAGGTAGGTAGGTAGATTGATAGATACAGATAGGTAGGTAGGTAGATAGATAGATACAGATATGTAGGTAGGTAGATAGATAGAGATAGGTAGGAAGGTAGGTAGGTAGGTAGATAGAGATAGGTAGGTAGGTCGGTAGCTAGGTCGAGAAAGTTAGGTAGGTAGGTAGATAGAAAGAGATAGTTAGGTAGGTAGGTAGATAGATACAGATAGGTAGGTAGGTAGATAGATAGATAGACATAGGTAGGTAGGTAGATTGATAGATAGAGATAGGTAGGTAGGTAGATAGATAGATAGAGATAGGTAGGTAGGTAGGTAGGTAGATAGATAGAGATAGGTAGGTAGGTAGATTGATAGATACAGATAGGTAGGTAGATAGATAGATAGATAGATAGATAGATAGATAGATACAGATAGGTAGGTAGGTAGATTGATAGATAAAGATAGGTAGGTAGGTAGATAGATAGATAGAGATAGGTAGGTAGGTAGATAGATAGATAGAGATAGGTAGGTAGGTAGGTAGATAGATAAATACAGATAGGTAGGTAGGTAGGTAGATAGATAAGAGATAGGTAGGTAGGTAGATATATAGATAGAGATAGGTAGGTAGGTAAGTAGATAGATAGAGATAGGTAGGTAGGTAGATAGATAGATAGAGATATATAGGTAGGTAGATAGATAGAGATAGGTAGGTAGGTAGGTAGATAGATAGATAGAGATAGGTAGGTAGATAGATAGATAGATAGATAGATAGATAGGTAGGTAGGTAGGTAGATAGATAGAGATAGGTAGGTAGGTAGATTGATAGATACAGATAGGTAGGTAGGTAGATAGATAGATACAGATAGGTAGGTAGGTAGATAGATAGATACAGATATGTAGGTAGGTAGATAGATAGATAGAGATAGATAGGTAGGTAGATAGATAGAGATAGGTAGGTAGGTAGATAGATAGATAGAGATAGATAGGTAGGTAGATTGATAGAGACAGATAGGTAGGTAGGTAGATAGATAGAAAGAGATAGGTAGGTAGGTAGGTAGGTAGATAGATAGATAGATAGAAATAGGTAGGTAGGTAGATTGATAGATAGAGATAGGTAGGTAGGTAGATAGATAGAGATAGGTAGGTAGGTAGATAGATAGATACAGATAGGTAGTTAGGTAGATAGATAGATAGAGATAGGTAGGTAGGTAGATAGATAGAGATAGGTAGGTAGGTAGATTGATAGATACAGATATGTAGGTAGGTAGATAGATAGATACAAATAGGTAGGTAGGTAGATAGATAAATACAGATAGTTAGGTAGGTAGATAGATAGATAGAGATAGGTAGGTAGGTAGATTGATAGATACAGATAGGTACATAGGTAGATAGAGATAGGTAGGTAGGTAGGTAGATAGATAGAGATAGGTAGGGAGGTAGATAGATAGAAACAGATATGTAGGTAGGTAGATAGATAGATAGAGATAGGTAGGTAGGTAGATAGATAGAGATAGGTAGGTAGGTCGATAGATAGATACAGATAGGTAGGTAGGTAGATTGATAGATACAGATAGGTAGGTAGGTAGATAGATAGCTAGAGATAGGTAGGTAGGTAGATTGATAGATACAGATAGGTAGGTAGGTAGATAGATAGAGATAGGTAGGTAGGTAGATAGATAGATAGATAGATAGATAGATAGATAGATAGATAGATAGATAGATACAGATATGTAGGTAGGTAGATAGATAGAGATAGGTAGGTAGGTAGATAGATAGATAGAGATAGATAGGTAGGTAGATAGATAGATAGACATAGGTAGGTAGGTAGGTAGATAGATAGAGATAGTTAGGTAGGTAGGTAGATAGATACAGATTGGTAGGTAGGTAGATAGATAGATAGAGATAGGTAGGTAGGTAGATTGATAGATACAGATAGGTAGGTAGGTAGATAGATAGATACAGACAGGTAGGTAGGTAGGTAGATAAATAGAGATAGGTAGGTAGGTAGATAGATAGATAGATACAGATAGGTAGGTAGGTAGGTAGGTAGATAGATAGAGATAGGTAGGTAGGTAGATAGATAGATAGATAGAGATAGGTAGGTAGGTAGATAGATAGATGTATAGAGATACAAAGGTAGGTAGATAGATAGATAGATAGAGATAGGTAGGTAGGTAGATTGATAGATACAGATAGGTAGGTAGGTAGATAGATAGATACAGATAGGTAGGTAGGTAGATAGATAGATACAGATATGTAGGTAGGTAGATAGATAGATAGAGATAGGTAGGTAGGTAGGTAGGTAGATAGATAGAGATAGGTACGTAGGTAGGTAGGTAGGCAGAGATAGTTAGGTAGGTAGATAGAAAGAGATAGGTAGGTAGGTAGATTGATAGATACAGATAGGTAGGTAGGTAGGTAGGTAGGTAGATAGATAGAGATAGGTAGGTGGGTAGGTAGATAGATAGAGATAGGTAGGTAGGTAGATAGATAAATAGACATAGGTAGGTAGGTAGATTGATAGATACAGATAGGTAGGTAGGTAGATAGATAGATAGACATAGATAGGAAGGTAGATTGATAGATACAGATAGGAAGGTAGGTAGGTAGATAGAGATAGGTAGGTAGGTAGATAGATAGAAAGAGATAGGTAGGTAGGTAGGTAGATAGATAGATACAGATAGGTAGGTAGGTGGATAGATAGATAGAGATAGGTAGGTAGGTAGATAGATAGAGATAGGTAGGTAGGTAGGTAGGTAGGTAGAGATAGTCAGGTAGATAGGTAGATAGAAAGAGGTAGGTAGGTAGGTAGATAGATAGATACAGATAGGTAGGTAGGTAGATAGATAGATAGAGATAGGTAGGTAGGTAGATAGATAGATAGAGATAGATAGGTAGGTAGATTGATAGAGACAGATAGGTAGGTCGGTAGATAAATAGAAAGAGATAGGTAGGTAGGTAGGTGGGTAGGTAGATAGATAGATAGATAGAAATAGGTAGGCAGGTAGATTGATAGATAGAGATAGGTAGGTAGGTACATAGATAGAGATAGGTAGGTAGGTAGATAGAGAGATACAGATAGGTAGGTAGGTAGATAGATAGATAGATAGAGATAAGTAGGTAGGTAGATAGATAGATAGACATAGGTAGGTAGGTAGATTGATAGATACAGATAGGTAGGTAGGTAGATAGATAGATACAGATAGGTAGGTAGGTAGATAGATAGATAGAGATAGGTAGGTAGATAGATAGATAGATAGAGATAGGTAGGTATGTAGATTGATAGATACAGAAAGGTAGGTAGGTAGATTGATAGATACAGATAGGTAGGTAGGTAGATAGATAGATAGAGATACGTAGGTAGGTAGATAGATAGACATAGGTAGGTAGGTAGATTGATAGATAAAGATAGGTAGGTAGGTAGATAGATAGAGATAGGTAGGTAGATAGATAGATAGATAGATAGATAGATAGATAGATAGATAGATAAAGATAGGTAGGTAGGTAGGTAGATAGATAGAGATAGGTAGGTAGGTAGATAGATACAGATAGGTTGGTAGGTATATAGATAGATAGAGATAGGTAGGTAGGTAGATAGATAGATACACATAGGTAGGTAGATAGATAGATAGATAGATAGATAGATAGATAGATAGATAGATAGATAGATAGATAAAGATAGGTAGGTAGCTAGGTAGATAGATAGAGATAGGTAGGTAGGTAGATAGATAGAAAGAGATAGGTAGGTAGATAGATAGATAGAGATAGGTAGGTAGGTAGATTGATAGATACAGATAGGTAGGTAGGTAGATAGATAGATACAGATATGTAGGTAGGTAGATAGATAGAGATAGGTAGGTAGGTAGATAGATAGATAGAGATAGTTAGGTAGGTAGGTAGATAGATACAGATAGGTAGGTAGGTAGATAGATAGATAGAGATAGGTAGGTAGGTAGATTGATAGATACAGATACGTAGGTAGGTAGATAGATAGAAAGAGATAGGTAGGTAGGTAGGTAGATAGATAGATACAGATAGGTAGGTAGATAGATAGATAGATAGAGATAGGTAGGTAGGTAGATAGATAGATACAGATAGGTAGGTAGGTAGATTGATAGATAGAGATAGGTAGGTAGGTAGATAGATAGAGATAGGTAGGTAGGTAGATAGGTAGGTAGAGATAGTTAGGTAGGTAGGTAGATAGAAAGAGATAGGTAGGTAGGTAGATAGATAGATACAGATAGTTAGGTAGGTAGGTAGATAGATACAGATAGGTAGGTAGGTAGATAGATAGATAGAGATAGGTAGGTAGGTAGATTGATAGATACAGATAGGTAGGTAGGTAGATAGATAGAAAGAGATAGGTAGGTAGGTAGGTAGATAGATAGATACAGATAGGTAGGTAGATAGATAGATAGATAGAGATAGGTAGGTAGGTAGATAGATAGATACAGATAGGTAGGTAGGTAGATTGATAGATAGAGATAGGTAGGTAGGTAGATAGATAGAGATAGGTAGGTAGGTAGATAGGTAGGTAGAGATAGTTAGGTAGGTAGGTAGATAGAAAGAGATAGGTAGGTAGGTAGATAGATAGATACAGATAGTTAGGTAGGTAGATAGATAGAGATAGGTAGGTAGGTAGATAGATAGATAGAGATAGATAGGTAGGTAGATTGATAGAGACAGATAGGTAGGTAGGTATATAGATAGAAAGAGATAGGTAGGTAGGTAGGTAGATAGATAGATTGAGATAGGTAGGTAGGTAGATTGATAGATACAGATATGTAGGTAGGTAGATAGATAGATACAAATAGGTAGGTAGGTAGATAGATAAATACAGATAGGTAGGTAGGTAGATAGATAGATAGAGATAGGTAGGTAGGTAGATTGATAGATACAGATAGGTAGGTAGGTAGATAGAGATAGGTAGGTAGGTAGGTAGGTAGGTAGATAGAGATAGGTAGGTAGGTAGATAGATAGATACAGATATGTAGGTAGGTAGATAGATAGATAGAGATAGGTAGGTAGGTAGGTAGGTAGATAGATAGAGATAGGTAGGTAGGTCGATAGATAGATACAGATAGGTAGGTAGGTAGATTGATAGATACAGATAGGTAGGTAGGTAAATAGATAGCTAGAGATAGGTAGGTAGGTAGATTGATAGATACAGATAGGTAGGTAGGTAGATAGATAGAGATAGGTAGGTAGGTAGGTAGATAGATAGATAGAGATAGGTAGGTAGGTAGATAGATAGATAGATAGATAGATAGATAGATAGAGATAGGTAGGTAGGTAGGTAGATAGATAGAGATAGGTAGGTAGGTAGATAGATAGATACAGATATGTAGGTAGGTAGATAGATTGATAGAGATAGGTAGGTATGTAGGTAGGTAGATAGATAGAGATAGGTAGGTAGGTCGATAGATAGATACAGATAGGTAGGTAGGTAGATAGATAGATAGGTAGGTAGGTAGGTAGGTAGAGATAGTTAGGTAAGTAGGTAGATAGAAAGAGATAGGTAGGTAGGTAGATAGATAGATACAGATAGGTAGGTAGGTAGATAGATAGATAGACATAGGTAGGTAGGTAGATTGATAGATAGAGATAGGTAGGTAGGTAGATAGATAGATAGAGATAGGTAGGTAGGTAGGTAGGTAGATAGATAGAGATAGGTAGGTAGGTAGATTGATAGATACAGATAGGTAGGTAGATAGATAGATAGATAGATAGATAGATAGATAGATAGATAGATAGATAGATACAGATAGGTAGGTAGGTAGATTGATAGATAAAGATAGGTAGGTAGGTAGATAGATAGATAGAGATAGGTAGGTAGGTAGATAGATAGATAGAGATAGGTAGGTAGGTAGGTAGATAGATAAATACAGATAGGTAGGTAGGTAAGTAGATAGATAAGAGATAGGTAGGTAGGTAGATATATAGATAGAGATAGGTAGGTAGGTATGTAGATAGATAGAGATAGGTAGGTAGGTAGATAGATAGATAGAGATATATAGGTAGGTAGATAGATAGAGATAGGTAGGTAGGTAGGTAGATAGATAGATAGAGATAGGTAGGTAGATAGATAGATAGATAGATAGATAGGTAGGTAGGTAGGTAGATAGATAGAGATAGGTAGGTAGGTAGATTGATAGATACAGATAGGTAGGTAGGTAGATAGATAGATACAGATAGGTAGGTAGGTAGATAGATAGATACAGATATGTAGGTAGGTAGATAGATAGATAGAGATAGATAGGTAGGTAGATAGATAGAGATAGGTAGGTAGGTAGATAGATAGATAGAGATAGATAGGTAGGTAGATTGATAGAGACAGATAGGTAGGTAGGTAGATAGATAGAAAGAGATAGGTAGGTAGGTAGGTAGGTAGATAGATAGATAGATAGAAATAGGTAGGTAGGTAGATTGATAGATAGAGATAGGTAGGTAGGTAGATAGATAGAGATAGGTAGGTAGGTAGATAGATAGATACAGATAGGTAGTTAGGTAGATAGATAGATAGAGATAGGTAGGTAGGTAGATAGATAGAGATAGGTAGGTAGGTAGATTGATAGATACAGATATGTAGGTAGGTAGATAGATAGATACAAATAGGTAGGTAGGTAGATAGATAAATACAGATAGTTAGGTAGGTAGATAGATAGATAGAGATAGGTAGGTAGGTAGATTGATAGATACAGATAGGTACGTAGGTAGATAGAGATAGGTAGGTAGGTAGGTAGATAGATGGAGATAGGTAGGGAGGTAGATAGATAGAAACAGATATGTAGGTAGGTAGATAGATAGATAGAGATAGGTAGGTAGGTAGATAGATAGAGATAGGTAGGTAGGTCGATAGATAGATACAGATAGGTAGGTAGGTAGATTGATAGATACAGATAGGTAGGTAGGTAGATAGATAGCTAGAGATAGGTAGGTAGGTAGATTGATAGATACAGATAGGTAGGTAGGTAGATAGATAGAGATAGGTAGGTAGGTAGATAGATAGATAGATAGATAGATAGATAGATAGATAGATAGATAGATAGATAGATAGATACAGATATGTAGGTAGGTAGATAGATAGAGATAGGTAGGTAGGTAGATAGATAGATAGAGATAGATAGGTAGGTAGATAGATAGATAGACATAGGTAGGTAGGTAGGTAGATAGATAGAGATAGTTAGGTAGGTAGGTAGATAGATACAGATTGGTAGGTAGGTAGATAGATAGATAGAGATAGGTAGGTAGGTAGATTGATAGATACAGATAGGTAGGTAGGTAGATAGATAGATACAGACAGGTAGGTAGGTAGGTAGATAAATAGAGATAGGTAGGTAGGTAGATAGATAGATAGATACAGATAGGTAGGTAGGTAGGTAGGTAGATAGATAGAGATAGGTAGGTAGGTAGATAGATAGATAGATAGAGATAGGTAGGTAGGTAGATAGATAGATGTATAGAGATACAAAGGTAGGTAGATAGATAGATAGATAGAGATAGGTAGGTAGGTAGATTGATAGATACAGATAGGTAGGTAGGTAGATAGATAGATACAGATAGGTAGGTAGGTAGATAGATAGATACAGATATGTAGGTAGGTAGATAGATAGATAGAGATAGGTAGGTAGGTAGGTAGGTAGATAGATAGAGATAGGTACGTAGGTAGGTAGGTAGGCAGAGATAGTTAGGTAGGTAGATAGAAAGAGATAGGTAGGTAGGTAGATTGATAGATACAGATAGGTAGGTAGGTAGGTAGGTAGGTAGATAGATAGAGATAGGTAGGTAGGTAGGTAGATAGATAGAGATAGGTAGGTAGGTAGATAGATAAATAGACATAGGTAGGTAGGTAGATTGATAGATACAGATAGGTAGGTAGGTAGATAGATAGATAGACATAGATAGGAAGGTAGATTGATAGATACAGATAGGAAGGTAGGTAGGTAGATAGAGATAGGTAGGTAGGTAGATAGATAGAAAGAGATAGGTAGGTAGGTAGGTAGATAGATAGATACAGATAGGTAGGTAGGTGGATAGATAGATAGAGATAGGTAGGTAGGTAGATAGATAGATACAGATAGGTAGGTAGGTAGATTGATAGATAGAGATAGGTAGGTAGGTAGATAGATAGAGATAGGTAGGTAGGTAGATAGGTAGGTAGAGATAGTCAGGTAGATAGGTAGATAGAAAGAGGTAGGTAGGTAGGTAGATAGATAGATACAGATAGGTAGGTAGGTAGATAGATAGATAGAGATAGGTAGGTAGGTAGATAGATAGATAGAGATAGATAGGTAGGTAGATTGATAGAGACAGATAGGTAGGTCGGTAGATAAATAGAAAGAGATAGGTAGGTAGGTAGGTGGGTAGGTAGATAGATAGATAGATAGAAATAGGTAGGCAGGTAGATTGATAGATAGAGATAGGTAGGTAGGTACATAGATAGAGATAGGTAGGTAGGTAGATAGAGAGATACAGATAGGTAGGTAGGTAGATAGATAGATAGAGATAAGTAGGTAGGTAGATAGATAGATAGACATAGGTAGGTAGGTAGATTGATAGATACAGATAGGTAGGTAGGTAGATAGATAGATACAGATAGGTAGGTAGGTAGATAGATAGATAGAGATAGGTAGGTAGATAGATAGATAGATAGAGATAGGTAGGTATGTAGATTGATAGATACAGAAAGGTAGGTAGGTAGATTGATAGATACAGATAGGTAGGTAGGTAGATAGATAGATAGAGATACGTAGGTAGGTAGATAGATAGACATAGGTAGGTAGGTAGATTGATAGATAAAGATAGGTAGGTAGGTAGATAGATAGAGATAGGTAGGTAGATAGATAGATAGATAGATAGATAGATAGATAGATAGATAGATAGATAGATAGATAGATAGATAAAGATAGGTAGGTAGGTAGGTAGATAGATAGAGATAGGTAGGTAGGTAGATAGATACAGATAGGTTGGTAGGTATATAGATAGATAGAGATAGGTAGGTAGGTAGATAGATAGATACACATAGGTAGGTAGATAGATAGATAGATAGATAGATAGATAGATAGATAGATAGATAGATAGATAAAGATAGGTAGGTAGCTAGGTAGATAGATAGAGATAGGTAGGTAGGTAGATAGATAGAAAGAGATAGGTAGGTAGATAGATAGATAGAGATAGGTAGGTAGGTAGATTGATAGATACAGATAGGTAGGTAGGTAGATAGATAGATACAGATATGTAGGTAGGTAGATAGATAGAGATAGGTAGGTAGGTAGATAGATAGATAGAGATAGTTAGGTAGGTAGGTAGATAGATACAGATAGGTAGGTAGGTAGATAGATAGATAGAGATAGGTAGGTAGGTAGATTGATAGATACAGATACGTAGGTAGGTAGATAGATAGAAAGAGATAGGTAGGTAGGTAGGTAGATAGATAGATACAGATAGGTAGGTAGATAGATAGATAGATAGAGATAGGTAGGTAGGTAGATAGATAGATACAGATAGGTAGGTAGGTAGATTGATAGATAGAGATAGGTAGGTAGGTAGATAGATAGAGATAGGTAGGTAGGTAGATAGGTAGGTAGAGATAGTTAGGTAGGTAGGTAGATAGAAAGAGATAGGTAGGTAGGTAGATAGATAGATACAGATAGTTAGGTAGGTAGGTAGATAGATACAGATAGGTAGGTAGGTAGATAGATAGATAGAGATAGGTAGGTAGGTAGATTGATAGATACAGATAGGTAGGTAGGTAGATAGATAGAAAGAGATAGGTAGGTAGGTAGGTAGATAGATAGATACAGATAGGTAGGTAGATAGATAGATAGATAGAGATAGGTAGGTAGGTAGATAGATAGATACAGATAGGTAGGTAGGTAGATTGATAGATAGAGATAGGTAGGTAGGTAGATAGATAGAGATATGTAGGTAGGTAGATAGGTAGGTAGAGATAGTTAGGTAGGTAGGTAGATAGAAAGAGATAGGTAGGTAGGTAGATAGATAGATACAGATAGTTAGGTAGGTAGATAGATAGAGATATGTAGGTAGGTAGATAGATAGATAGAGATAGATAGGTAGGTAGATTGATAGAGACAGATAGGTAGGTAGGTATATAGATAGAAAGAGATAGGTAGGTAGGTAGGTAGATAGATAGATTGAGATAGGTAGGTAGGTAGATTGATAGATACAGATATGTAGGTAGGTAGATAGATAGATACAAATAGGTAGGTAGGTAGATAGATAAATACAGATAGGTAGGTAGGTAGATAGATAGATAGAGATAGGTAGGTAGGTAGATTGATAGATACAGATAGGTAGGTAGGTAGATAGAGATAGGTAGGTAGGTAGGTAGGTAGGTAGATAGAGATAGGTAGGTAGGTAGATAGATAGATACAGATATGTAGGTAGGTAGATAGATAGATAGAGATAGGTAGGTAGGTAGGTAGGTAGATAGATAGAGATAGGTAGGTAGGTCGATAGATAGATACAGATAGGTAGGTAGGTAGATTGATAGATACAGATAGGTAGGTAGGTAAATAGATAGCTAGAGATAGGTAGGTAGGTAGATTGATAGATACAGATAGGTAGGTAGGTAGATAGATAGAGATAGGTAGGTAGGTAGGTAGATAGATAGATAGAGATAGGTAGGTAGGTAGATAGATAGATAGATAGATAGATAGATAGAGATAGGTAGGTAGGTAGGTAGATAGATAGAGATAGGTAGGTAGGTAGATAGATAGATACAGATATGTAGGTAGGTAGATAGATTGATAGAGATAGGTAGGTATGTAGGTAGGTAGATAGATAGAGATAGGTAGGTAGGTCGATAGATAGATACAGATAGGTAGGTAGGTAGATAGATAGATAGGTAGGTAGGTAGGTAGGTAGAGATAGTTAGGTAAGTAGGTAGATAGAAAGAGATAGGTAGGTAGGTAGATAGATAGATAGAGATAGGTAGGTAGGTAGGTAGATAGATAGATAGATAGATAGATAGATAGATAGATAGATAGATAGATAGATAGATAAAGATAGGTAGGTAGGTAGATAGATAGATAGAGATAGGTAGGTAGGTAGATTGATAGATACAGATAGGTAGGTAGGTAGGTAGATAGAGATAGGTAGGTAGGTAGATAGATAGATAGAGATAGTTAGGTAGGTAGGTAGATAGATACAGATAGGTAGGTAGGTAGATAGATAGATAGAGATAGGTAGGTAGGTAGATTGATAGATGCAGATACGTAGGTAGGTAGATAGATAGATAGGTAGGTAGGTAGGTAGGTAGAGATAGTTAGGTAAGTAGGTAGATAGAAAGAGATAGGTAGGTAGGTAGATAGATAGATAGAGATAGGTAGGTAGGTAGGTAGATAGATAGATAGATAGATAGATAGATAGATAGATAGATAGATAGATAAAGATAGGTAGGTAGGTAGATAGATAGATAGAGATAGGTAGGTAGGTAGATTGATAGATACAGATAGGTAGGTAGGTAGGTAGATAGAGATAGGTAGGTAGGTAGATAGATAGATAGAGATAGTTAGGTAGGTAGTTAGATAGATACAGATAGGTAGGTAGGTAGATAGATAGATAGAGATAGGTAGGTAGGTAGATAGATAGATAGAGATAGTTAGGTAGGTAGGTAGATAGATAGAGATAGATAGGTAGGTAGATAGATAGATAGAGATAGATAGGTAGGTAGATTGATAGAGACAGATAGGTAGGTAGGTAGATAGATAGAAAGAGATAGGTAGGTAGGTAGATAGATAGAAATAGGTAGGTAGGTAGATTGATAGATAGAGATAGGTAGGTAGGTAGATAGATAGAGATAGGTAGGTAGGTAGATAGAGAGATACAGATAGGTAGGTAGGTAGGTAGATAGATAGAGATAGGTAGGTAGGTAGATTGATAGATACAGATAGGTAGGTAGGTAGATAGATAGATACAGATAGGTAGGTAGATAGATAGATAGATAGAGATAGGTAGGTAGGTAGATAGATAGATAGAGATAGGTAGGTATGTAGATTGATAGATACAGAAAGATAGGTAGGTAGATTGATAGATACAGATAGGTAGGTAGGTAGGTAGATAGATAGATAGAGATACGTAGGGAGGTAGATAGATAGACATAGGTAGGTAGGTAGATTGATAGATAAAGATAGGTAGGTAGGTAGATAGATAGATACAGATAGGTAGGTAGGTAGATAGATACATAGAGATAGGTAGGTAGGTAGATAGATAAATACAGATAGGTAGGTAGGTAGGTAGATAGATAGATATAGGTAGGTAGGTAGATAGATAGATAGAGATTGGTAGGTAGGTAGATTGATAGATACAGATATGTAGGTAGGTAGATAGATAGATACAGATAGGTAGGTTGGTAGATAGATAAATACAGATAGGTAGGTAGGTAGGTAGATAGATAGATAGATAGATAGATAGATAGATAGATAGATAGATAGATAGATAGATAGAGATAGGTAGGTAGGTAGGTAGATAGATAGAGATAGGTAGGTAGGTAGATAGATAGATACAGATATGTAGGTAGGTAGATAGATTGATAGAGATAGGTAGGTAGGTAGGTAGGTAGATAGATAGAGATAGGTAGGTAGGTCGATAGATAGATACAGATAGGTAGGTAGGTAGATAGATAGATAGGTAGGTAGGTAGGTAGGTAGAGATAGTTAGGTAGGTAGGTAGATAGAAAGAGATAGGTAGGTAGGTAGATAGATAGATAGAGATAGGTAGGTAGGTAGATAGATAGATAGATAGATAGATAGATAGATAGATAGATAGATAGATAGATAGATAAAGATAGGTAGGTAGGTAGATAGATAGATAGAGATAGGTAGGTAGGTAGATTGATAGATACAGATAGGTAGGTAGGTAGGTAGATAGAGATAGGTAGGTAGGTAGATAGATAGATAGAGATAGTTAGGTAGGTAGGTAGATAGATACAGATAGGTAGGTAGGTAGATAGATAGATAGAGATAGGTAGGTAGGTAGATTGATAGATGCAGATACGTAGGTAGGTAGATAGATAGAAAGATATAGGTAGGTAGGTAGATAGATAGATACAGATAGGTAGGTAGGTAGGTAGATAGATAGAGATAGGTAGTTAGGTAGATAGATAGATACAGATAGGTAGGTAGGTAGATTGATAGATAGAGATAGGTAGGTAGGTAGATAGATAGAGATAGGTAGGTAGTTAGATAGGTAGGTAGAGATAGTTAGGTAGGTAGGTAGATAGAAAGAGATAGGTAGGTAGGTAGATAGATAGATACAGATAGGTAGGTAGGTAGATAGATAGAGATAGATAGGTAGGTAGATAGATAGATAGAGATAGATAGGTAGGTAGATTGATAGAGACAGATAGGTAGGTAGGTAGATAGATAGAAAGAGATAGGTAGGTAGGTAGATAGATAGAAATAGGTAGGTAGGTAGATTGATAGATAGAGATAGGTAGGTAGGTAGATAGATAGAGATAGGTAGGTAGGTAGATAGAGAGATACAGATAGGTAGGTAAGTAGGTAGATAGATAGAGATAGGTAGGTAGGTAGATTGATAGATACAGATAGGTAGGTAGGTAGATAGATAGATAGAGATACGTAGGTAGGTAGATAGATAGACATAGGTAGGTAGGTAGATTGATAGATAAAGATAGGTAGGTAGGTAGATAGATAGATACAGATAGGTAGGTAGGTAGATAGATACATAGAGATAGGTAGGTAGGTAGATAGATAAATACAGATAGGTAGGTAGGTAGGTAGATAGATAGATATAGGTAGGTAGGTAGATAGATAGATAGAGATTGGTAGGTAGGTAGATTGATAGATACAGATATGTAGGTAGGTAGATAGATAGATACAGATAGGTAGGTTGGTAGATAGATAAATACAGATAGGTAGGTAGTAGATAGATAGATACAGATAGGTAGGTAGGTAGATTGATAGATAGAGATAAGTAGGTAGGTAGATAGATAGAGATAGGTAGGTAGGTAGATTGATAGATACAGATAGGTAGGTAGGTAGATTGATAGATACAGATAGGTAGGTAGGTAGGTAGATAGATACAGATAAGTAGGTAGGTAGATTGATAGATACAGATAGGTAGGTAGGTAGATAGATACAGATAGGTAGGTAGGTAGATTGATAGATACAGATAGGTAGGTAGGTAGATAGATACAGATAGGTAGGTAGATAGATAGATAAATACAGATAGGTTGGTAGGTAGGTAGATAGATAGAGATAGGTAGGTAGGTAGATAGATAGATAGAGATAGGTAGGTAGGTAGATAGATAGATAGAGATAGGTAGGTAGGTAGATAGGTAGATAGAGATAGGTAGGTAGGTAAATAGATAGATACAGATAGGTAGGTAGGTAGATAGATAAATACAGATAGGTAGGTAGTTAGATAGATAGAGATAGGTAGGTAGGTAGATTGATAGATACAGATAGGTAGGTAGGTAGATAGATAGATACAGATAGGTAGGTAGGTAGATTGATAGATAGAGATAGGTAGGTAGGTAGATAGATAGATAGAGATAGGTAGGTAGGTAGGTAGATAGATAGAGATAGGTAGGTAGGTAGATTGATAGATACAGATAGGTAGGTAGGTAGATAGATAGATACAGATAGGTAGGTAGGTAGATAGATAGATACAGATATGTAGGTAGGTAGATAGATAGATAGAGATAGGTAGGTAGGTAGGTAGGTAGATAGATAGAGATAGGTAGGTAGGTAGGTAGATAGATACAGATAGGTAGTAAGGTAGATAGATAGATAGAGATAGGTAGGTAGGTAGATTGATAGATACAGATAGGTAGGTAGGTAGGTAGATAGATAGAGATAGGTAGGTAGGTAGGTAGATAGATAGAGATAGGTAGGTAGGTAGATAGATAAATAGACATAGGTAGGTAGGTAGATTGATAGATACAGATAGGTAGGTAGGTAGATAGATAGATAGACATAGGTAGGAAGGTAGATTGATAGATACAGATAGGAAGGTAGGTAGGTAGATAGAGAGAGATAGGTAGGTAGGTAAATTGATAGATACAGATAGGTAGGTAGGTAGGTAGATAGAGATAGGTAGGTAGGTAGATAGATAGATAGAGATAGTTAGGTAGGTAGGTAGATAGATACAGATAGGTAGGTAGGTAGGTAGATAGATAGATAGAGATAGGTAGGTAGGTAGATTGATAGATACAGATACGTAGGTAGGTAGATAGATAGAAAGAGATAGGTAGGTAGGTAGGTAGATAGATAGATACAGATAGGTAGGTAGGTAGATAGATAGATAGAGATAGGTAGGTAGGTAGATAGATAGATACAGATAGGTAGGTAGGTAGATTGATAGATAGAGATAGGTAGGTAGGTAGATAGATAGAGATAGGTAGGTAGGTAGATAGGTAGATAGATAGATAGAGATAGGTAGGTAGGTAGATAGATAGATACAGATATGTAGGTAGGTAGATAGATAGATAGAGATAGGTAGGTAGGTAGATAGATAGATAGAGATAGATAGGTAGGTAGATTGATGGAGACAGATAGGTAGGTAGGTATATAGATAGAAAGAGATAGGTAGGTAGGTAGATAGATAGATAGAGATAGGTAGGTATGTAGATTGATAGATACAGAAAGGTAGGTAGGTAGATTGATAGATACAGATAGGTAGGTAGGTAGGTAGATAGATAGAGATACGTAGGTAGGTAGATAGATAGACATATGTAGGTAGGTAGATTGATAGATAAAGATAGGTAGGTAGGTAGATAGATAGATACAGATAGGTAGGTAGGTAGGTAGATAGATAGATATAGGTAGGTAGGTAGATAGATAGATAGAGATTGGTAGGTAGGTAGATTGATAGATACAGATATGTAGGTAGGTAGTTAGATAGATACAGATAGGTAGGTTGGTAGATAGATAAATACAGATAGGTAGGTAGGTAGATAGATAGATAGAGATAGGTAGGTAGGTAGGTAGATAGATAGAGATAGGTAGGTAGGTAGGTAGATAGATAGAGATAGGTAGGTAGGTCGATAGATAGATACAGATAGGTAGGTAGGTAGATAGATAGATAGGTAGGTAGGTAGGTAGGTAGAGATAGTTAGGTAGGTAGGTAGATAGAAAGAGATAGGTAGGTAGGTAGATAGATAGATAGAGATAGGTAGGTAGGTAGGTAGATAGATAGATAGATAGATAGATAGATAGATAGATAGATAGATAGATAGATAGATAGATAAAGATAGGTAGGTAGGTAGATAGATAGATAGATAGAGATAGGTAGGTAGGTAGATTGATAGATACAGATAGGTAGGTAGGTAGGTAGATAGAGATAGGTAGGTAGGTAGATAGATAGATAGAGATAGTTAGGTAGGTAGGTAGATAGATACAGATAGGTAGGTAGGTAGATAGATAGATAGAGATAGGTAGGTAGGTAGATTGATAGATACAGATACGTAGGTAGGTAGATAGATAGAAAGAGATAGGTAGGTAGGTAGATAGATAGATACAGATAGGTAGGTAGGTAGATAGATAGATAGAGATAGGTAGGTAGGTAGATAGATAGATACAGATAGGTAGGTAGGTAGATTGATAGATAGAGATAGGTAGGTAGGTAGATAGATAGAGATAGGTAGGTAGGTAGATAGGTAGGTAGAGATAGTTAGGTAGGTAGGTAGATAGAAAGAGATAGGTAGGTAGGTAGATAGATAGATACAGATAGGTAGGTAGGTAGATAGATAGAGATAGGTAGGTAGGTAGATAGATAGATAGATAGAGATAGATAGGTAGGTAGATTGATAGAGACAGATAGGTAGGTAGGTAGATAGATAGAGATAGGTAGGTAGGTAGATAGATAGATAGAGATAGGTAGGTAGGTAGATAGATAGATAGAGATAGATAGGTAGGTAGATTGATAGATACAGAAAGGTAGGTAGGTAGATTGATAGATACAGATAGGTAGGTAGGTAGATAGATAGATAGAGATACGTTGGTAGGTAGATAGATAGACATAGGTAGGTAGGTAGATTGATAGATAAAGATAGGTAGGTAGGTAGATAGATAGATACAGATAGGTAGGTAGGTAGATAGATAGAGATAGGTAGGTAGGTAGATAGATAAATACAGATAGGTAGGTGGGTAGGTAGATAGATAGATATAGGTAGGTAGGTCGATAGATAGATAGAGATTGGTAGGTAGGTAGATTGATAGATACAGATATGTAGGTAGGTAGATAGATAGATACAGATAGGTAGGTAGGTAGATAGATAAATACAGATAGGTAGGTAGTAGATAGATAGATAGAGATAGGTAGGTAGGTAGATTGATAGATACAGATAGGTAGGTAGGTAGATTGATAGATACAGATAGGTAGGTAGGTAGGTAGATAGATACAGATAAGTAGGTAGGTAGATTGATAGATACAGATAGGTAGGTAGGTAGGTAGATAGATACAGATAGGTAGGTAGGTAGATTGATAGATACAGATAGGTAGGTAGGTAGATAGATACAGATAGGTAGGTAGATAGATAGATAAATACAGATAGGTAGGTAGGTAGGTAGATAGATAGAGAGAGGTAGGTAGGTAGATAGATAGATAGAGATAGGTAGGTAGGTAGATAGATAGATAGAGATAGGTAGGTAGGTAAATAGATAGATACAGATAGGTAGGTAGGTAGATAGATAAATACAGATAGGTAGGTAGGTAGATAGATAGATAGAGATAGGTAGGTAGGTAGATTGATAGATACAGATAGGTAGGTAGGTAGGTAGATAGAGATAGGTAGGTAGGTAGATAGATAGATAGAGATAGTTAGGTAGGTAGGTAGATAGATACAGATAGGTAGGTAGGTAGATAGATAGATAGATAGAGATAGGTAGGTAGGTAGATTGATGGATACAGATATGTAGGTAGGTAGATAGATAGAAAGAGATAGGTAGGTAGGTAGGTAGATAGATAGATACAGATAGGTAGGTAGGTAGATAGATAGATAGAGATAGGTAGGTAGGTAGATAGATAGATACAGATAGGTAGGTAGGTAGATTGATAGATAGAGATAGGTAGGTAGGTAGATAGATAGAGATAGTTAGGTAGGTAGATAGGTAGGTAGAGATAGTTAGGTAGGTAGGTAGATAGAAAGAGATAGGTAGGTAGGTAGATAGATAGATACAGATAGGTAGGTAGGTAGATAGATAGATAGAGATAGGTAGATAGGTAGATAGATAGAAAGAGATAGGTAGGTAGGTAGGTAGGTAGGTAGATAGATAGAAATAGGTAGGTAGGTAGATTGATAGATAGAGATAGGTAGGTAGGTAGATAGATAGAGATAGGTAGGTAGGTAGATAGAGAGCTACAGATAGGTAGGTAGGTAGATAGATAGATAGAGATAGGTAGGTAGGTAGATTGATAGATACAGATAGGTAGGTAGGTAGATTGATAGATACAGATAGGTAGGTAGTTAGATAGATAGATAGAGATACGTAGGTAGGTAGATAGATAGACATAGGTAGGTAGGTAGATTGATAGATAAAGATAGGTAGGTAGGTAGATAGATAGATACAGATAGGTAGGTAGGTAGATAGATAGATAGAGATAGGTAGGTAGGTAGATAGATAAATATATATAGGTAGGTAGGTAGGTAGGTAGGTAGATAGATAGATAGAGATTGGTAGGTAGGTAGATTGATAGATACAGATAGGTAGGTAGGTAGATAGATAGATACAGATAGGTAGGTAGGTAGATAGATAAATACAGATAGGTAGGTAGCAGATAGATAGATAGAGATAGGTAGGTAGGTAGATTGAAAGATACAGATAGGTAGGTAGGTAGATTGATAGATACAGATAGGTAGGTAGGTAGGTAGATAGATACAGATAAGTAGGTAGGTAGATTGATAGATACAGATAGGTAGGTAGGTAGGTAGATAGATACAGATAGGTAGGTAGGTAGATTGATAGATACAGATAGGTAGGTAGGTAGATAGATACAGATAGGTAGGTAGATAGATAGATAAATACAGATAGGTAGGTAGGTAGGTAGATAGATAGAGATAGGTAGGTAGGTAGATAGATAGATAGAGATAGGTAGGTAGGTAGATAGATAGATAGAGATAGGTAGGTAGGTAAATAGATAGATACAGGTAGGTAGGTAGGTAGATAGATAAATACAGATAGGTAGGTAGGTAGATAGATAGATAGAGATAGGTAGGTAGGTAGATTGATAGATACAGATAGGTAGGTAGGTAGATAGATAGATAGATACAGATAGGTAGGTAGGTAGATTGATAGATAGAGATAGATAGGTAGGTAGATAGATAGATAGAGATAGGTAGGTAGGTAGGTAGATAGATAGAGATAGGTAGGTAGGTAGATTAATAGATACAGATAGGTAGGCAGGTAGATAGATAGATACAGATAGGTAGGTAGGTAGATAGATAGATACAGATATGTAGGTAGGTAGATAGATAGATAGATAGATAGAGATAGGTAGGTAGGTAGGTAGGTCGATAGATAGAGATAGGTAGGTAGGTAGGTAGGTAGGTAGGTAGAGATAGTTAGGTAGGTAGATAGAAAGAGATAGGTAGGTAGGTAGGTAGATAGATACAGATAGGTAGTAAGGTAGATAGATAGATAGAGATAGGTAGGTAGGTAGATTGATAGATACAGATAGGTAGGTAGGTAGGTAGATAGATAGAGATAGGTAGGTAGGTAGGTAGATAGATAGAGATAGGTAGGTAGGTAGATAGATAAATAGACATAGGTAGGTAGGTAGATTGATAGATACAGATAGGTAGGTAGGTAGATAGATAGATAGACATAGGTAGGAAGGTAGATTGATAGATACAGATAGGAAGGTAGGTAGATAGATAGATAGAGATAGGTAGGTAGGTAGATTGATAGATACAGATAGGTAGGTAGGTAGATAGATAGATACAGATAGGTAGGTAGGTAGGTAGATAGATAGAGATAGGTAGGTAGGTAGATAGATAGATAGAGATAGATAGGTAGGTAGATAGATAGAGATAGGTAGGTAGGTAGATAGATAGATAGAAATAGATAGGTAGGTAGATTGATAGAGACAGATAGGTAGGTAGATAAATACAGATAGATAGGTCGGTAGATTGATAGATACAGATAGGTAGCTAGGTAGATAGATAGATAGAGATAGGTAGGTAGGTAGATAGATAGATACAGATAGGTAGGTAAGTAGATAGATAGATAGAGATAGGTAGGTAGGTAGATAGATAGATAGAGATAGGTAGGTAGATAGATAGATAGACATAGGTAGGTAGGTAGGTAGATAGATAGAGATAGTTAGGTAGGTAGGTAGATAGATACAGATTGGTAGGTAGGTAGATAGATAGATAGAGATAGGTAGGTAGGTAGATTGATAGATACAGATAGGTAGGTAGGTAGATAGATAGATACAGATAGGTTGGTAGGTAGGTAGATAGATAGAGATAGGTAGGTAGGTAGATAGATAGATACAGATAGGTAGGTAGGTAGATAGATAGAGATAGGTAGGTAGGTAGATAGATAGATAGATAGATAGAGATAGGTAGGTAGGTAGAAAGATAGATAGATAGATAGAGATACGTAGGTAGGTAGATAGATAGATAGATAGAGATAGGTAGGTAGGTAGATTGATAGATACAGATAGGTAGGTAGGTAGATAGATAGATACAGATAGGTAGGTAGGTAGATAGATAGATACAGATATGTAGGTAGGTAGATAGATAGATAGAGATAGGTAGGTAGGTAGGTAGATAGATAGAGATAGGTAGGTAGGTAGGTAGGTAGAGATAGTTAGGTAGGTAGATAGAAAGAGATAGGTAGGTAGGTAGGTAGATAGATACAGATAGGTAGGTAGGTAGATAGATAAATAGACATAGGTAGGTAGGTAGATTGATAGATACAGATAGGTAGGTAGGTAGATAGATAGATAGACATAGGTAGGAAGGTAGATTGATAGATACAGATAGGAAGGTAGGTAGATAGATAGATAGAGATAGGTAGGTAGGTAGATTGATAGATACAGATAGGTAGGTAGGTAGATAGATAGATATAGATAGGTAGGTAGGTAGGTAGATAGATAGAGATAGGTAGGTAGGTAGATAGATAGATAGAGATAGATAGGTAGGTAGATAGATAGATACAGATAGGTATTTAGATAGATAGATACAGATAGGTAGGTAGGTAGGTAGATAGATAGAGATAGGTAGGTAGGTAGATAGATAGATAGAGATAGGTAGGTAGGTAGATAGATAGAGATAGGTAGATAGGTAGATAGATAGATAGAAATAGATAGGTAGGTAGATTGATAGAGACAGATAGGTAGTTAGATAAATACAGATAGATAGGTCGGTAGATTGATAGATACAGATAGGTAGGTAGGTAGATAGATAGATATAGATAGGTAGGTAGGTAGGTAGATAGATAGAGATAGGTAGGTAGTTAGATAGATAGATAGAGATAGATAGGTAGGTAGATAGATAGATACAGATAGGCATTTAGATAGATAGATACAGATAGGTAGGTAGGTAGGTAGATAGATAGAGATAGGTAGGTAGGTAGATAGATAGATAGAGATAGGTAGGTAGGTAGATAGATAGAGATAGGTAGGTAGGTAGATAGATAGATAGAAATAGATAGGTAGGTAGATTGATAGAGACAGATAGGTAGGTAGATAAATACAGATAGATAGGTCGGTAGATTGATAGATACAGATAGGTAGGTAGGTAGATAGATAGATAGAGATAGGTAGGTAGGTAGATAGATAGATACAGATAGGTAGGTAAGTAGATAGATAGATAGAGATAGGTAGGTAGGTAGATAGATAGATAGAGATAGATAGGTAGGTAGATAGATAGACATAGGTAGGTAGGTAGGTAGATAGATAGAGATAGTTAGGTAGGTAGGTAGATAGATACAGATTGGTAGGTAGGTAGATAGATAGATACAGATAGGTAGGTAGGTAGGTAGATAGATAGAGATAAGTAGGTAGGTAGATAGATAGATAGAGATAGGTAGTTAGGTAGGTAGATAGATAGAGATAGGTAGGTAGGTAGATAGATAGATAGATAGAGATAGGTAGGTAGGTAGATAGATAGATAGATAGAGATAGGTAGGTAGATAGATAGATAGATAGAGATAGGTAGGTAGGTAGATTGATAGATACAGATAGGTAGGTAGGTAGATAGATAGATAGATAGATAGATAGACAGACAGACAGATAGATAGATAGATAGATAGATAGATAGATAGATAGATAGATAGATAAAGATAGGTAGGTAGGTATTGATAGATACAGATAGGTAGGTAAGTAGGTAGATAGAGATAGGTAGGTAGGTAGATAGATAGATAGAGATAGTTAGGTAGGTAGGTAGATAGATACAGATAGGTAGGTAGGTAGATAGATAGATAGAGATAGGTAGGTAGGTAGATTGATAGATACAGATACGTAGGTAGGTAGATAGATAGAAAGAGATAGGTAGGTAGGTAGGTAGATAGATAGATACAGATAGGTAGGTAGTTAGATAGATAGATAGAGATAGGTAGGTAGGTAGATAGATAGATACAGATAGGTAGGTAGGTAGATTGATAGATAGAGATAGGTAGGTAGGTAGATAGATAGAGATAGGTGGGTAGGTAGATAGGTAGGTAGAGATAGTTAGGTAGGTAGGTAGATAGAAAGAGATAGGTAGGTAGGTAGATAGATAGATACAGATAGGTAGGTAGTTAGATAGATAGATAGAGATAGGTAGGTAGGTAGATAGATAGATAGAGATAGATAGGTAGGTAGATTGATAGAGACAGATAGGTAGGTAGGTAGATAGATAGAAAGAGATAGGTAGGTAGGTAGGTAGGTAGATAGATAGATAGAAATAGGTAGGTAGGTAGATTGATAGATAGAGATAGGTAGGTAGGTAGATAGATAGAGATAGGTAGGTAGGTAGATAGATAGATACAGATAGGTAGGTAGGTAGATAGATAGATAGAGATAGGTAGGTAGGTAGATAGATAGATAGAGATAGGTAGGTAGGTAGATTGATAGATACAGATATGTAGGTAGGTAGATAGATAGATACAAATAGGTAGGTAGGTAGATAGATAAATACAGATAGTTAGGTAGGTAGATAGATAGATAGAGATAGGTAGGTAGATAGATTGATAGATACAGATAGGTAGGTAGGTAGATAGATAGCTAGAGATAGGTAGGTAGGTAGATTGATAGATACAGATAGGTAGGTAGGTAGATAGATAGAGATAGGTAGGTAGGTAGGTAGGTAGATAGATAGAGATAGGTAGGTAGATAGATAGATAGATAGATAGATAGATAGATAGATAGATAGATAGATAGATAGATAGATAGATAGATAGAGATAGGTAGGTAGGTAGGTAGGTAGATAGATAGAGATAGGTAGGTAGGTCGATAGATAGATACAGATAGGTAGGTAGGTTGATTGATAGATACAGATAGGTAGGTAGGTAGATAGATAGATAGGTAGGTAGGTAGGTAGGTAGAGATAGTTAGGTAGGTAGGTAGATAGAAAGAGATAGGTAGGTAGGTAGATAGATAGATAGAGATAGGTAGGTAGATAGATAGATAGAGATAGGTAGGTAGGTAGATTGATAGATACAGATAGGTAGGTAGATAGATAGATAGATAGATAGATAGATAGATAGATAGATAGATAGATAGATAAAGATAGGTAGGTAGGTAGATAGATAGAGATAGGTAGGTAGGTATTGATAGATACAGATAGGTAGGTAAGTAGGTAGATAGAGATAGGTAGGTAGGTAGATAGATAGATAGAGATAGTTAGGTAGGTAGGTAGATAGATACAGATAGGTAGGTAGGTAGATAGATAGATAGAGATAGGTAGGTAGGTAGATTGATAGATACAGATACGTAGGTAGGTAGATAGATAGAAAGAGATAGGTAGGTAGGTAGGTAGATAGATAGATACAGATAGGTAGGTAGTTAGATAGATAGATAGAGATAGGTAGGTAGGTAGATAGACAGATACAGATAGGTAGGTAGGTAGATTGATAGATAGAGATAGGTAGGTAGGTAGATAGATAGAGATAGGTGGGTAGGTAGATAGGTAGGTAGAGATCGTTAGGTAGGTAGGTAGTTAGAAAGAGATAGGTAGGTAGGTAGATAGATAGATACAGATAGGTAGGTAGTTAGATAGATAGATAGAGATAGGTAGGTAGGTAGATAGATAGATAGAGATAGATAGGTAGGTAGATTGATAGAGACAGATAGGTAGGTAGGTAGATAGATAGAAAGAGATAGGTAGGTAGGTAGGTAGGTAGGTAGGTAGATAGATAGATAGAAATAGGTAGGTAGGTAGATTGATAGATAGAGATAGGTAGGTAGGTAGATAGATAGAGATAGGTAGGTAGGTAGATAGATAGATACAGATAGGTAGGTAGGTAGATAGATAGATAGAGATAGGTAGGTAGGTAGATAGATAGATAGAGATAGGTAGGTAGGTAGATTGATAGATACAGATATGTAGGTAGGTAGGTAGATAGATAGATACAAATAGGTAGGTAGGTAGATAGATAAATACAGATAGTTAGGTAGGTAGATAGATAGATAGAGATAGGTAGGTAGGTAGATTGATAGATACAGATAGGTAGGTAGGTAGATAGATAGCTAGAGATAGGTAGGTAGGTAGATTGATAGATACAGATAGGTAGGTAGGTAGATAGATAGAGATAGGTAGGTAGGTAGGTAGGTAGATAGATAGAGATAGGTAGGTAGGTAGATAGATAGATAGATAGATAGATAGATAGATAGATAGATAGATAGATAGGTAGGTAGATAGATAGAGATTGGTAGGCAGGTAGATAGATAGATACAGATATGTAGGTAGGTAGATAGATAGATAGAGATAGGTAGGTAGGTAGGTAGGTAGATAGATAGAGATAGGTAGGTAGGTCGATAGATAGATACAGATAGGTAGGTAGGTTGATTGATAGATACAGATAGGTAGGTAGGTAGATAGATAGATAGGTAGGTAGGTAGGTAGGTAGAGATAGTTAGGTAGGTAGGTAGATAGAAAGAGATAGGTAGGTAGGTAGATAGATAGATAGAGATAGGTAGGTAGGTAGATAGATAGATAGATAGATAGATAGATAGATAGAGATAGGTAGGTAGGTAGATTGATAGATCCAGATAGGTAGGTAGGTAGGTAGATAGAGATAGGTAGGTAGGTAGATAGATAGATAGAGATAGTTAGGTAGGTAGGTAGATAGATACAGATAGGTAGGTAGGTAGATAGATAGATAGAGATAGGTAGGTAGGTAGATTGATAGATACAGATACGTAGGTAGGTAGATAGATAGAAAGAGATAGGTAGGTAGGTAGGTAGATAGATAGATAGAGATAGGTAGGTAGGTAGATAGATAAATACAGATATGTAGGTAGGTAGGTAGATAGATAGAGATAGGTAGGTATGTAGAATGATAGATACAGATAGGTAGGTAAGTACATTGATAGATACAGATAGGTAGGTAGGTAGATAGATAGATAGAGATAGGTAGGTAGGTAGATAGATAAATACAGATAGGTAGGTAGGTAGGTAGATAGATAGAGATAGGTAGGTAGGTAGATAGATAGATAGAGATAGGTAGGTAGGTAGATTGATAGATACAGATAGGTAGGTAGGTAGATAGATAGATACAGATAGGTAGGTAGGTAGATAGATAAATACAGATAGGTAGGTAGGTAGATAGATAGATAGAGATAGGTAGGTATGTAGAATGATAGATACAGATAGGTAGGTAAGTAGATTGATAGATACAGATAGGTAGGTATGTAGATTGATAGATACAGATAGGTAGGTAGGTAGATAGATAGATACAGATAGGTAGGTAGGTAGATTGATAGATGCAGATAGGTAGGTAGGTAGATAGATACAGATAGGTAGATAGACAGATAGATAGATAGAGATAGGTAGGTAGGTACATAGATACAGATAGGTAGGTAGATAGATAGATAAATACAGATAGGTAGGTAGGGAGGTAGATAGATAGAGATAGGTAGGTAGGTAGATAGATAGATAGAGATAGGTAGGTAGGTAGATTGATAGATACAGATAGGTAGGTAGGTGGATAGATAGATACAGATAGGTAGGTAGGTAGATAGATAAATACAGATAGGTAGGTAGGTAGATAGATAGATAGAGATAGGTAGGTAAGTAGATTGATAGATACAGATAGGTAGGTATGTAGATTGATAGATACAAATAGGTAGGTAGGTAGATAGATAGATACAGATAGGTAGGTAGGTAGATTGATAGATAGAGATAGGTAAGTAGGTAGATAGATAGATAGAGATAGGTAGGTAGGTAGATAGATACAGATAGGTAGGTAGATAGATAGATAAATACAGATAGGTAGGTAGGTAGGTAGATAGATAGAGATAGGTAGGTAGGTAGATAGATAGATAGAGATAGGTAGGAAGGTAGATTGATAGATACAAATAGGTAGGTAGGTAGATAGATAGATACAGATAGGTAGCTAGGTAGATAGATAAATACAGATAGGTAGGTAGGTAGATAGATAGAGATAGGTAGGTATGTAGAATGATAGATACAGATAGGTAGGTAAGTACATTGATAGATACAGATAGGTAGGTAGGTAGATTGATAGATACAGATAGGTAGGTAGGTAGATAGATAGATACAGATTGGTAGGTAGTTAGATAGATAGATAGAGATAGGTAGGTAGGTACATAGATACAGATAGGTAGGTAGATAGATAGATAAATACAGATAGGTAGGTAGGTAGATAGATAGAGATAGGTAGGTATGTAGAATGATAGATACAGATAGGTAGGTAAGTAGATTGATAGATACAGATTGGTAGGTAGGTAGATTGATAGATACAGATAGGTAGGTAGGTAGATTGATAGATACAGATAGGTAGGTAGGTAGATAGATAGCTAGAGATAGGTAGGTAGGTAGATTGATAGATACAGATAGGTAGGTAGGTAGATAGATAGAGATAGGTAGGTAGGTAGGTAGGTAGATAGATAGAGATAGGTAGGTAGATAGATAGATAGATAGATAGATAGATAGATAGATAGATAGATAGATAGATAGAGATAGGTAGGTAGGTAGGTAGGTAGATAGATAGAGATAGGTAGGTAGGTCGATAGATAGATACAGATAGGTAGGTAGGTTGATTGATAGATACAGATAGGTAGGTAGGTAGATAGATAGATAGGTAGGTAGGTAGGTAGGTAGAGATAGTTAGGTAGGTAGGTAGATAGAAAGAGATAGGTAGGTAGGTAGATAGATAGATAGAGATAAGTAGGTAGATAGATAGATAGAGATAGGTAGGTAGGTAGATTGATAGATACAGATAGGTAGGTAGGTAGATAGATAGATAGATAGATAGATAGATAGATAGATAGATAGATAGATAGATAGATAAAGATAGGTAGGTAGGTAGGTAGATAGATAGAGATAGGTAGGTAGGTATTGATAGATACAGATAGGTATGTAAGTAGGTAGATAGAGATAGGTAGGTAGGTAGATAGATAGATAGAGATAGTTAGGTAGGTAGGTAGATAGATACAGATAGGTAGGTAGTTAGTTAGATAGATAGAGATAGGTAGGTAGGTAGATAGACAGATACAGATAGGTAGGTAGGTAGATTGATAGATAGATATAGGTAGTTAGGTAGATAGATAGAGATAGGTGGGTAGGTAGATAGGTAGGTAGAGATCGTTAGGTAGGTAGGTAGTTAGAAAGAGATAGGTAGGTAGGTAGATAGATAGATACAGATAGGTAGGTAGTTAGATAGATAGATAGAGATAGGTAGGTAGGTAGATTGATAGATACAGATAGGTAGGTAGGTAGATAGATAGAAATAGGTAGGTAGGTAGATAGATAGACATAGGTAGGTAGGTAGGTAGATAGATACAGATTGGTAGGTAGGTAGATAGATAGATACAGATAGGTAGGTAGGTAGGTAGATAGATAGAGATAAGTAGGTAGGTAGATAGATAGATAGAGATAGGTAGTTAGGTAGGTAGATAGATAGAGATAGGTAGGTAGGTAGATAGATAGATAGATAGAGATAGGTAGGTAGGTAGATAGATAGATAGATAGAGATAGGTAGGTAGATAGATAGATAGATAGATAGAGATAGGTAGGTAGGTAGATTGATAGATACAGATAGGTAGGTAGGTAGATAGATAGATAGATAGATAGATAGATAGATAGACAGACAGACAGACAGACAGACAGACAGATAGATAGATAGATAGATAGATAGATAGATAGATAGATAGATAGATAGATAAAGATAGGTAGGTAGGTAGGTAGATAGATAGAGATAGGTAGGTAGGTATTGATAGATACAGATAGGTAGGTAAGTAGGTAGATAGAGATAGGTAGGTAGGTAGATAGATAGATAGAGATAGGTAGGTAGGTAGATAGATACAGATAGGTAGGTAGGTAGATAGATAGATAGAGATAGGTAGGTAGGTAGATTGATAGATACAGATACGTAGGTAGGTAGATAGATAGAAAGAGATAGGTAGGTAGGTAGGTAGATAGATAGATACAGATAGGTAGGTAGTTAGATAGATAGATAGAGATAGGTAGGTAGGTAGATAGATAGATACAGATAGGTAGGTAGGTAGATTGATAGATAGAGATAGGTAGGTAGGTAGATAGATAGAGGTAGGTGGGTAGGTAGATAGGTAGGTAGAGATAGTTAGGTAGGTAGGTAGATAGAAAGAGATAGGTAGGTAGGTAGATAGATAGATACAGATAGGTAGGTAGTTAGATAGATAGATAGAGATAGGTAGGTAGGTAGATAGATAGATAGAGATAGATAGGTAGGTAGATTGATAGAGACAGATAGGTAGGTAGGTAGATAGATAGAAAGAGATAGGTAGGTAGGTAGGTAGGTAGGTAGGTAGGTAGATAGATAGATAGAAATAGGTAGGTAGGTAGATTGATAGATAGAGATAGGTAGGTAGGTAGATAGATAGAGATAGGTAGGTAGGTAGATAGATAGATACAGATAGGTAGGTAGGTAGATAGATAGATAGAGATAGGTAGGTAGGTAGATAGATAGATAGAGATAGGTAGGTAGGTAGATTGATAGATACAGATATGTAGGTAGGTAGATAGATAGATACAAATAGGTAGGTAGGTAGATAGATAAATACAGATAGTTAGGTAGGTAGATAGATAGATAGAGATAGGTAGGTAGGTAGATTGATAGATACAGATAGGTAGGTAGGTAGATAGATACCTAGAGATAGGTAGGTAGGTAGATTGATAGATACAGATAGGTAGGTAGGTAGATAGATAGAGATAGGTAGGTAGGTAGGTAGGTAGATAGATAGAGATAGGTAGGTAGATAGATAGATAGATAGATAGATATATAGATAGATAGATAGAGATAGGTAGGTAGGTAGGTAGGTAGATAGATAGAGATAGGTAGGTAGGTCGATAGATAGATACAGATAGGTAGGTAGGTTGATTGATAGATACAGATAGGTAGGTAGGTAGATAGATAGATAGGTAGGTAGGTAGGTAGGTAGAGATAGTTAGGTAGGTAGGTAGATAGAAAGAGATAGGTAGGTAGGTAGATAGATAGATAGAGATAGGTAGGTAGATAGATAGATAGAGATAGGTAGGTAGGTAGATTGATAGATACAGATAGGTAGGTAGATAGATAGATAGATAGATAGATAGATAGATAGATAGATAGATAGATAGATAAAGATAGGTAGGTAGGTAGATAGATAGAGATAGGTAGGTAGGTATTGATAGATACAGATAGGTAGGTAAGTAGGTAGATAGAGATAGGTAGGTAGGTAGATAGATAGATAGAGATAGTTAGGTAGGTAGGTAGATAGATACAGATAGGTAGGTAGGTAGATAGATAGATAGAGATAGGTAGGTAGGTAGATTGATAGATAAGAAACGTAGGTAGGTAGATAGATAGAAAGAGATAGGTAGGTAGGTAGGTAGATAGATAGATACAGATAGGTAGGTAGTTAGATAGATAGATAGAGATAGGTAGGTAGGTAGATAGACAGATACAGATAGGTAGGTAGGTAGATTGATAGATAGAGATAGGTAGGTAGGTAGATAGATAGAGATAGGTGGGTAGGTAGATAGGTAGGTAGAGATCGTTAGGTAGGTAGGTAGTTAGAAAGAGATAGGTAGGTAGGTAGATAGATAGATACAGATAGGTAGGTAGTTAGATAGATAGATAGAGATAGGTAGGTAGGTAGATAGATAGATAGAGATAGATAGGTAGGTAGATTGATAGAGACAGATAGGTAGGTAGGTAGATAGATAGAAAGAGATAGGTAGGTAGGTAGATTGATAGATAGAGATAGGTAGGTAGGTAGATAGATAGAGATAGGTAGGTAGGTAGATAGATAGATACAGATAGGTAGGTAGGTAGATAGATAGATAGAGATAGGTAGGTAGGTAGATAGATAGATAGAGATAGGTAGGTAGGTAGATTGATAGATACAGATATGTAGGTAGGTAGGTAGATAGATAGATACAAATAGGTAGGTAGGTAGATAGATAAATACAGATAGTTAGGTAGGTAGATAGATAGATAGAGATAGGTAGGTAGGTAGATTGATAGATACAGATAGGTAGGTAGGTAGATAGATAGCTAGAGATAGGTAGGTAGGTAGATTGATAGATACAGATAGGTAGGTAGGTAGATAGATAGAGATAGGTAGGTAGGTAGGTAGGTAGATAGATAGAGATAGGTAGGTAGGTAGATAGATAGATAGATAGATAGATAGATAGATAGATAGATAGATAGATAGATAGATAGATAGGTAGGTAGATAGATAGAGATTGGTAGGCAGGTAGATAGATAGATACAGATATGTAGGTAGGTAGATAGATAGATAGAGATAGGTAGGTAGGTAGGTAGATAGATAGAGATAGGTAGGTAGGTCGATAGATAGATACAGATAGGTAGGTAGGTTGATTGATAGATACAGATAGGTAGGTAGGTAGATAGATAGATAGGTAGGTAGGTAGGTAGGTAGAGATAGTTAGGTAGGTAGGTAGATAGAAAGAGATAGGTAGGTAGGTAGATAGATAGATAGAGATAGGTAGGTAGGTAGATAGATAGATAGATAGATAGATAGATAGATAGATAGATAGATAGAGATAGGTAGGTAGGTAGATTGATAGATCCAGATAGGTAGGTAGGTAGGTAGATAGAGATAGGTAGGTAGGTAGATAGATAGATAGAGATAGTTAGGTAGGTAGGTAGATAGATACAGATAGGTAGGTAGGTAGATAGATAGATAGAGATAGGTAGGTAGGTAGATTGATAGATACAGATACGTAGGTAGGTAGATAGATAGAAAGAGATAGGTAGGTAGGTAGGTAGATAGATAGATAGAGATAGGTAGGTAGGTAGATAGATAAATACAGATATGTAGGTAGGTAGGTAGATAGATAGAGATAGGTAGGTATGTAGAATGATAGATACAGATAGGTAGGTAAGTACATTGATAGATACAGATAGGTAGGTAGGTAGATAGATAGATAGAGATAGGTAGGTAGGTAGATAGATAAATACAGATAGGTAGGTAGGTAGGTAGATAGATAGAGATAGGTAGGTAGGTAGATAGATAGATAGAGATAGGTAGGTAGGTAGATTGATAGATACAGATAGGTAGGTAGGTAGATAGATAGATACAGATAGGTAGGTAGGTAGATAGATAAATACAGATAGGTAGGTAGGTAGATAGATAGATAGAGATAGGTAGGTATGTAGAATGATAGATACAGATAGGTAGGTAAGTAGATTGATAGATACAGATAGGTAGGTATGTAGATTGATAGATACAGATAGGTAGGTAGGTAGATAGATAGATACAGATAGGTAGGTAGGTAGATTGATAGATGCAGATAGGTAGGTAGGTAGATAGATACAGATAGGTAGATAGACAGATAGATAGATAGAGATAGGTAGGTAGGTACATAGATACAGATAGGTAGGTAGATAGATAGATAAATACAGATAGGTAGGTAGGGAGGTAGATAGATAGAGATAGGTAGGTAGGTAGATAGATAGATAGAGATAGGTAGGTAGGTAGATTGAT
>CM077933.1:4739726-4759726 GCA_039797435.1 Crotalus adamanteus | reverse complement strand
ATAGATAAAGATAGGTAGGTAGGTAGGTAGATAGATAGAGATAGGTAGGTAGGTAGGTAGATAGATACAGATAGGTAGGTAGGTAGATAGATAGATACAGATAGGTAGGTAGGTAGATAGATAGATAGAGATAGGTAGGTAGGTAGATAGATAGATAGACATTGGTAGGTAGGTAGATTGATAGATACAGATAGGTAGGTAGGTAGATAGATAGATAGATATAGATAGGTAGGTAGGTAGGTAGATAGATAGAGATAGGTAGGTAGGTAGGTAGATAGATAGATATAGGTAGGTAGGTAGATAGATAGATAGATAGATAGAGATAGTTAGGTAGGTAGATTGATAGATACAGATAGGTAGGTAGGTAGATAGATAGATAGAGATAGGTAGGTATGTAGGTAGATAGATAGAGATAGGTAGGTAGGTAGATAGATAGATAGAGATAGGTAGGTAGGTAGATAGATAGATAGAGATAGGTAGGTAGGTAGATAGATAGATACAGATAGGTAGGTAGATAGATAGATAGATACAGATAGGTAGGTAGGTAGGTAGATAGACACAGATAGGTAGGTAGGTAGGTAGATACACATAGGTAGGTGGGTAGATAGATAGATACAGATAGGTAGGTAGGTAGATAGATATATACAGATAGGTAGGTAGGTGGGTAGATAGAGATAGGTAGGTAGGTAGATAGATAGATACAGATAGGTAGGTAGGTAGATAGATAGATAGATAGATAGATAGATAGATAGATAGATAGATAGATAGATAGATAGATAGATAGGCAGATAGAAATAGGTAAGTAGATAGATAAATACAGATAGGTAGGTAGGTAGGTAGATAGATAGATAGATACAGATAGGTAGGTAGGTAGGTAGATAGATACAGATACGTAGGTAGGTAGATAGATAGATAGAGATAGGTAGGTAGGTAGATAGATAGATAGAGATAGGTAGGTAGGTAGATTGATAGATACAGATAGGTAGGTAGGTAGGTAGATAGATAGAGATAGGTAGATAGGTAGATAGATAGATAGAGATAGGTAGGTAGGTAGATAGATAGATAGAGATAGGTAAGTAGGTAGATAGATAGATAAAGATAGGTAGGTAGGTAGGTAGATAGATAGAGATAGATAGGTAGGTAGGTAGGTAGATAGATAGATAGATACAGATAGGTAGGTAGGTAGGTAGATAGATACAGATACGTAGGTAGGTAGATAGATAGATAGAGATAGGTAGGTAGGTAGATAGATAGATAGAGATAGGTAGGTACGTAGATTGATAGATACAGATAGGTAGGTAGGTAGGTAGATAGATAGAGATAGGTAGATAGGTAGATAGATAGATAGAGATAGGTAGGTAGGTAGATAGATAGATAGAGATAGGTAGGTAGGTAGATAGATAGATAAAGATAGGTAGGTAGGTAGGTAGATAGATAGAGATAGATAGGTAGGTAGGTAGATAGATAGAGATAGGTAGGTAGGTAGGTAGATAGATAGAGATAGGTAGGTAGGTAGATAGATAGATAGAGATAGATAGGTAGGTAGGTAGGTAGATAGATAGATAGATACAGATAGGTAGGTAGGTAGGTAGATAGATACAGATACGTAGGTAGGTAGATAGATAGATAGAGATAGGTAGGTAGGTAGATAGATAGATAGAGATAGGTAGGTAGGTAGATTGATAGATACAGATAGGTAGGTAGGTAGATAGATAGAGATAGGTAGGTAGGTAGGTAGATAGATAGAGATAGGTAGGTAGGTAGATAGATAGATAGAGATAGGTAGGTAGGTAGATAGATAGATAGAGATAGGTAGGTAGGTAGATAGATAGATACAGATAGGTAGGTAGATAGATAGATAGATACAGATAGGTAGGTAGGTAGGTAGGTAGATAGACACAGATAGGTAGGTAGGTAGGTAGATACACATAGGTAGGTAGGTAGATAGATAGATACAGATAGGTAGGTAGGTAGATAGATATATACAGATAGGTAGGTAGGTGGGTAGATAGAGATAGGTAGGTAGGTAGATAGATAGATACAGATAGGTAGGTAGGTAGATAGATAGATAGATAGATAGATAGATAGATAGATAGATAGATAGATAGAAAGATAGACAGATAGAAATAGGTAGGTAGATAGATAAATACAGATAGGTAGGTAGGTAGGTAGATAGATAGATAGATAGATACAGATAGGTAGGTAGGTAGGTAGATAGATACAGATACGTAGGTAGGTAGATAGATAGATAGAGATAGGTAGGTAGGTAGATAGATAGATAGAGATAGGTAGGTAGGTAGATTGATAGATACAGATAGGTAGGTAGGTAGGTAGATAGATAGAGATAGGTAGATAGGTAGATAGATAGATAGAGATAGGTAGGTAGGTAGATAGATAGATAGAGATAGGTAGGTAGGTAGATAGATAGATAAAGATAGGTAGGTAGGTAGGTAGATAGATAGAGATAGATAGGTAGGTAGATTGATAGAGACAGATAGGTAGGTAGGTAGATAGATGGATACAGATAGGTAGGTAGGTAGATAGAGATAGGTAGGTAGGTAGATAGATAGATACAGATAGGTAGGTAGGTAGATAGATAGATAGATAGATAGATAGATAGATAGATAGATAGATAGATAGATAGATAGATAGATAGAGATAGGTAGGTAGGTAGATAGATAAATACAGATAGGTAGGTTGGTAGGTAGATAGATAGAGATAGGTAGGTAGGTAGATAGATAGATAGAGATAGGTAGGTAGGTAGATAGATAGATACAGATAGGTAGGTAGGTAGATAGATAATTACAGATAGGTAGGTAGGTAGATAGATAGAGATAGGTAGGTAGTTAGATAGATAGAGTTATGTAGGTAGGTAGAGGGATAGATACAGATAGGTAGGTAGGTAGATACATAGATAGAGATAGGTAGGTAGGAAGATAGATAAATACAGATAGGTAGGTAGGTAGGTCGGTAGATAGATAGAGATAGGTAGGTAGGTAGATAGATACAGATAGGTAGGTAGGTAGATAGATAGATAGATAGATAGATATAGGTAGGTAGGTAGATAGATAGATAGCGATAGGTAGGTAGGTAGATAGATAGATAGATAGAGATAGGTAGGTAGGTAGATAGATAGATAGAGATAGGTAGGTAGGTAGATAGATAGATAGAGATAGGTAGGTAGATAGATAGATAGATAGATAGATAGATAGATAGATAGATAGATAGATAGATAGATAGATAGATAGATAGATAGATAGATAGATAGAGATAGATAGGTAGGTAGATTGATAGAGACAGATAGGTAGGTAGGTAGATAGATGGATACAGATAGGTAGGTAGGTAGATAGATAGAGATAGGTAGGTAGGTAGATAGATAGATAGAGATAGGTAGGTAGGTAGATAGATAGATAGAGATAGGTAGGTAGGTAGATAGATAAAGATAGGTAGGTAGGTAGGTAGATAGATAGATAGAGATAGATAGGTAGGTAGATTGATAGAGACAGATAGGTAGGTAGGTTGATAGATGGATACAGATAGGTAGGTAGGTAGATAGATAGGGATAGGTAGGTAGGTAGGTAGATAGATACAGATAGGTAGGTAGGTAGGTAGATAGATAGATAGATAGATAGATAGATAGATAGATAGATAGTTAGATAGATAGATAGATAGAGATAGGTAGGTAGGTAGGTAGATAGATAAATACAGATAGGTAGGTTGGTAGGTACATAGATAGAGATAGGTAGGAAGGTAGATAGATAGATAGAGATAGGTAGGTAGGTAGATAGATAGATACAGATAGGTAGGTAGGTAGATATATAAATACAGATAGGTAGGTAGGTAGATAGATAGAGATACGTAGGTAGGTAGGAAGATAGATAGAGATAGGTAGGTAGGTAGAGGGATAGATACAGATAGGTAGGTAGGTAGATAGATAGATAGAGATAGGTAGGTAGGTAGATAGATAAATACAGATAGGTAGGTAGGTAGGTCGGTAGATAGATAGAGATAGGTAGGTAGGTAGATAGATAAAGATAGGTAGGTAGGTAGATAGATAGATAGAGATAGGTAGGTAGGTAGATAGATAAATACAGATATGTAGGTAGGTAGATAGATAGATAGAGATAGGTAGGTAGGTATGTAGGTAGATAGAGATAGGTATGTAGGTAGATAGATAGATAGAGATAGGTAGGTAGGTAGATATATAGATACAGATAGGTAGGTAGGTAGATAGATAGATACAGATAGGTAGGTAGGTAGATAGATAGAGAGAGATAGGTAGGTAGGTAGATAGATAGATAGAGGTTGATAGGTAGGTGGAGAGATAGATAGAGATAGGTAGGTAGGTAGATATAGTTAGGTAGGTAGGTAGATAGATACAGATAGGTAGGTAGGTAGATAGATAGAGATAGTTAGGTAGGTAGGTAGATAGATACAGATAGGTAGGAAGGTTGATAGATAAATACAGATAGGTAGGTAGGTAGGTAGATAGATAGAGATAGGTAGGTAGGTAGATAGATAGATAGACATAGGTAGGTAGGTAGATTGATAGATAAAGATAGGTAGGTAGATAGATAGATACATAGAGATAGGTAGGTAGGTAGATTGATAGATACAGATAGGTAGGTTGGTAGATAGATAGATACAGATAGGTAGGTAGGTAGGTAGATAGAGAGAGATAGGTAGGTAGGTAGATAGATAGATAGAGATAGATAGGTAGGTAGGTAGATAGATAGAGATAGGTAGGTAGGTGTATAGATAGATAGAGATAGATAGGTAGGTAGATAGATAGATAGATAGATAGATAGATAGATAGATAGATAGATAGATAGATAGATAGATAGATAGAGATAGGTAGGTAGGTAGATAGATAAATACAGATAGGTAGGTTGGTAGGTAGATAGATAGAGATAGGTAGGTAGGTAGATAGATAGATAGAGATAGGTAGGTAGGTAGATAGATAGATACAGATAGGTAGGTAGGTAGATAGATAATTACAGATAGGTAGGTAGGTAGATAGATAGAGATAGGTAGGTAGTTAGATAGATAGAGTTAGGTAGGTAGGTAGAGGGATAGATACAGATAGGTAGGTAGGTAGATACATAGATAGAGATAGGTAGGTAGGAAGATAGATAAATACAGATAGGTAGGTAGGTAGGTCGGTAGATAGATAGAGATAGGTAGGTAGGTAGATAGATACAGATAGGTAGGTAGGTAGATACATAGATAGATATAGGTAGGTAGGTAGATAGATAGATAGCGATAGGTAGGTAGGTAGATAGATAGATAGAGATAGGTAGGTAGGTAGATAGATAGATAGATAGAGATAGGTAGGTAGGTAGATAGATAGATAGAGATAGGTAGGTAGATAGATAGATAGATAGATAGATAGATAGATAGATAGATAGATAGATAGATAGATAGATAGATAGATAGATAGATAGATAGAGATAGATAGGTAGGTAGATTGATAGAGACAGATAGGTAGGTAGGTAGATAGATGGATACAGATAGGTAGGTAGGTAGATAGATAGAGATAGGTAGGTAGGTAGATAGATAGATAGAGATAGGTAGGTAGATAGATAGATAGAGATAGGTAGGTAGGTAGATAGATAAAGATAGGTAGGTAGGTAGGTAGATAGATAGATAGAGATAGATAGGTAGGTAGATTGATAGAGACAGATAGGTAGGTAGGTTGATAGATGGATACAGATAGGTAGGTAGGTAGATAGATAGGGATAGGTAGGTAGGTAGGTAGATAGATACAGATAGGTAGGTAGGTAGATAGATAGATAGATAGATAGATAGATAGATAGATAGATAGATAGATAGATAGATAGATAGAGATAGGTAGGTAGGTAGGTAGATAGATAAATACAGATAGGTAGGTTGGTAGGTAGATAGATAGAGATAGGTAGGTAGGTAGATAGATAGATAGAGATAGGTAGGTAGGTAGATAGATAGATACAGATAGGTAGGTAGGTAGATATATAAATACAGATAGGTAGGTAGGTAGATAGATAAAGATAGGTAGGTAGGAAGATAGATAGAGATAGGTAGGTAGGTAGAGGGATAGATACAGATAGGTAGGTAGGTAGATAGATAGATAGAGATAGGTAGGTAGGTAGATAGATAAATATAGATAGGTAGGTAGGTAGGTCGGTAGATAGATAGAGATAGGTAGGTAGGTAGATAGATAAAGATAGGTAGGTAGGTAGATAGATAAATACAGATAGGTAGGTTGGTAGGTAGATAGATAGAGATAGGTAGGTAGGTAGATAGATAGATAGAGATAGGTAGGTAGGTAGATAGATAGATACAGATAGGTAGGTAGGTAGATAGATAATTACAGATAGGTAGGTAGGTAGATAGATAGAGATAGGTAGGTAGTTAGATAGATAGAGTTATGTAGGTAGGTAGAGGGATAGATACAGATAGGTAGGTAGGTAGATACATAGATAGAGATAGGTAGGTAGGAAGATAGATAAATACAGATAGGTAGGTAGGTAGGTCGGTAGATAGATAGAGATAGGTAGGTAGGTAGATAGATACAGATAGGTAGGTAGGTAGATAGATAGATAGATAGATATAGGTAGGTAGGTAGATAGATAGATAGCGATAGGTAGGTAGGTAGATAGATAGATAGATAGAGATAGGTAGGTAGGTAGATAGATAGATAGAGATAGGTAGGTAGGTAGATAGATAGATAGAGATAGGTAGGTAGATAGATAGATAGATAGATAGATAGATAGATAGATAGATAGATAGATAGATAGATAGATAGATAGATAGATAGAGATAGATAGGTAGGTAGATTGATAGAGACAGATAGGTAGGTAGGTAGATAGATGGATACAGATAGGTAGGTAGGTAGATAGATAGAGATAGGTAGGTAGGTAGATAGATAGATAGAGATAGGTAGGTAGGTAGATAGATAGATAGAGATAGGTAGGTAGGTAGATAGATAAAGATAGGTAGGTAGGTAGGTAGATAGATAGATAGAGATAGATAGGTAGGTAGATTGATAGAGACAGATAGGTAGGTAGGTTGATAGATGGATACAGATAGGTAGGTAGGTAGATAGATAGGGATAGGTAGGTAGGTAGGTAGATAGATACAGATAGGTAGGTAGGTAGGTAGATAGATAGATAGATAGATAGATAGATAGATAGATAGATAGATAGATAGTTAGATAGATAGATAGATAGAGATAGGTAGGTAGGTAGGTAGATAGATAAATACAGATAGGTAGGTTGGTAGGTAGATAGATAGAGATAGGTAGGAAGGTAGATAGATAGATAGAGATAGGTAGGTAGGTAGATAGATAGATACAGATAGGTAGGTAGGTAGATATATAAATACAGATAGGTAGGTAGGTAGATATATAGAGATACGTAGGTAGGTAGGAAGATAGATAGAGATAGGTAGGTAGGTAGAGGGATAGATACAGATAGGTAGGTAGGTAGATAGATAGATAGAGATAGGTAGGTAGGTAGATAGATAAATACAGATAGGTAGGTAGGTAGGTCGGTAGATAGATAGAGATAGGTAGGTAGGTAGATAGATAAAGATAGGTAGGTAGGTAGATAGATAGATAGAGATAGGTAGGTAGGTAGATAGATAAATACAGATATGTAGGTAGGTAGATAGATAGATAGAGATAGGTAGGTAGGTATGTAGGTAGATAGAGATAGGTATGTAGGTAGATAGATAGATAGAGATAGGTAGGTAGGTAGATATATAGATACAGATAGGTAGGTAGGTAGATAGATAGATACAGATAGGTAGGTAGGTAGATAGATAGAGAGAGATAGGTAGGTAGGTAGATAGATAGATAGAGGTTGATAGGTAGGTAGAGAGATAGATAGAGATAGGTAGGTAGGTAGATATAGTTAGGTAGGTAGGTAGATAGATACAGATAGGTAGGTAGGTAGATAGATAGAGATAGTTAGGTAGGTAGGTAGATAGATACAGATAGGTAGGAAGGTTGATAGATAAATACAGATAGGTAGGTAGGTAGGTAGATAGATAGAGATAGGTAGGTAGGTAGATAGATAGATAGACATAGGTAGGTAGGTAGATTGATAGATAAAGATAGGTAGGTAGATAGATAGATACATAGAGATAGGTAGGTAGGTAGATTGATAGATACAGATAGGTAGGTTGGTAGATAGATAGATACAGATAGGTAGGTAGGTAGGTAGATAGAGAGAGATAGGTAGGTAGGTAGATAGATAGATAGAGATAGATAGGTAGGTAGGTAGATAGATAGAGATAGGTAGGTAGGTGTATAGATAGATAGAGATAGATAGGTAGGTAGATAGATAGATAGATAGATAGATAGATAGATAGATAGATAGATAGATAGATAGATAGATAGATAGATAGATAGATAGAGATAGGTAGGTAGGTAGATAGATAAATACAGATAGGTAGGTTGGTAGGTAGATAGATAGAGATAGGTAGGTAGGTAGATAGATAGATAGAGATAGGTAGGTAGGTAGATAGATAGATACAGATAGGTAGGTAGGTAGATAGATAATTACAGATAGGTAGGTAGGTAGATAGATAGAGATAGGTAGGTAGTTAGATAGATAGAGTTAGGTAGGTAGGTAGAGGGATAGATACAGATAGGTAGGTAGGTAGATACATAGATAGAGATAGGTAGGTAGGAAGATAGATAAATACAGATAGGTAGGTAGGTAGGTCGGTAGATAGATAGAGATAGGTAGGTAGGTAGATAGATACAGATAGGTAGGTAGGTAGATACATAGATAGATATAGGTAGGTAGGTAGATAGATAGATAGCGATAGGTAGGTAGGTAGATAGATAGATAGAGATAGGTAGGTAGGTAGATAGATAGATAGAGATAGGTAGGTAGGTAGATAGATAGATAGAGATAGGTAGGTAGATAGATAGATAGATAGATAGATAGATAGATAGATAGATAGATAGATAGATAGATAGATAGATAGATAGATAGAGATAGATAGGTAGGTAGATTGATAGAGACAGATAGGTAGGTAGGTAGATAGATGGATACAGATAGGTAGGTAGGTAGATAGATAGAGATAGGTAGGTAGGTAGATAGATAGATAGAGATAGGTAGGTAGATAGATAGATAGAGATAGGTAGGTAGGTAGATAGATAAAGATAGGTAGGTAGGTAGGTAGATAGATAGATAGAGATAGATAGGTAGGTAGATTGATAGAGACAGATAGGTAGGTAGGTAGGTAGATAGATACAGATAGGTAGGTAGGTAGATAGATAGATAGATAGATAGATAGATAGATAGATAGATAGATAGATAGATAGATAGATAGATAGATAGATAGATAGATAGATAGAGATAGGTAGGTAGGTAGGTAGATAGATAAATACAGATAGGTAGGTTGGTAGGTAGATAGATAGAGATAGGTAGGTAGGTAGATAGATAGATAGAGATAGGTAGGTAGGTAGATAGATAGATACAGATAGGTAGGTAGGTAGATATATAAATACAGATAGGTAGGTAGGTAGATAGATAAAGATAGGTAGGTAGGAAGATAGATAGAGATAGGTAGGTAGGTAGAGGGATAGATACAGATAGGTAGGTAGGTAGATAGATAGATAGAGATAGGTAGGTAGGTAGATAGATAAATATAGATAGGTAGGTAGGTAGGTCGGTAGATAGATAGAGATAGGTAGGTAGGTAGATAGATAAAGATAGGTAGGTAGGTAGATAGATAGATAGAGATAGGTAGGTAGGTAGATAGATAAATACAGATATGTAGGTAGGTAGATAGATAGATAGAGATAGGTAGGTAGGTATGTAGGTAGATAGAGATAGGTATGTAGGTAGATAGATAGATAGAGATAGGTAGGTAGGTAGATATATAGATACAGATAGGTAGGTAGGTAGATAGATAGATACAGATAGGTAGGTAGGTAGATAGATAGAGAGAGATAGGTAGGTAGGTAGATAGATAGATAGAGGTTGATAGGTAGGTAGAGAGATAGATAGAGATAGGTAGGTAGGTAGATATAGTTAGGTAGGTAGGTAGATAGATACAGATAGGTAGGTAGGTAGATAGATAGAGATAGTTAGGTAGGTAGGTAGATAGATACAGATAGGTAGGAAGGTTGATAGATAAATACAGATAGGTAGGTAGGTAGGTAGATAGATAGAGATAGGTAGGTAGGTAGATAGATAGATAGACATAGGTAGGTAGGTAGATTGATAGATAAAGATAGGTAGGTAGATAGATAGATACATAGAGATAGGTAGGTAGGTAGATTGATAGATACAGATAGGTAGGTTGGTAGATAGATAGATACAGATAGGTAGGTAGGTAGGTAGATAGAGAGAGATAGGTAGGTAGGTAGATAGATAGATAGAGATAGATAGGTAGGTAGGTAGATAGATAGAGATAGGTAGGTAGGTGTATAGATAGATAGAGATAGATAGGTAGGTAGATAGATAGATAGAGATAGGTAGGTAGGTAGGTAGGTAGAGATAGTTAGGTAGGTAGGTAGATAGATACAGATAGGTAGGTAGGTAGATAGATAGATAGAGATAGGTAGGTAGGTAGATTGATAGATACAGATAGGTAGGTAGATAGATAGATAAATACAGATAGGGTAGGTAGATAGATAGAGATAGGTAGGTAGGTAGATAGATAGATAGATAGATAGAGATAGATAGGTAGGTAGATTGATAGAGACAGATAGGTAGGTAGGTAGATAGATAGAAAGAGATAGGTAGGTAGGTAGGTAGATAGATAGATACAGATAGGTAGGTAGGTAGATAGATAGATAAAGATAGGTAGGTAGGTAGGTAGATAGATAGAGATAGGTAGGTAGGTAGATAGATAGATAGATAGATAGATAGATAGATAGATAGATAGATAGATAGATAGATAGATAGATAGATAGATAGATAGATAGAGATAGGTAGGTAGGTAGATTGATAGATACAGATTGGTAGGTAGGTAGATTGGTAGATACAGATAGGTAGGTAGGTAGATTGATGGATACAGATAGGTAGGTAGGTAGATAGACAGATACAGATAGGTAGGTAGGTAGGTAGATAGATAGAGATAGGTAGGTAGGTAGATAGATAGATAGATAGAGATAGGTAGATAGGTAAATTGATAGATACAGATAGGTAGGTAGGTAGATAGATAAATACAGATAGGTAGGTAGGTAGGTAGATAGATAGAGATAGGTAGGTAGGTAGATAGATAGATAGAGATAGGTAGGTAGGTAGATTGATAGATACAGATAGGTAGGTAGGTAGATAGATAGACACAGATAGGTAGGTAGGTAGATAGATAGATAGATAGAGATAGGTAGGTACGTAGATTGATAAATACAGATAGGTAGGTAGGTAGGTAGATAGATAGAGATAGGTAGATAGGTAGATAGATAGATAGAGATAGGTAGGTAGGTAGATAGATAGATAGAGATAGGTAGGTAGGTAGATAGATAGATAAAGATAGGTAGGTAGGTAGGTAGATAGATAGAGATAGATAGGTAGGTAGGTAGATAGATAGAGATAGGTAGGTAGGTAGGTAGATAGATAGAGATAGGTAGGTAGGTAGATAGATAGATAGAGATAGATAGGTAGGTAGGTAGGTAGATAGATAGATAGATACAGATAGGTAGGTAGGTAGGTAGATAGATACAGATACGTAGGTAGGTAGATAGATAGATAGAGATAGGTAGGTAGGTAGATAGATAGATAGAGATAGGTAGGTAGGTAGATTGATAGATACAGATAGGTAGGTAGATAGATAGAGATAGGTAGGTAGGTAGGTAGATAGATAGAGATAGGTAGGTAGGTAGATAGATAGATAGAGATAGGTAGGTAGGTAGATAGATAGATAGAGATAGGTAGGTAGGTAGATAGATAGATACAGATAGGTAGGTAGATAGATAGATAGATACAGATAGGTAGGTAGGTAGGTAGATAGACACAGATAGGTAGGTAGGTAGGTAGATACACATAGGTAGGTAGGTAGATAGATAGATACAGATAGGTAGGTAGGTAGATAGATATATACAGATAGGTAGGTAGGTGGGTAGATAGAGATAGGTAGGTAGGTAGATAGATAGATACAGATAGGTAGGTAGGTAGATAGATAGATAGATAGATAGATAGATAGATAGATAGATAGATAGATAGATAGATAGACAGATAGAAATAGGTAGGTAGATAGATAAATACAGATAGGTAGGCAGGTAGGTAGATAGATAGATAGATACAGATAGGTAGGTAGGTAGGTAGATAGATACAGATACGTAGGTAGGTAGATAGATAGATAGAGATAGGTAGGTAGGTAGATAGATAGATAGAGATAGGTAGGTAGGTAGATTGATAGATACAGATAGGTAGGTAGGTAGGTAGATAGATAGAGATAGGTAGATAGGTAGATAGATAGATAGAGATAGGTAGGTAGGTAGATAGATAGATAGAGATAGGTAGGTAGGTAGATAGATAGATAAAGATAGGTAGGTAGGTAGGTAGATAGATAGAGATAGATAGGTAGGTAGATTGATAGAGACAGATAGGTAGGTAGGTAGATAGATGGATACAGATAGGTAGGTAGGTAGATAGAGATAGGTAGGTAGGTAGATAGATAGATACAGATAGGTAGGTAGGTAGATAGATAGATAGATAGATAGATAGATAGATAGATAGATAGATAGATAGATAGATAGATAGAGATAGGTAGGTAGGTAGATAGATAAATACAGATAGGTAGGTTGGTAGGTAGATAGATAGAGATAGGTAGGTAGGTAGATAGATAGATAGAGATAGGTAGGTAGGTAGATAGATAGATACAGATAGGTAGGTAGGTAGATAGATAATTACAGATAGGTAGGTAGGTAGATAGATAGAGATAGGTAGGTAGTTAGATAGATAGAGTTATGTAGGTAGGTAGAGGGATAGATACAGATAGGTAGGTAGGTAGATACATAGATAGAGATAGGTAGGTAGGAAGATAGATAAATACAGATAGGTAGGTAGGTAGGTCGGTAGATAGATAGAGATAGGTAGGTAGGTAGATAGATACAGATAGGTAGGTAGGTAGATAGATAGATAGATAGATATAGGTAGGTAGGTAGATAGATAGATAGCGATAGGTAGGTAGGTAGATAGATAGATAGAGATAGGTAGGTAGGTAGATAGATAGATAGAGATAGGTAGGTAGGTAGATAGATAGATAGAGATAGGTAGGTAGATAGATAGATAGATAGATAGATAGATAGATAGATAGATAGATAGATAGATAGATAGATAGATAGATAGATAGATAGATAGAGATAGATAGGTAGGTAGATTGATAGAGACAGATAGGTAGGTAGGTAGATAGATGGATACAGATAGGTAGGTAGGTAGATAGATAGAGATAGGTAGGTAGGTAGATAGATAGATAGAGATAGGTAGGTAGGTAGATAGATAGATAGAGATAGGTAGGTAGGTAGATAGATAAAGATAGGTAGGTAGGTAGGTAGATAGATAGATAGAGATAGATAGGTAGGTAGATTGATAGAGACAGATAGGTAGGTAGGTTGATAGATGGATACAGATAGGTAGGTAGGTAGATAGATAGGGATAGGTAGGTAGGTAGGTAGATAGATACAGATAGGTAGGTAGGTAGATAGATAGATAGATAGATAGATAGATAGATAGATAGATAGATAGATAGATAGATAGATAGATAGATAGATAGATAGATAGAGATAGGTAGGTAGGTAGGTAGATAGATAAATACAGATAGGTAGGTTGGTAGGTAGATAGATAGAGATAGGTAGGAAGGTAGATAGATAGATAGAGATAGGTAGGTAGGTAGATATATAAATACAGATAGGTAGGTAGGTAGATAGATAGAGATAGGTAGGTAGGAAGATAGATAGAGATAGGTAGGTAGGTAGAGGGATAGATACAGATAGGTAGGTAGGTAGATAGATAGATAGAGATAGGTAGGTAGGTAGATAGATAAATACAGATAGGTAGGTAGGTAGGTCGGTAGATAGATAGAGATAGGTAGGTAGGTAGATAGATAAAGATAGGTAGGTAGGTAGATAGATAGATAGAGATAGGTAGGTAGGTAGATAGATAAATACAGATATGTAGGTAGGTAGATAGATAGATAGAGATAGGTAGGTAGGTATGTAGGTAGATAGAGATAGGTATGTAGGTAGATAGATAGATAGAGATAGGTAGGTAGGTAGATATATAGATACAGATAGGTAGGTAGGTAGATAGATAGATACAGATAGGTAGGTAGGTAGATAGATAGAGAGAGATAGGTAGGTAGGTAGATAGATACAGATAGGTAGGTAGGTAGATAGATAGAGATAGTTAGGTAGGTAGGTAGATAGATACAGATAGGTAGGAAGGTTGATAGATAAATACAGATAGGTAGGTAGGTAGGTAGATAGATAGAGATAGGTAGGTAGGTAGATAGATAGATAGACATAGGTAGGTAGGTAGATTGATAGATAAAGATAGGTAGGTAGATAGATAGATACATAGAGATAGGTAGGTAGGTAGATTGATAGATACAGATAGGTAGGTTGGTAGATAGATAGATACAGATAGGTAGGTAGGTAGGTAGATAGAGAGAGATAGGTAGGTAGGTAGATAGATAGATAGAGATAGATAGGTAGGTAGGTAGATAGATAGAGATAGGTAGGTAGGTGTATAGATAGATAGAGATAGATAGGTAGGTAGATAGATAGATAGATAGATAGATAGATAGATAGATAGATAGATAGATAGATAGATAGATAGATAGATAGATAGATAGAGATAGGTAGGTAGGTAGATAGATAAATACAGATAGGTAGGTTGGTAGGTAGATAGATAGAGATAGGTAGGTAGGTAGATAGATAGATAGAGATAGGTAGGTAGGTAGATAGATAGATACAGATAGGTAGGTAGGTAGATAGATAATTACAGATAGGTAGGTAGGTAGATAGATAGAGATAGGTATGTAGTTAAATAGATAGAGTTAGGTAGGTAGGTAGAGGGATAGATAGAGATAGGTAGGTAGGTAGATAGATAAATACAAATATGTAGGTAGGTAGATAGATAGATAGAGATAGGTAGGTAGGTAGATAGATAGATAGACATAGGTAGGTAGGTAGATAGATAGATAGAGATAGGTAGGTAGGTAGATAGATAGATACAGATAGGTAGGTAGATAGATAGATAGATACAGATAGGTAGGTAGGTAGGTAGATAGACACAGATAGGTAGGTAGGTAGGTAGATACACATAGGTAGGTAGGTAGATAGATAGATACAGATAGGTAGGTAGGTAGATAGATATATACAGATAGGTAGGTAGGTGGGTAGATAGAGATAGGTAGGTAGGTAGATAGATAGATACAGATAGGTAGGTAGGTAGATAGATAGATAGATAGATAGATAGATAGATAGATAGATAGATAGATAGATAGATAGATAGATAGATAGATAGATAGATAGACAGATAGAAATAGGTAGGTAGATAGATAAATACAGATAGGTAGGCAGGTAGGTAGATAGATAGATAGATACAGATAGATAGGTAGGTAGGTAGATAGATACAGATACGTAGGTAGGTAGATAGATAGATAGAGATAGGTAGGTAGGTAGATAGATAGATAGAGATAGGTAGGTAGGTAGATTGATAGATACAGATAGGTAGGTAGGTAGGTAGATAGATAGAGATAGGTAGATAGGTAGATAGATAGATAGAGATAGGTAGGTAGGTAGATAGATAGATAGAGATAGGTAGGTAGGTAGATAGATAGATAAAGATAGGTAGGTAGGTAGGTAGATAGATAGAGATAGATAGGTAGGTAGATTGATAGAGATAGATAGGTAGGTAGGTAGATAGATGGATACAGATAGGTAGGTAGGTAGATAGAGATAGGTAGGTAGGTAGATAGATAGATACAGATAGGTAGGTAGGTAGATAGATAGATAGATAGATAGATAGATAGATAGATAGATAGATAGATAGATAGATAGATAGAGATAGGTAGGTAGGTAGATAGATAAATACAGATAGGTAGGTTGGTAGGTAGATAGATAGAGATAGGTAGGTAGGTAGATAGATAGATAGAGATAGGTAGGTAGGTAGATAGATAGATACAGATAGGTAGGTAGGTAGATAGATAATTACAGATAGGTAGGTAGGTAGATAGATAGAGATAGGTAGGTAGTTAGATAGATAGAGTTATGTAGGTAGGTAGAGGGATAGATACAGATAGGTAGGTAGGTAGATACATAGATAGAGATAGGTAGGTAGGAAGATAGATAAATACAGATAGGTAGGTAGGTAGGTCGGTAGATAGATAGAGATAGGTAGGTAGGTAGATAGATACAGATAGGTAGGTAGGTAGATAGATAGATAGATAGATATAGGTAGGTAGGTAGATAGATAGATAGCGATAGGTAGGTAGGTAGATAGATAGATAGAGATAGGTAGGTAGGTAGATAGATAGATAGAGATAGGTAGGTAGGTAGATAGATAGATAGAGATAGGTAGGTAGATAGATAGATAGATAGATAGATAGATAGATAGATAGATAGATAGATAGATAGATAGATAGATAGATAGATAGAGATAGATAGGTAGGTAGATTGATAGAGACAGATAGGTAGGTAGGTAGATAGATGGATACAGATAGGTAGGTAGGTAGATAGATAGAGATAGGTAGGTAGGTAGATAGATAGATAGAGATAGGTAGGTAGGTAGATAGATAGATAGAGATAGGTAGGTAGGTAGATAGATAAAGATAGGTAGGTAGGTAGGTAGATAGATAGATAGAGATAGATAGGTAGGTAGATTGATAGAGACAGATAGGTAGGTAGGTTGATAGATGGATACAGATAGGTAGGTAGGTAGATAGATAGGGATAGGTAGGTAGGTAGGTAGATAGATACAGATAGGTAGGTAGGTAGATAGATAGATAGATAGATAGATAGATAGATAGATAGATAGATAGATAGATAGATAGTTAGATAGATAGATAGATAGAGATAGGTAGGTAGGTAGGTAGATAGATAAATACAGATAGGTAGGTTGGTAGGTAGATAGATAGAGATAGGTAGGAAGGTAGATAGATAGATAGAGATAGGTAGGTAGGTAGATATATAAATACAGATAGGTAGGTAGGTAGATAGATAGAGATAGGTAGGTAGGAAGATAGATAGAGATAGGTAGGTAGGTAGAGGGATAGATACAGATAGGTAGGTAGGTAGATAGATAGATAGAGATAGGTAGGTAGGTAGATAGATAAATACAGATAGGTAGGTAGGTAGGTCGGTAGATAGATAGAGATAGGTAGGTAGGTAGATAGATAAAGATAGGTAGGTAGGTAGATAGATAGATAGAGATAGGTAGGTAGGTAGATAGATAAATACAGATATGTAGGTAGGTAGATAGATAGATAGAGATAGGTAGGTAGGTATGTAGGTAGATAGAGATAGGTATGTAGGTAGATAGATAGATAGAGATAGGTAGGTAGGTAGATATATAGATACAGATAGGTAGGTAGGTAGATAGATAGATACAGATAGGTAGGTAGGTAGATAGATAGAGAGAGATAGGTAGGTAGGTAGATAGATACAGATAGGTAGGTAGGTAGATAGATAGAGATAGTTAGGTAGGTAGGTAGATAGATACAGATAGGTAGGAAGGTTGATAGATAAATACAGATAGGTAGGTAGGTAGGTAGATAGATAGAGATAGGTAGGTAGGTAGATAGATAGATAGACATAGGTAGGTAGGTAGATTGATAGATAAAGATAGGTAGGTAGATAGATAGATACATAGAGATAGGTAGGTAGGTAGATTGATAGATACAGATAGGTAGGTTGGTAGATAGATAGATACAGATAGGTAGGTAGGTAGGTAGATAGAGAGAGATAGGTAGGTAGGTAGATAGATAGATAGAGATAGATAGGTAGGTAGGTAGATAGATAGAGATAGGTAGGTAGGTGTATAGATAGATAGAGATAGATAGGTAGGTAGATAGATAGATAGATAGATAGATAGATAGATAGATAGATAGATAGATAGATAGATAGATAGATAGATAGATAGATAGAGATAGGTAGGTAGGTAGATAGATAAATACAGATAGGTAGGTTGGTAGGTAGATAGATAGAGATAGGTAGGTAGGTAGATAGATAGATAGAGATAGGTAGGTAGGTAGATAGATAGATACAGATAGGTAGGTAGGTAGATAGATAATTACAGATAGGTAGGTAGGTAGATAGATAGAGATAGGTATGTAGTTAAATAGATAGAGTTAGGTAGGTAGGTAGAGGGATAGATAGAGATAGGTAGGTAGGTAGATAGATAAATACAAATATGTAGGTAGGTAGATAGATAGATAGAGATAGATAGGTAGGTATGTAGGTAGATAGAAATAGGTAGGTAGGTAGATAGATAGATAGATAGATAGATAGATAGATAGATAGATAGATAGATAGATAGATAGATAGAGATAGGTAGGTAGGTAGATTGATAGATACAGATAGGTAGGTAGGTAGATAGATAGATACAGATAGGTAGGTAGGTAGATAGATAGATACAGATAGGTAGGTAGGTAGGTAGATAGAGAGAGATAGGTAGGTAGATAGATAGATAGAGATAGATAGGTAGGTAGATAGATAGAGATAGGTAGGTAGGTAGGTAGGTAGGTAGAGATAGGTAGGTAGGTAGATAGATACAGATAGGTAGGTAGGTAGATAGATAGAGATAGTTAGGTAGGTAGGTAGATAGATACAGATAGGTAGGAAGGTTGATAGATAAATACAGATAGGTAGGTAGGTAGGTAGATAGATAGAGATAGGTAGGTAGGTAGATAGATAGATAGACATAGGTAGGTAGGTAAATTGATAGATACAGATAGGTAGGTAGATAGATAGATACATAGAGATAGGTAGGTAGGTAGATTGATAGATACAGATAGGTAGGTAGGTAGATAGATAGATACAGATAGGTAGGTAGGTAGGTAGATAGAGAGAGATAGGTAGGTAGGTAGGTAGATAGATAGATAGAGATAGATAGGTAGGTAGGTAGGTAGATAGAGATAGGTAGGTAGGTATATAGATAGATAGAGATAGATAGGTAGGTAGATAGATAGATAGAGATAGGTAGGTAGGTATGTAGGTAGAGATAATTAGGTAGGTAGGTAGATAGATAGAGATAGGTAGGTAGGTAGATAGATAGATAGATAGATAGATAGATAGATAGATAGATAGATAGATAGATAGATAGATAGATAGATAGATAGATAGATAGATAGATAATAGAGATAGATAGGTAGGTAGATTGATAGAGACAGATAGGTAGGTAGGTAGATAGATAGAAAGAGATAGGTAGGTAGGTAGGTAGGTAGATAGATACAGATAGGTAGGTAGGTAGATAGATAGATAGATAAAGATAGGTAGGTAGGTAGGTAGGTAGATAGATAGAGATAGGTAGGTAGGTAGGTAGATAGATAGAGATAGGTAGGTAGGTAGGTAGGTAGATAGATAATTACAGATAGGTAGGTAGGTAGATAGATAGAGATAGGTATGTAGTTAAATAGATAGAGTTAGGTAGGTAGGTAGAGGGATAGATAGAGATAGGTAGGTAGGTAGATAGATAAATACAAATATGTAGGTAGGTAGATAGATAGATAGAGATAGGTAGGTAGGTATGTAGGTAGATAGAAATAGGTAGGTAGGTAGATAGATAGATAGATAGATAGATAGATAGATAGATAGATAGATAGATAGATAGATAGATAGATAGATAGAGATAGGTAGGTAGGTAGATTGATAGATACAGATAGGTAGGTAGGTAGATAGATAGATACAGATAGGTAGGTAGGTAGATAGATAGATACAGATAGGTAGGTAGGTAGGTAGATAGAGAGAGATAGGTAGGTAGATAGATAGATAGAGATAGATAGGTAGGTAGATAGATAGATAGAGATAGGTAGGTAGGTAGGTAGGTAGGTAG
>CM077933.1:4724726-4737226 GCA_039797435.1 Crotalus adamanteus | reverse complement strand
AGGTAGATAGATAGAGATAGGTAGGTAGGTAGATAGATAGATAGAGATAGATAGGTAGGTAGATAGATAGATATAGGTAGGTAGGTAGGTAGGTAGAGATAGTTAGGTAGTTAGGTAGATAGATACAGATAGGTAGGTAGGTAGGTAGATAGATAGATAGAGATAGGTAGGTAGGTAGATTGATAGATACAGATAGGTAGGTAGGTAGATAGATAAATACAGATAGGTAGGTAGGTAGATTGATAGAGATAGGTAGGTAGGTAGATAGAAAGATAGAGATAGATAGGTAGGTAGATTGATAGAGACAGATAGGTAGGTAGGTAGATATATAGAAAGAGATAGGTAGGTAGGTAGGTAGATAGATAGATACAGATAGGTAGGTAGGTCGATAGATAGATAGAGATAGGTAGGTATGTAGATAGATAGAGATAGGTAGGTAGGTAGATAGATAGATACAGATAGGTAGGTAGGTAGATAGATAGATAGATAAAGATAGGTAGGTAGGTAGGTAGATAGATAGAGATAGGTAGGTAGGTAGGTAGATAGATACAGATAGGTAGGTAGGTAGATAGATAGATACAGATAGGTAGGTAGGTAGATAGATAGATAGAGATAGGTAGGTAGGTAGATAGATAGATAGACATTGGTAGGTAGGTAGATTGATAGATACAGATAGGTAGGTAGGTAGATAGATAGATAGATATAGATAGGTAGGTAGGTAGGTAGATAGATAGAGATAGGTAGGTAGGTAGGTAGATAGATAGATATAGGTAGGTAGGTAGATAGATAGATAGATAGATAGAGATAGTTAGGTAGGTAGATTGATAGATACAGATAGGTAGGTAGGTAGATAGATAGATAGAGATAGGTAGGTATGTAGGTAGATAGATAGAGATAGGTAGGTAGGTAGATAGATAGATAGAGATAGGTAGGTAGGTAGATAGATAGATAGAGATAGGTAGGTAGGTAGATAGATAGATACAGATAGGTAGGTAGATAGATAGATAGATACAGATAGGTAGGTAGGTAGGTAGATAGACACAGATAGGTAGGTAGGTAGGTAGATACACATAGGTAGGTGGGTAGATAGATAGATACAGATAGGTAGGTAGGTAGATAGATATATACAGATAGGTAGGTAGGTGGGTAGATAGAGATAGGTAGGTAGGTAGATAGATAGATACAGATAGGTAGGTAGGTAGATAGATAGATAGATAGATAGATAGATAGATAGATAGGCAGATAGAAATAGGTAAGTAGATAGATAAATACAGATAGGTAGGTAGGTAGGTAGATAGATAGATAGATACAGATAGGTAGGTAGGTAGGTAGATAGATACAGATACGTAGGTAGGTAGATAGATAGATAGAGATAGGTAGGTAGGTAGATAGATAGATAGAGATAGGTAGGTAGGTAGATTGATAGATACAGATAGGTAGGTAGGTAGGTAGATAGATAGAGATAGGTAGATAGGTAGATAGATAGATAGAGATAGGTAGGTAGGTAGATAGATAGATAGAGATAGGTAAGTAGGTAGATAGATAGATAAAGATAGGTAGGTAGGTAGGTAGATAGATAGAGATAGATAGGTAGGTAGGTAGGTAGATAGATAGATAGATACAGATAGGTAGGTAGGTAGGTAGATAGATACAGATACGTAGGTAGGTAGATAGATAGATAGAGATAGGTAGGTAGGTAGATAGATAGATAGAGATAGGTAGGTACGTAGATTGATAGATACAGATAGGTAGGTAGGTAGGTAGATAGATAGAGATAGGTAGATAGGTAGATAGATAGATAGAGATAGGTAGGTAGGTAGATAGATAGATAGAGATAGGTAGGTAGGTAGATAGATAGATAAAGATAGGTAGGTAGGTAGGTAGATAGATAGAGATAGATAGGTAGGTAGGTAGATAGATAGAGATAGGTAGGTAGGTAGGTAGATAGATAGAGATAGGTAGGTAGGTAGATAGATAGATAGAGATAGATAGGTAGGTAGGTAGGTAGATAGATAGATAGATACAGATAGGTAGGTAGGTAGGTAGATAGATACAGATACGTAGGTAGGTAGATAGATAGATAGAGATAGGTAGGTAGGTAGATAGATAGATAGAGATAGGTAGGTAGGTAGATTGATAGATACAGATAGGTAGGTAGGTAGATAGATAGAGATAGGTAGGTAGGTAGGTAGATAGATAGAGATAGGTAGGTAGGTAGATAGATAGATAGAGATAGGTAGGTAGGTAGATAGATAGATAGAGATAGGTAGGTAGGTAGATAGATAGATACAGATAGGTAGGTAGATAGATAGATAGATACAGATAGGTAGGTAGGTAGGTAGGTAGATAGACACAGATAGGTAGGTAGGTAGGTAGATACACATAGGTAGGTAGGTAGATAGATAGATACAGATAGGTAGGTAGGTAGATAGATATATACAGATAGGTAGGTAGGTGGGTAGATAGAGATAGGTAGGTAGGTAGATAGATAGATACAGATAGGTAGGTAGGTAGATAGATAGATAGATAGATAGATAGATAGATAGATAGATAGATAGATAGATAGATAGATAGAAAGATAGACAGATAGAAATAGGTAGGTAGATAGATAAATACAGATAGGTAGGTAGGTAGGTAGATAGATAGATAGATAGATACAGATAGGTAGGTAGGTAGGTAGATAGATACAGATACGTAGGTAGGTAGATAGATAGATAGAGATAGGTAGGTAGGTAGATAGATAGATAGAGATAGGTAGGTAGGTAGATTGATAGATACAGATAGGTAGGTAGGTAGGTAGATAGATAGAGATAGGTAGATAGGTAGATAGATAGATAGAGATAGGTAGGTAGGTAGATAGATAGATAGAGATAGGTAGGTAGGTAGATAGATAGATAAAGATAGGTAGGTAGGTAGGTAGATAGATAGAGATAGATAGGTAGGTAGATTGATAGAGACAGATAGGTAGGTAGGTAGATAGATGGATACAGATAGGTAGGTAGGTAGATAGAGATAGGTAGGTAGGTAGATAGATAGATACAGATAGGTAGGTAGGTAGATAGATAGATAGATAGATAGATAGATAGATAGATAGATAGATAGATAGATAGATAGATAGATAGATAGATAGATAGATAGAGATAGGTAGGTAGGTAGATAGATAAATACAGATAGGTAGGTTGGTAGGTAGATAGATAGAGATAGGTAGGTAGGTAGATAGATAGATAGAGATAGGTAGGTAGGTAGATAGATAGATACAGATAGGTAGGTAGGTAGATAGATAATTACAGATAGGTAGGTAGGTAGATAGATAGAGATAGGTAGGTAGTTAGATAGATAGAGTTATGTAGGTAGGTAGAGGGATAGATACAGATAGGTAGGTAGGTAGATACATAGATAGAGATAGGTAGGTAGGAAGATAGATAAATACAGATAGGTAGGTAGGTAGGTCGGTAGATAGATAGAGATAGGTAGGTAGGTAGATAGATACAGATAGGTAGGTAGGTAGATAGATAGATAGATAGATAGATATAGGTAGGTAGGTAGATAGATAGATAGCGATAGGTAGGTAGGTAGATAGATAGATAGATAGAGATAGGTAGGTAGGTAGATAGATAGATAGAGATAGGTAGGTAGGTAGATAGATAGATAGAGATAGGTAGGTAGATAGATAGATAGATAGATAGATAGATAGATAGATAGATAGATAGATAGATAGATAGATAGATAGATAGATAGAGATAGATAGGTAGGTAGATTGATAGAGACAGATAGGTAGGTAGGTAGATAGATGGATACAGATAGGTAGGTAGGTAGATAGATAGAGATAGGTAGGTAGGTAGATAGATAGATAGAGATAGGTAGGTAGGTAGATAGATAGATAGAGATAGGTAGGTAGGTAGATAGATAAAGATAGGTAGGTAGGTAGGTAGATAGATAGATAGAGATAGATAGGTAGGTAGATTGATAGAGACAGATAGGTAGGTAGGTTGATAGATGGATACAGATAGGTAGGTAGGTAGATAGATAGGGATAGGTAGGTAGGTAGGTAGATAGATACAGATAGGTAGGTAGGTAGGTAGATAGATAGATAGATAGATAGATAGATAGATAGATAGATAGATAGATAGATAGATAGATAGATAGATAGTTAGATAGATAGATAGATAGAGATAGGTAGGTAGGTAGGTAGATAGATAAATACAGATAGGTAGGTTGGTAGGTAGATAGATAGAGATAGGTAGGAAGGTAGATAGATAGATAGAGATAGGTAGGTAGGTAGATAGATAGATACAGATAGGTAGGTAGGTAGATATATAAATACAGATAGGTAGGTAGGTAGATAGATAGAGATACGTAGGTAGGTAGGAAGATAGATAGAGATAGGTAGGTAGGTAGAGGGATAGATACAGATAGGTAGGTAGGTAGATAGATAGATAGAGATAGGTAGGTAGGTAGATAGATAAATACAGATAGGTAGGTAGGTAGGTCGGTAGATAGATAGAGATAGGTAGGTAGGTAGATAGATAAAGATAGGTAGGTAGGTAGATAGATAGATAGAGATAGGTAGGTAGGTAGATAGATAAATACAGATATGTAGGTAGGTAGATAGATAGATAGAGATAGGTAGGTAGGTATGTAGGTAGATAGAGATAGGTATGTAGGTAGATAGATAGATAGAGATAGGTAGGTAGGTAGATATATAGATACAGATAGGTAGGTAGGTAGATAGATAGATACAGATAGGTAGGTAGGTAGATAGATAGAGAGAGATAGGTAGGTAGGTAGATAGATAGATAGAGGTTGATAGGTAGGTGGAGAGATAGATAGAGATAGGTAGGTAGGTAGATATAGTTAGGTAGGTAGGTAGATAGATACAGATAGGTAGGTAGGTAGATAGATAGAGATAGTTAGGTAGGTAGGTAGATAGATACAGATAGGTAGGAAGGTTGATAGATAAATACAGATAGGTAGGTAGGTAGGTAGATAGATAGAGATAGGTAGGTAGGTAGATAGATAGATAGACATAGGTAGGTAGGTAGATTGATAGATAAAGATAGGTAGGTAGATAGATAGATACATAGAGATAGGTAGGTAGGTAGATTGATAGATACAGATAGGTAGGTTGGTAGATAGATAGATACAGATAGGTAGGTAGGTAGGTAGATAGAGAGAGATAGGTAGGTAGGTAGATAGATAGATAGAGATAGATAGGTAGGTAGGTAGATAGATAGAGATAGGTAGGTAGGTGTATAGATAGATAGAGATAGATAGGTAGGTAGATAGATAGATAGATAGATAGATAGATAGATAGATAGATAGATAGATAGATAGATAGAGATAGGTAGGTAGGTAGATAGATAAATACAGATAGGTAGGTTGGTAGGTAGATAGATAGAGATAGGTAGGTAGGTAGATAGATAGATAGAGATAGGTAGGTAGGTAGATAGATAGATACAGATAGGTAGGTAGGTAGATAGATAATTACAGATAGGTAGGTAGGTAGATAGATAGAGATAGGTAGGTAGTTAGATAGATAGAGTTAGGTAGGTAGGTAGAGGGATAGATACAGATAGGTAGGTAGGTAGATACATAGATAGAGATAGGTAGGTAGGAAGATAGATAAATACAGATAGGTAGGTAGGTAGGTCGGTAGATAGATAGAGATAGGTAGGTAGGTAGATAGATACAGATAGGTAGGTAGGTAGATACATAGATAGATATAGGTAGGTAGGTAGATAGATAGATAGCGATAGGTAGGTAGGTAGATAGATAGATAGAGATAGGTAGGTAGGTAGATAGATAGATAGAGATAGGTAGGTAGGTAGATAGATAGATAGAGATAGGTAGGTAGATAGATAGATAGATAGATAGATAGATAGATAGATAGATAGATAGATAGATAGATAGATAGATAGATAGATAGATAGATAGAGATAGATAGGTAGGTAGATTGATAGAGACAGATAGGTAGGTAGGTAGATAGATGGATACAGATAGGTAGGTAGGTAGATAGATAGAGATAGGTAGGTAGGTAGATAGATAGATAGAGATAGGTAGGTAGATAGATAGATAGAGATAGGTAGGTAGGTAGATAGATAAAGATAGGTAGGTAGGTAGGTAGATAGATAGATAGAGATAGATAGGTAGGTAGATTGATAGAGACAGATAGGTAGGTAGGTTGATAGATGGATACAGATAGGTAGGTAGGTAGATAGATAGGGATAGGTAGGTAGGTAGGTAGATAGATACAGATAGGTAGGTAGGTAGATAGATAGATAGATAGATAGATAGATAGATAGATAGATAGATAGATAGATAGATAGATAGAGATAGGTAGGTAGGTAGGTAGATAGATAAATACAGATAGGTAGGTTGGTAGGTAGATAGATAGAGATAGGTAGGTAGGTAGATAGATAGATAGAGATAGGTAGGTAGGTAGATAGATAGATACAGATAGGTAGGTAGGTAGATATATAAATACAGATAGGTAGGTAGGTAGATAGATAAAGATAGGTAGGTAGGAAGATAGATAGAGATAGGTAGGTAGGTAGAGGGATAGATACAGATAGGTAGGTAGGTAGATAGATAGATAGAGATAGGTAGGTAGGTAGATAGATAAATATAGATAGGTAGGTAGGTAGGTCGGTAGATAGATAGAGATAGGTAGGTAGGTAGATAGATAAAGATAGGTAGGTAGGTAGATAGATAAATACAGATAGGTAGGTTGGTAGGTAGATAGATAGAGATAGGTAGGTAGGTAGATAGATAGATAGAGATAGGTAGGTAGGTAGATAGATAGATACAGATAGGTAGGTAGGTAGATAGATAATTACAGATAGGTAGGTAGGTAGATAGATAGAGATAGGTAGGTAGTTAGATAGATAGAGTTATGTAGGTAGGTAGAGGGATAGATACAGATAGGTAGGTAGGTAGATACATAGATAGAGATAGGTAGGTAGGAAGATAGATAAATACAGATAGGTAGGTAGGTAGGTCGGTAGATAGATAGAGATAGGTAGGTAGGTAGATAGATACAGATAGGTAGGTAGGTAGATAGATAGATAGATAGATATAGGTAGGTAGGTAGATAGATAGATAGCGATAGGTAGGTAGGTAGATAGATAGATAGATAGAGATAGGTAGGTAGGTAGATAGATAGATAGAGATAGGTAGGTAGGTAGATAGATAGATAGAGATAGGTAGGTAGATAGATAGATAGATAGATAGATAGATAGATAGATAGATAGATAGATAGATAGATAGATAGATAGATAGATAGAGATAGATAGGTAGGTAGATTGATAGAGACAGATAGGTAGGTAGGTAGATAGATGGATACAGATAGGTAGGTAGGTAGATAGATAGAGATAGGTAGGTAGGTAGATAGATAGATAGAGATAGGTAGGTAGGTAGATAGATAGATAGAGATAGGTAGGTAGGTAGATAGATAAAGATAGGTAGGTAGGTAGGTAGATAGATAGATAGAGATAGATAGGTAGGTAGATTGATAGAGACAGATAGGTAGGTAGGTTGATAGATGGATACAGATAGGTAGGTAGGTAGATAGATAGTGATAGGTAGGTAGGTAGGTAGATAGATACAGATAGGTAGGTAGGTAGGTAGATAGATAGATAGATAGATAGATAGATAGATAGATAGATAGATAGATAGATAGATAGTTAGATAGATAGATAGATAGAGATAGGTAGGTAGGTAGGTAGATAGATAAATACAGATAGGTAGGTTGGTAGGTAGATAGATAGAGATAGGTAGGAAGGTAGATAGATAGATAGAGATAGGTAGGTAGGTAGATAGATAGATACAGATAGGTAGGTAGGTAGATATATAAATACAGATAGGTAGGTAGGTAGATATATAGAGATACGTAGGTAGGTAGGAAGATAGATAGAGATAGGTAGGTAGGTAGAGGGATAGATACAGATAGGTAGGTAGGTAGATAGATAGATAGAGATAGGTAGGTAGGTAGATAGATAAATACAGATAGGTAGGTAGGTAGGTCGGTAGATAGATAGAGATAGGTAGGTAGGTAGATAGATAAAGATAGGTAGGTAGGTAGATAGATAGATAGAGATAGGTAGGTAGGTAGATAGATAAATACAGATATGTAGGTAGGTAGATAGATAGATAGAGATAGGTAGGTAGGTATGTAGGTAGATAGAGATAGGTATGTAGGTAGATAGATAGATAGAGATAGGTAGGTAGGTAGATATATAGATACAGATAGGTAGGTAGGTAGATAGATAGATACAGATAGGTAGGTAGGTAGATAGATAGAGAGAGATAGGTAGGTAGGTAGATAGATAGATAGAGGTTGATAGGTAGGTAGAGAGATAGATAGAGATAGGTAGGTAGGTAGATATAGTTAGGTAGGTAGGTAGATAGATACAGATAGGTAGGTAGGTAGATAGATAGAGATAGTTAGGTAGGTAGGTAGATAGATACAGATAGGTAGGAAGGTTGATAGATAAATACAGATAGGTAGGTAGGTAGGTAGATAGATAGAGATAGGTAGGTAGGTAGATAGATAGATAGACATAGGTAGGTAGGTAGATTGATAGATAAAGATAGGTAGGTAGATAGATAGATACATAGAGATAGGTAGGTAGGTAGATTGATAGATACAGATAGGTAGGTTGGTAGATAGATAGATACAGATAGGTAGGTAGGTAGGTAGATAGAGAGAGATAGGTAGGTAGGTAGATAGATAGATAGAGATAGATAGGTAGGTAGGTAGATAGATAGAGATAGGTAGGTAGGTGTATAGATAGATAGAGATAGATAGGTAGGTAGATAGATAGATAGATAGATAGATAGATAGATAGATAGATAGATAGATAGATAGATAGAGATAGGTAGGTAGGTAGATAGATAAATACAGATAGGTAGGTTGGTAGGTAGATAGATAGAGATAGGTAGGTAGGTAGATAGATAGATAGAGATAGGTAGGTAGGTAGATAGATAGATACAGATAGGTAGGTAGGTAGATAGATAATTACAGATAGGTAGGTAGGTAGATAGATAGAGATAGGTAGGTAGTTAGATAGATAGAGTTAGGTAGGTAGGTAGAGGGATAGATACAGATAGGTAGGTAGGTAGATACATAGATAGAGATAGGTAGGTAGGAAGATAGATAAATACAGATAGGTAGGTAGGTAGGTCGGTAGATAGATAGAGATAGGTAGGTAGGTAGATAGATACAGATAGGTAGGTAGGTAGATACATAGATAGATATAGGTAGGTAGGTAGATAGATAGATAGCGATAGGTAGGTAGGTAGATAGATAGATAGAGATAGGTAGGTAGGTAGATAGATAGATAGAGATAGGTAGGTAGGTAGATAGATAGATAGAGATAGGTAGGTAGATAGATAGATAGATAGATAGATAGATAGATAGATAGATAGATAGATAGATAGAGATAGATAGGTAGGTAGATTGATAGAGACAGATAGGTAGGTAGGTAGATAGATGGATACAGATAGGTAGGTAGGTAGATAGATAGAGATAGGTAGGTAGGTAGATAGATAGATAGAGATAGGTAGGTAGATAGATAGATAGAGATAGGTAGGTAGGTAGATAGATAAAGATAGGTAGGTAGGTAGGTAGATAGATAGATAGAGATAGATAGGTAGGTAGATTGATAGAGACAGATAGGTAGGTAGGTAGGTAGATAGATACAGATAGGTAGGTAGGTAGATAGATAGATAGATAGATAGATAGATAGATAGATAGATAGATAGATAGATAGATAGATAGATAGATAGATAGAGATAGGTAGGTAGGTAGGTAGATAGATAAATACAGATAGGTAGGTTGGTAGGTAGATAGATAGAGATAGGTAGGTAGGTAGATAGATAGATAGAGATAGGTAGGTAGGTAGATAGATAGATACAGATAGGTAGGTAGGTAGATATATAAATACAGATAGGTAGGTAGGTAGATAGATAAAGATAGGTAGGTAGGAAGATAGATAGAGATAGGTAGGTAGGTAGAGGGATAGATACAGATAGGTAGGTAGGTAGATAGATAGATAGAGATAGGTAGGTAGGTAGATAGATAAATATAGATAGGTAGGTAGGTAGGTCGGTAGATAGATAGAGATAGGTAGGTAGGTAGATAGATAAAGATAGGTAGGTAGGTAGATAGATAGATAGAGATAGGTAGGTAGGTAGATAGATAAATACAGATATGTAGGTAGGTAGATAGATAGATAGAGATAGGTAGGTAGGTATGTAGGTAGATAGAGATAGGTATGTAGGTAGATAGATAGATAGAGATAGGTAGGTAGGTAGATATATAGATACAGATAGGTAGGTAGGTAGATAGATAGATACAGATAGGTAGGTAGGTAGATAGATAGAGAGAGATAGGTAGGTAGGTAGATAGATAGATAGAGGTTGATAGGTAGGTAGAGAGATAGATAGAGATAGGTAGGTAGGTAGATATAGTTAGGTAGGTAGGTAGATAGATACAGATAGGTAGGTAGGTAGATAGATAGAGATAGTTAGGTAGGTAGGTAGATAGATACAGATAGGTAGGAAGGTTGATAGATAAATACAGATAGGTAGGTAGGTAGGTAGATAGATAGAGATAGGTAGGTAGGTAGATAGATAGATAGACATAGGTAGGTAGGTAGATTGATAGATAAAGATAGGTAGGTAGATAGATAGATACATAGAGATAGGTAGGTAGGTAGATTGATAGATACAGATAGGTAGGTTGGTAGATAGATAGATACAGATAGGTAGGTAGGTAGGTAGATAGAGAGAGATAGGTAGGTAGGTAGATAGATAGATAGAGATAGATAGGTAGGTAGGTAGATAGATAGAGATAGGTAGGTAGGTGTATAGATAGATAGAGATAGATAGGTAGGTAGATAGATAGATAGAGATAGGTAGGTAGGTAGGTAGGTAGAGATAGTTAGGTAGGTAGGTAGATAGATACAGATAGGTAGGTAGGTAGATAGATAGATAGAGATAGGTAGGTAGGTAGATTGATAGATACAGATAGGTAGGTAGATAGATAGATAAATACAGATAGGGTAGGTAGATAGATAGAGATAGGTAGGTAGGTAGGTAGATAGATAGATAGATAGATAGAGATAGATAGGTAGGTAGATTGATAGAGACAGATAGGTAGGTAGGTAGATAGATAGAAAGAGATAGGTAGGTAGGTAGGTAGATAGATAGATACAGATAGGTAGGTAGGTAGATAGATAGATAAAGATAGGTAGGTAGGTAGGTAGATAGATAGAGATAGGTAGGTAGGTAGGTAGGTAGATCGAGATAGGTAGGTAGGTAGGTAGATAGATAGATACAGATAGGTAGGTAGGTAGATAGATACAGATAGGTAGGTAGGTAGATAGATACAGATAGGTAGGTAGGTAGATAGATAGATACAGATACGTAGGTAGGTAGATAGATAGATACAGATACGTAGGTAGGTAGGTAGATAGATACAGATAGGTAGGTAGGTAGATTGATAGATACAGATACGTAGGTAGGTAGGTAGATTGATAGATACAGATAAGTAGGTAGATAGATAGATACATAGAGATAGGTAGGTAGGTAGATTGATAGATACAGATAGGTAGGTAGGTAGATAGATAGATACAGATAGGTAGGTAGGTAGATAGAGAGAGATAGGTAGGTAGGTAGGTAGATAGATAGATAGAGATAGATAGGTAGGTAGTTAGATAGATAGAGATAGGTAGGTAGGTATATAGATAGATAGAGATAGATAGGAAGGTAGATAGATAGATAGAGGTAGGTAGGTAGGTAGAGATAGTTAGGTAGGTAGGTAGATAGATACAGATAGGTAGGTAGGTAGATAGATAGATAGAGATAGGTAGGTAGGTAGATTGATAGATACAGATAGGTAGGTAGGTAGATAGATAAATACAGATAGGGTAGGTAGATAGATAGAGATAGGTAGGTAGGTAGGTAGATAGATAGATACAGATAGGTAGGTAGGTAGATAGATAGATAGATAAAGATAGGTAGGTAGGTAGGTAGATAGATAGAGATAGGTAGGTAGGTAGGTAGATAGATAGAGATAGGTAGGTAGGTAGGTAGGTAGATAGATAGATACAAATAGGTAGGTAGGTAGATAGATAGATACAGATAGGTAGGTAGGTAGATAGATAGATAGAGATAGGTAAGTAGGTAGATAGATAGATAGACATTGGTAGGTAGGTAGATTGATAGATAGAGATAGGTAGGTAGGTATATAGATAGATAGATAGATAGATACAGATAGGTAGGTAGGTAGGTAGATAGATAGATATAGGTAGGTAGTTAGATTGATAGAGATAGGTAGGTAGATAGATGGAGGTAGGTAGGTAGGTAGATAGATAGATACAGATACGTAGGTAGGTAGATAGATAGATACAGATACGTAGGTAGGTAGGTAGATAGATACAGATAGGTAGGTAGGTAGATTGATAGATACAGATAGGTAGGTAGGTAGATAGATAGAT
>CM077933.1:4714726-4717226 GCA_039797435.1 Crotalus adamanteus | reverse complement strand
ATACAGATAGGTAGGTAGGTAGGTAGATAGATAGAGATAGGTAGGTAGGTAGGTAGGTAGATAGATAGAGATAGGTAGGTAGGTAGGTAGATAGATAGAGATAGGTAGGTAGGTAGATAGATAGAGATAGGTAGGTAGGTAGATAGATAGAGTTAGGTAGGTAGGTAGAGGGATAGATACAGATAGGTAGGTAGGTAGATACATAGATAGAGATAGGTAGGTAGGTAGATAGATAAATACAGATAGGTAGGTAGGAAGGTCGGTAGATAGATAGAGATAGGTAGGTAGGTAGATAGATACAGATAGGTAGGTAGGTAGATAGATAGATAGATATAGGTAGGTAGGTAGATAGATAGATAGCGATAGGTAGGTAGGTAGATAGATAGAGATAGGTAGGTAGGTAGATAGATAGATAGAGATAGGTAGGTAGGTAGATAGATAGATAGAGATAGGTAGGTAGGTAGATAGATAGATACAGATAGGTAGGTAGATAGATAGATAGATAGATAGATAGATAGATAGATAGATAGATAGATAGATAGATAGATAGGTAGGTAGATTGATAGAGACAGATAGGTAGGTAGGTAGATAGATGGATACAGATAGGTAGGTAGGTAGATAGATAGAGATAGGTAGGTAGGTAGATAGGTAGATAGAGATAGGTAGGTAGGTAGATAGATAGATAGAGATAGGTAGGTAGGTAGATAGATAAAGATAGGTAGGTAGGTAGGTAGATAGATAGATAGAGATAGATAGGTTGGTAGATTGATAGAGACAGATAGGTAGGTAGGTAGATAAATGGATACAGATAGGTAGGTAGGTAGATAGATAGGGATAGGTAGGCAGGTAGGTAGATAGATACAGATAGGTAGGTAGGTAGATAGATAGATAGATAGATAGATAGATAGATAGATAGATAGATAGATAGATAGATAGATAGAGATAGGTAGGTAGGTAGGTAGATAGATAAATACAGATAGGTAGGTTGGTAGGTAGATAGATAGAGATAGGTAGGTAGGTAGATAGATAGATAGAGATAGGTAGGTAGGTAGATAGATAGATACAGATAGGTAGGTAGGTAGATATATAAATACAGATAGGTAGGTAGGTAGATAGATAGAGATAGGTAGGTAGTTAGATAGATAGAGTTATGTAGGTAGGTAGAGGGATAGATACAGATAGGTAGGTAGGTAGATACATAGATAGAGATAGGTAGGTAGGAAGATAGATAAATACAGATAGGTAGGTAGGTAGGTCGGTAGATAGATAGAGATAGGTAGGTAGGTAGATAGATACAGATAGGTAGGTAGGTAGATAGATAGATAGATAGATATAGGTAGGTAGGTAGATAGATAGATAGCGATAGGTAGGTAGGTAGATAGATAGATAGAGATAGGTAGGTAGGTAGATAGATAGATAGAGATAGGTAGGTAGGTAGATAGATAGATAGAGATAGGTAGGTAGATAGATAGATAGATAGATAGATAGATAGATAGATAGATAGATAGATAGATAGATAGAGATAGATAGGTAGGTAGATTGATAGAGACAGATAGGTAGGTAGGTAGATAGATGGATACAGATAGGTAGGTAGGTAGATAGATAGAGATAGGTAGGTAGGTAGATAGATAGATAGAGATAGGTAGGTAGGTAGATAGATAGATAGAGATAGGTAGGTAGGTAGATAGATAAAGATAGGTAGGTAGGTAGGTAGATAGATAGATAGAGATAGATAGGTAGGTAGATTGATAGAGACAGATAGGTAGGTAGGTTGATAGATGGATACAGATAGGTAGGTAGGTAGATAGATAGGGATAGGTAGGTAGGTAGGTAGATAGATACAGATAGGTAGGTAGGTAGATAGATAGATAGATAGATAGATAGATAGATAGATAGATAGATAGTTAGATAGATAGATAGATAGAGATAGGTAGGTAGGTAGGTAGATAGATAAATTCAGATAGGTAGGTTGGTAGGTAGATAGATAGAGATAGGTAGGAAGGTAGATAGATAGATAGAGATAGGTAGGTAGGTAGATAGATAGATACAGATAGGTAGGTAGGTAGATATATAAATACAGATAGGTAGGTAGGTAGATAGATAGAGATAGGTAGGTAGGAAGATAGATAGAGATAGGTAGGTAGGTAGAGGGATAGATACAGATAGGTAGGTAGGTAGATAGATAGATAGAGATAGGTAGGTAGGTAGATAGATAAATACAGATAGGTAGGTAGGTAGGTCGGTAGATAGATAGAGATAGGTAGGTAGGTAGATAGATAAAGATAGGTAGGTAGGTAGATAGATAGATAGAGATAGGTAGGTAGGTAGATAGATAAATACAGATATGTAGGTAGGTAGATAGATAGATAGAGATAGGTAGGTAGGTATGTAGGTAGATAGAGATAGGTATGTAGGTAGATAGATAGATAGAGATAGGTAGGTAGGTAGATATATAGATACAGATAGGTAGGTAGGTAGATAGATAGATACAGATAGGTAG
>CM077933.1:4704726-4709726 GCA_039797435.1 Crotalus adamanteus | reverse complement strand
AGATAGATAGATAGATACAGATAGGTAGGTAGGTAGGTAGATAGATACAGATACGTAGGTAGGTAGATAGATAGATAGAGATAGGTAGGTAGGTAGATAGATAGATAGAGATAGGTAGGTAGGTAGATTGATAGATACAGATAGGTAGGTAGGTAGGTAGATAGATAGAGATAGGTAGATAGGTAGATAGATAGATAGAGATAGGTAGGTAGGTAGATAGATAGATAGAGATAGGTAAGTAGGTAGATAGATAGATAAAGATAGGTAGGTAGGTAGGTAGATAGATAGAGATAGATAGGTAGGTAGGTAGGTAGATAGATAGATAGATACAGATAGGTAGGTAGGTAGGTAGATAGATACAGATACGTAGGTAGGTAGATAGATAGATAGAGATAGGTAGGTAGGTAGATAGATAGATAGAGATAGGTAGGTACGTAGATTGATAGATACAGATAGGTAGGTAGGTAGGTAGATAGATAGAGATAGGTAGATAGGTAGATAGATAGATAGAGATAGGTAGGTAGGTAGATAGATAGATAGAGATAGGTAGGTAGGTAGATAGATAGATAAAGATAGGTAGGTAGGTAGGTAGATAGATAGAGATAGATAGGTAGGTAGGTAGATAGATAGAGATAGGTAGGTAGGTAGGTAGATAGATAGAGATAGGTAGGTAGGTAGATAGATAGATAGAGATAGATAGGTAGGTAGGTAGGTAGATAGATAGATAGATACAGATAGGTAGGTAGGTAGGTAGATAGATACAGATACGTAGGTAGGTAGATAGATAGATAGAGATAGGTAGTTAGGTAGATTGATAGATACAGATAGGTAGGTAGGTAGATAGATAGAGATAGGTAGGTAGGTAGGTAGATAGATAGAGATAGGTAGGTAGGTAGATAGATAGATAGAGATAGGTAGGTAGGTAGATAGATAGATAGAGATAGGTAGGTAGGTAGATAGATAGATACAGATAGGTAGGTAGATAGATAGATAGATACAGATAGGTAGGTAGGTAGATAGACACAGATAGGTAGGTAGGTAGGTAGATACACATAGGTAGGTAGGTAGATAGATAGATACAGATAGGTAGGTAGGTAGATAGATATATACAGATAGGTAGGTAGGTGGGTAGATAGAGATAGGTAGGTAGGTAGATAGATAGATACAGATAGGTAGGTAGGTAGATAGATAGATAGATAGATAGATAGATAGATAGATAGATAGATAGATAGATAGATAGATAGATAGACAGATAGAAATAGGTAGGTAGATAGATAAATACAGATAGGTAGGTAGGTAGGTAGATAGATAGATAGATACAGATAGGTAGGTAGGTAGGTAGATAGATACAGATACGTAGGTAGGTAGATAGATAGATAGAGATAGGTAGGTAGGTAGATAGATAGATAGAGATAGGTAGGTAGGTAGATTGATAGATACAGATAGGTAGGTAGGTAGGTAGATAGATAGAGATAGGTAGATAGGTAGATAGATAGATAGAGATAGGTAGGTAGGTAGATAGATAGATAGAGATAGGTAGGTAGGTAGATAGATAGATAAAGATAGGTAGGTAGGTAGGTAGATATATAGAGATAGATAGGTAGGTAGATTGATAGAGACAGATAGGTAGGTAGGTAGATAGATGGATACAGATAGGTAGGTAGGTAGATAGAGATAGGTAGGTAGGTAGATAGATAGATACAGATAGGTAGGTAGGTAGATAGATAGATAGATAGATAGATAGATAGATAGATAGATAGAGATAGGTAGGTAGGTAGATAGATAAATACAGATAGGTAGGTTGGTAGGTAGATAGATAGAGATAGGTAGGTAGGTAGATAGATAGATAGAGATAGGTAGGTAGGTAGATAGATAGATACAGATAGGTAGGTAGGTAGATAGATAATTACAGATAGGTAGGTAGGTAGATAGATAGAGATAGGTAGGTAGTTAGATAGATAGAGTTATGTAGGTAGGTAGAGGGATAGATACAGATAGGTAGGTAGGTAGATACATAGATAGAGATAGGTAGGTAGGAAGATAGATAAATACAGATAGGTAGGTAGGTAGGTCGGTAGATAGATAGAGATAGGTAGGTAGGTAGATAGATACAGATAGGTAGGTAGGTAGATAGATAGATAGATAGATATAGGTAGGTAGGTAGATAGATAGATAGCGATAGGTAGGTAGGTAGATAGATAGATAGATAGAGATAGGTAGGTAGGTAGATAGATAGATAGAGATAGGTAGGTAGGTAGATAGATAGATAGAGATAGGTAGGTAGATAGAGAGATAGATAGATAGATAGATAGATAGATAGATAGATAGATAGATAGATAGATAGATAGAGATAGGTAGGTAGATTGATAGAGACAGATAGGTAGGTAGGTAGATAGATGGATACAGATAGGTAGGTAGGTAGATAGATAGAGATAGGTAGGTAGGTAGATAGATAGATAGAGATAGGTAGGTAGGTAGATAGATAAAGATAGGTAGGTAGGTAGGTAGATAGATAGATAGAGATAGATAGGTAGGTAGATTGATAGAGACAGATAGGTAGGTAGGTTGATAGATGGATACAGATAGGTAGGTAGGTAGATAGATAGGGATAGGTAGGTAGGTAGGTAGATAGATACAGATAGGTAGGTAGGTAGGTAGATAGATAGATAGATAGATAGATAGATAGATAGATAGATAGATAGATAGATAGATAGATAGATAGATAGATAGTTAGATAGATAGATAGAGATAGGTAGGTAGGTAGGTAGATAGATAGATACAGATAGGTAGGTAGGTCGATAGATAGATAGAGATAGGTAGGTATGTAGATAGATAGAGATAGGTAGGTAGGTAGATAGATAGATACAGATAGGTAGGTAGGTAGATAGATAGATAGATAAAGATAGGTAGGTAGGTAGGTAGATAGATAGAGATAGGTAGGTAGGTAGGTAGATAGATACAGATAGGTAGGTAGGTAGATAGATAGATACAGATAGGTAGGTAGGTAGATAGATAGATAGAGATAGGTAGGTAGGTAGATAGATAGATAGACATTGGTAGGTAGGTAGATTGATAGATACAGATAGGTAGGTAGGTAGATAGATAGATAGATACAGATAGGTAGGTAGGTAGGTAGATAGATAGAGATAGGTAGGTAGGTAGGTAGATAGATAGATATAGGTAGGTAGGTAGATAGATAGATAGATAGATAGAGATAGTTAGGTAGGTAGATTGATAGATACAGATAGGTAGGTAGGTAGATAGATAGATAGAGATAGGTAGGTATGTAGGTAGATAGATAGAGATAGGTAGGTAGGTAGATAGATAGATAGAGATAGGTAGGTAGGTAGATAGATAGATAGAGATAGGTAGGTAGGTAGATAGATAGATACAGATAGGTAGGTAGATAGATAGATAGATACAGATAGGTAGGTAGGTAGGTAGATAGACACAGATAGGTAGGTAGGTAGGTAGATACACATAGGTAGGTGGGTAGATAGATAGATACAGATAGGTAGGTAGGTAGATAGATATATACAGATAGGTAGGTAGGTGGGTAGATAGAGATAGGTAGGTAGGTAGATAGATAGATACAGATAGGTAGGTAGGTAGATAGATAGATAGATAGATAGATAGATAGATAGATAGATAGATAGATAGACAGATAGAAATAGGTAGGTAGATAGATAAATACAGATAGGTAGGTAGGTAGGTAGATAGATAGATAGATACAGATAGGTAGGTAGGTAGGTAGATAGATACAGATACGTAGGTAGGTAGATAGATAGATAGAGATAGGTAGGTAGGTAGATAGATAGATAGAGATAGGTAGGTAGGTAGATTGATAGATACAGATAGGTAGGTAGGTAGGTAGATAGATAGAGATAGGTAGATAGGTAGATAGATAGATAGAGATAGGTAGGTAGGTAGATAGATAGATAGAGATAGGTAAGTAGGTAGATAGATAGATAAAGATAGGTAGGTAGGTAGGTAGGTAGATAGATAGAGATAGATAGGTAGGTAGGTAGGTAGATAGATAGATAGATACAGATAGGTAGGTAGGTAGGTAGATAGATACAGATACGTAGGTAGGTAGATAGATAGATAGAGATAGGTAGGTAGGTAGATAGATAGATAGAGATAGGTAGGTACGTAGATTGATAGATACAGATAGGTAGGTAGGTAGGTAGATAGATAGAGATAGGTAGATAGGTAGATAGATAGATAGAGATAGGTAGGTAGGTAGATAGATAGATAGAGATAGGTAGGTAGGTAGATAGATAGATAAAGATAGGTAGGTAGGTAGGTAGATAGATAGAGATAGATAGGTAGGTAGGTAGATAGATAGAGATAGGTAGGTAGGTAGGTAGATAGATAGAGATAGGTAGGTAGGTAGATAGATAGATAGAGATAGATAGGTAGGTAGGTAGGTAGATAGATAGATAGATACAGATAGGTAGGTAGGTAGGTAGATAGATACAGATACGTAGGTAGGTAGATAGATAGATAGAGATAGGTAGGTAGGTAGATAGATAGATAAAGATAGGTAGGTAGGTAGATTGATAGATACAGATAGGTAGGTAGGTAGATAGATAGAGATAGGTAGGTAGGTAGGTAGATAGATAGAGATAGGTAGGTAGGTAGATAGATAGATAGAGATAGGTAGGTAGGTAGATAGATAGATAGAGATAGGTAGGTAGGTAGATAGATAGATACAGATAGGTAGGTAGATAGATAGATAGATACAGATAGGTAGGTAGGTAGGTAGGTAGATAGACACAGATAGGTAGGTAGGTAGGTAGATACACATAGGTAGGTAGGTAGATAGATAGATACAGATAGGTAGGTAGGTAGATAGATATATACAGATAGGTAGGTAGGTGGGTAGATAGAGATAGGTAGGTAGGTAGATAGATAGATACAGATAGGTAGGTAGGTAGATAGATAGATAGATAGATAGATAGATAGATAGATAGATAGACAGATAGAAATAGGTAGGT
>CM077933.1:4697226-4699726 GCA_039797435.1 Crotalus adamanteus | reverse complement strand
AGATAGATAGATAGATAGATAGATAGATAGATAGATAGATAGAGATAGGTAGGTAGGTAGGTAGATAGATAAATACAGATAGGTAGGTTGGTAGGTAGATAGATAGAGATAGGTAGGTAGGTAGATAGATAGATAGAGATAGGTAGGTAGGTAGATAGATAGATACAGATAGGTAGGTAGGTAGATATATAAATACAGATAGGTAGGTAGGTAGATAGATAGAGATAGGTAGGTAGGTAGATAGATAGAGATAGGTATGTAGGTAGAGGGATAGATACAGATAGGTAGGTAGGTAGATAGAGAGATAGAGATAGGTAGGTAGGTAGATAGATAAATACAGATAGGTAGGTAGGTAGGTCGGTAGATAGATAGAGATAGGTAGGTAGGTAGATAGATAAAGATAGGTAGGTAGGTAGATAGATAGATAGAGGTGGGTAGGTTGGTAGATAGATAGATACAGATAGGTAGGTAGGTAGGTAGATAGAGAGAGATAGGTAGGTAGGTAGATAGATAGATAGAGATAGATAGGTAGGTAGGTAGATAGATAGAGATAGGTAGGTAGGTGTATAGATAGATAGAGATAGATAGGTAGGTAGATAGATAGATAGATAGAGATAGGTAGGTAGGTAGATAGATAAATACAGATAGGTAGGTAGGTAGGTCGGTAGATTGATAGATAAAGATAGGTAGGTAGATAGATAGATACATAGAGATAGGTAGGTAGGTAGATTGATAGATACAGGTGGGTAGGTTGGTAGATAGATAGATACAGATAGGTAGGTAGGTAGGTAGATAGAGAGAGATAGGTAGGTAGGTAGATAGATAGATAGAGATAGATAGGTAGGTAGGTAGATAGATAGAGATAGGTAGGTAGGTGTATAGATAGATAGAGATAGATAGGTAGGTAGATAGATAGATAGAGATAGGTAGGTAGGTAGGTAGGTAGAGATAGTTAGGTAGGTAGGTAGATAGATACAGATAGGTAGGTAGGTAGATAGATAGATAGAGATAGGTAGGTAGGTAGATTGATAGATACAGATAGGTAGGTAGATAGATAGATAAATACAGATAGGGTAGGTAGATAGATAGAGATAGGTAGGTAGGTAGATAGATAGATAGATAGATAGATAGATAGATAGAGATAGGTAGGTAGATTGATAGAGACAGATAGGTAGGTAGGTAGATAGATAGAAAGAGATAGGTAGGTAGGTAGGTAGATAGATAGATACAGATAGGTAGGTAGGTAGGTAGATAGATAAAGATAGGTAGGTAGGTAGGTAGATAGATAGAGATAGGTAGGTAGGTAGGTAGATAGAGATAGGTAGGTAGGTAGGTAGATAGATAGATACAGATAGGTAGGTAGGTAGATAGATAGATACAGATAGGTAGGTAGGTAGATAGATACAGATAGGTAGGTAGGTAGATAGATAGATACAGATACGTAGGTAGGTAGATAGATAGATACAGATACGTAGGTAGGTAGGTAGATAGATACAGATAGGTAGGTAGGTAGATTGATAGATACAGATACGTAGGTAGGTAGGTAGATTGATAGATACAGATAGGTAGGTAGATAGATAGATACATAGAGATAGGTAGGTAGGTAGATTGATAGATACAGATAGGTAGGTAGGTAGGTAGATAGAGAGAGATAGGTAGGTAGGTAGGTAGATAGATAGATAGAGATAGATAGGTAGGTAGGTAGATAGATAGAGATAGGTAGGTAGGTATATAGATAGATAGAGATAGATAGGTAGGTAGATAGATAGATAGAGGTAGGTAGGTAGGTAGGTAGAGATAGTTAGGTAGGTAGGTAGATAGATACAGATAGGTAGGTAGGTAGATAGATAGATAGAGATAGGTAGGTAGGTAGATTGATAGATACAGATAGGTAGGTAGGTAGATAGATAAATACAGATAGGGTAGGTAGATAGATAGAGATAGGTAGGTAGGTAGGTAGATAGATAGAAAGAGATAGGTAGGTAGGTAGGTAGGTAGATAGATACAGATAGGTAGGTAGGTAGATAGATAGATAGATAAAGATAGGTAGGTAGGTAGGTAGATAGATAGAGATAGGTAGGTAGGTAGGTAGATAGATAGAGATAGGTAGGTAGGTAGGTAGGTAGATAGATAGATACAAATAGGTAGGTAGGTAGATAGATAGATACAGATAGGTAGGTAGGTAGTTAGATAGATAGAGATAGGTAAGTAGGTAGATAGATAGATAGACATTGGTAGGTAGGTAGATTGATAGATACAGATAGGTAGGTAGGTAGATAGATAGATAGATAGATAGATAGATAGATAGATAGATAGATAGATAGATAGATAGATAGATAGATAGATAGATAGATAGATAGATACAGATAGGTATGTAGATAGATAGATACAGATAGGTAGGTAGGTAGATAGATAGATACAGATACGTAGGTAGGTAGATAGATAGATACAGATACGTAGGTAGGTAGGTAGATAGATACAGATAGGTAGGTAGGTAGAT